>JAQLOL010000004.1:21845225-21859132 GCA_029783665.1 Naso thynnoides
GTGTGTGATGGTCCCTGCCTACAGCGACCTGTCCGTCAGTCGCCCGGTGTCCGTTAGTCTTTACGTCTCCAACTGGAAGAGGAAAAGGAGCAGCACTCACTGCTTCAAGTATCTACCCAGTAAGTGTCCAGTCTCACCAGAGTCACACGTCTTTCACTCCTCACTGTTCTTTTCTTCAGTTCATAGAAATCTGGAGATTCTGGTATCATGATGCTATTATTCATGACATTAAGTAGAGCTTTTCTCTCTAAATGTGATCAAAACCAAACAGCTACTAAGTCAAAAAGAAGCTAATTTGTGCATGATTTTATTCTGCTTTTTTCCCAAAAAAATTGATCTAATTTTAAAATATATATCCTCAGTCTTTTGTATTTTGTAAGGCAACTTCTCAAACAATTGTTCCTCTTAATTTGTTTTGCTTTTCTTTTCAAAAAATAATCAGAAGTGTACATATTTTTAAATTTTTTTTATAATATTACTAAAATATGATAAACAATAAATCTAAATGCATTAATTTAGAAATTCACATGACTAAAGAAGATGAAAAACGAATAAAATTCAACTAATAATAAAAAATTGAAAAGTAATTCTTGTAGGCTTTATTTGTGTGAGAATTAACAGGTAAAATTACTCAAAAAAGCCATTCTTCTCTCTTGACTTGGAGGAAAAGGAATACAACCAATGACAATATTATATGTATACAAATATGTGTTGACTTGTTTTTTCCCGCAGTCATGTTTAAAGAGGAGGACCCACTGCTGTCCCGGCCCTCTGTGCTGCCTCTGGAGGGGGCGCCTGTGTGTCCTGTGGGGGTTCAAACCAGGATGGACAGGGGCTTCCATGTGAGAGGCGACCCAATGGCTGATGATAGAGGCCTGGGCTTCCACCTGCCCCCCTACCCCTCCACCTACTCCCCTCCCTGCCCCTCCATGGGTTACCATGATGAGTTCTGCTCCAAACCCGATGCAGCAGTGGAGGAGTCCGGAGGGTCCAGGGCAGCCCTGTCCGAGCATCACCCCAGCTTCGAGAACCTGGAGCTGGGCTTCACTGAGCTCCTTCCCCCGCTATACCCCCGTGGCCCACAGCCTCCCTCACCCTCCCCTTCTCCCTGGCTGGACTCACCCTACCTGTCCTCCTCACCCTCTCCCTCCCACTCCTCCTCTCTCAGTCCGTTTCCTGCTGGCAGTCCCATCTCAACCTCCCCTCTGCCTCCCATCCCCACCTCCCCTTACCCCCAATACTCTGCTTACCCTCAGGAGGTGTGTCCCTCCCCTCCCTCCAATCCCAGCCCATATCAGGACATCTGCCCAGCATCCTACTCCCACTATGACAGCTGGGACCCCCAGGGAAGGGTGCTGGAGACCAGACACGAGGGTGAGAGGGATGCCAAGATCCAGGGGTGCCCCCTGGAGTTTACCAGCTCTGCCTCTATGCAACACATTACATTTGAAGAAGGTGAGTTACATGCATTTTTAGTTTAAAAAAATAGGATATATTATTTGTTTTTCTGTTGAAATTGTTAAGTGGTACATTGTAGGATGGTTAGAGATGTTTTCAACATGCTGTTCAGAAACTAGTCAGTGTAACCACGTTGTAGCCTCCTGGTGGTCCTGTGCTGTCAAACCTAATCACATATGAAATTATAGTTTTACAGTTTGACCGCAAACAGCTTCACATATGAAACACTGGATGCTCTGTCATTGTGGTTGGAGTTTAAACAAAAACAAAGTAAACAGTCAGATTCAGTCCTGTAATTTGGGGTTACGCTCACCAGAAAATACACACATACACGATGAGCTGTTGAAGTCAGGGTGAGGCTGAATTGACAATAGCGTGTGCCAGTCACCAAAGCAGAGAAGTCAAGTGGTTAAAACAGATGTGCCCATAAACAAGGAGCAATGTGTAACATATAGCCGGAAGTTAGCATGCTAACCAGCTAGCCCATCATGTGTCAAGCTTAATTGCCTTGTTACCTCATCATAAAACAAACTTGATTCAAACTTGACAGAAACAAAGAGAAACTATTTCCTGTTAATGTTCATTTGGCAATCTTACTTTTGATTTTCAAACATATGTAAAGTGATAATAACTGTAATTTGTGCTTCCCTATAGTGGATAATCTGAATACTGTGATAGAGTAGAACGGCTGATATTGATTTTTCACAGCAAACATTAACCTATTTCCCTATCAGATATAAATTTTTTTCTTGTACTAACACATAATGCATGGGACATTTCACAATTTCAAAATAAACTTGTGCTTTCTGGCGGATAAACTAAGCAACAGTGACACCATTTCTTTGCTACTTCAAACATGTCGTTGGCATTTCTGTCTTCACTATGTCTGCACTGCATTTTCTTAGCATACACACAAATAAGAATCATATATTGATGATTAACTAATATCAGCCAGTGTATCAGCTGATTCTGAAATGCTCAGAGCTAAAGAATTGTGAACATGCCAAGCAACAATGGTGAGTATAGCTCAGAGATTTTTGGAAGAGGAGAAAAGTTACTCAGATGCTATATGTCCTGCTGCTTTCCAAACCAATAATGTTAAATAAAGAAAGAGCCTTTGTTAGTTGCAGCTGACAAACGCATCATTCAAATTGGGTCCCTCCTCCCGAGCTCATCGATAAGAGAAGTCGCAATGTGTATTTATACTGCTTGTACATACACAGGAAGCTATGCGGGAATATTACATTTGTTTTAGTGAAAAAGTCGATAATTCAACAAGCTAGCACAAGCTCACTGCCAGTGTTTGGTACCTGCCTGTCCAACAGAAAGCAGGCCAACTCCACTTCATCCCCAGCCTCTCCTTTGGTGCTCCAAAGCAAGGTGAAAGCCAAACTAGGATTCACTCTCGCCCTGGAACGAACTTTATCCGCTTGCCATTTCGCCTCACTAGGGCTATATTTCCTTTTCTTAGCCACTACATGTGCATCTGAATTCTTTTTCTGGTCTATATGGTGTCTATTTGCTATGTTTTATCCATTTCCAACCTCACCCGTGTGATCTCGTTTGCATCCGCCCAGACCCGCCCGAGACAACCAAAACATCAAAATCCAGGCAGAAGGCGGGCTCTGCAGACACAGTCACAGTCACCACCTAACATGTCTAGAGGAGCACAAGTGATGATTGAGCAACATGACTTTTGTAGAAGTCTGTATTCTATTTTTCAGGAAAATGTTACTGACTGTGTCTTTAGAGTTGTGGTAGGTAACTTCTGCTAATGAGCTAACAAGCTAACATTAGCTGTAGACTCATTGGAGAGCAATTCTGCTGCGGCCATTTGCGCCGGCTCGCGCTTAATGTTGTTTGTTGTTGCTCTCTCCTTTAAGTCCAGTTTGAACCGATATGAAACTGTTGCAGGGAAAGTTTTAGCGGAGTAAACTCGTCCGTCTCAGCAAGAGCTTGACCGTGTCGTTTGCAGACACTGTTGTCGACAGAGGTGAGTCAGAGTGTAAGGCACAAACAGCTAATCAGGACGTCATCTGTTGCTAAGAGGCGTTGCGTAGAGTGACCAATTAGGACCAAGAGTACGGAGAGCGTCACATATTGGGCAAATAGAACGGGAGTGAGAGCATTTTTCCCAACTCTGACAGAGGCATGATGGGAAAACACAGACATCTTACGATACTCTCAGACCACATCACTTACTTACAGCTGTCTATGAGTAGTATGATTTTTTTTTTCAAATAGAACACAAAAAGTTATTGATATTTACCCCAAAGTTAATGACTGCAGCTTTAAGTATAGGTTAATACATACAGGTTTATAACTGTTGATTTTAGCTGTGTGTAAGCTGCACAAACAGCTTTAATGAAACCGGCATTAGGTGAATGAAAGGATGGAGTAATGAAGCGGATTGTGTTTTTTGTTCTCCTCTTTCTCAGTGACAGAGTTCATCGGGGAGGACATCCAGTCTTACCAGTCGGGCTCACAGATGGATGACCAGCCAAACTGAGCTCAGAGCAGCTCGTCCCCATTTGAAATTCAGCATAAATTTTAAATCCATTATGCACTTGTTATTAAGACGCATCGCTCCAGTTACATGAGATATTGACAGTGGAGTTTGATTACCAGGACACTGTTGTAATTATGACCACAGGTAATTGTTATTGTTTTATAAAGGGAAACTAATGTTTTTAACATGTTTTCAATATAAATTATACAAGAAAGTACATGGGTTTGGTGTGTGTTCTTGCAAAATTAACACTCTCACAAATCTAGAACAGAGGGACTTTTAAACATTATGGAAAACTAAGTGGTTTAATAAGATACTATGCAGGGTGCCGTATTATCTATTCTCTATGGCATCTACCTAACTATAAGTATATTTCCTCTGTTTCAAGAGACTTAGCTGCTTCACTTATTTGACTGTCTCTTTATCTTAAGATTGAAGCTAATCCATCCTGCAGTTTACCAAAAAAACAAACAAACAAAAAGGTTTTTCTGCTCAGTTCCTGGATGGGGGTGAATATTTTCTCAGTAACTGCGACAGGATTTTAGATCCCGTTTTGTCAGAAAGCAGTAATTTTCTGTGCATGCTTCAGCAATGCCAGATTTATGTTCAGTAGTTAAATGAAGTGATCTCCCAGTTTAGAAAATAACTTAATTTACAAAGACTTTACTGATCAGTAAGCTCACAAACCAGCCTAAAACACTGTTTATGACTCACCTAATTGCAGATGTTGAGTCTGTATCCAGTGTAAAAGGCAAAGTGTTGAGAAGAAAGATCGTCTGACCTCATGAGAGGGTTGATGTGGCTCAGCTGTGGCTGCTGAAGTTGTTTGAAAGGTTTGTATGAGAAATAGTTTGCTAGATCCCCTCCAAGCAGAGAACAGTGCCACCTGGTGGAACTCAGGACCAACACGCCTTAACGCTCCTGAATCAGCAGCTGTTTGAAGACATAATTCAATCTGTTTTAAAACTTCACAGGTCTCATTTTCTCACATAAATACTTTCTCTACCAAAATAAGGTCAGTTACCAAAAACAAAATACATAAATGTTTAATTTTTGCAAAACAGCTCGAGCAATAAAAATCCACCTACCAAACTAAGAGACGCTAAAGTAGCATTATATGTTTTCTTGACAGTTTTATGGGTCTAAATGGATTTGTGTGACCATAAATGGGCATGCTGGGAGTGTGAGACCTAAAAAAAACTTGTGTATAGGGGGTAGATATAGTTGGTGTAAAGCCTTGAACATCTTTTAAAAAGATCTTACTGCTGGAATTTGGAGTAATGACTCCTTCGTGAAATTGTGTTTCCAGCTCCTACTTTTCTCTCTGGCTACAGCTCAGTTACACATGAAAGGTTTATTTGAAGCGAATGTGACCAAAATAATGGAAGGTAAAACTCTAAGCACAACCCATGACTTATCAAAATGATTAATACATCCATCACCTTCCTCTTTTCTGTTTTTTAAAATGTTCTTTAAAAGTTTTTTACCTTAATATTTGGATAATGTAAAGCATAAAAAATACAACATTTTCCTTTTTCGTGATACAGTCCTCCAACAAAAGAAAGAAAAACAGATTTGTCCAAAATGCTGACCCATACAAAATTTTGTCACAGCTATGTGACTATCCTTACAAGATTTAGACACAGTTTTGAAGAATTTTGAATTTTTATTTTGCTTTTTAGCAGAATCTGCCTTGCTTGGTCTGTTAATGTTGAGAAACCTTCAGCTTTATTTGTCTTAATCTGTTTTGGTAGTTTTCCAGGCCTTTAATAAACAAGCAAGGTCACTGTGACTTAAAGCTGTACAACAACCCACTGAAATGTTTTATTCCAGTGTGTCATGCAGACCTAAAAAGGAGAAACATCGCTTCAATTTGTTTTTAATAAGAATCAAATGGGCCTATAGAATTAAAAAGTTGATTTTTGTGCTGCATAAAAAAAGTCTGCTGATGTGTATCATCATCAAGAAGCACTTGTGAATGCCACTAGGGGGCAGTCAAACATCATCAGATCAAACATCAGACAATAAACTTTCAGTCACCCTGACTGACACACACAGGTTCATAAAGTGATGCCTCAATTAAAATGCCTCCATTACACATAAAGAGCCTATGTGTTAACATAAAGACCATTTTGTCTAAACTTAGCCACCATCACTTAAAAGCTAAAGTCCCAAATGACAAACTAACTATAGCTTCTCTGCAGTATGCAGGAGTGACACAGTACGACTGTGTTACCATGATACTGATTCAACCACACACTGCCCACTTCATATTGATTTTCATACTGACTTTTTACAGTGACACCAATATTCTACTTGATGCAAATATTAATACTAATAATGCTAACAGTAATATCTCTCATTGTAATGTAATTGTGCTTAAAGCACTAAAGGGAAAATCCACCACTTTTCTTGTGGATGTCCTGTCAATGTTGATGGTAATTCTAGTCAATTGAAGTAATAAATTCCTCAGTTTGTGCTATATTGATAGATAAAGCTGAGTTTTCTGAGTTGTCCTGTTCACACAGTCCTTGCAGTTCCTACGTGTACCAGGATGCACTGCACCCCCCAAAAAACAAACAAACATACAAACAAACAAACAGTGCTTTTCAGATCTCCAAAGTTGTTATCCGTTGCATCAGACCATTTAATTCATTTAATATTATGTAGTTTTCAGTAATGAGGGGTTATTTGTCCACCAGAGCCAGAAAATCCTCTAAAAACACACATGGCACTGACTCGCCTGGAGTATGAGGGGATAGGAGAGGGGTAAACAGTTTGCAGTTCTTTCAGGAGCCAGTGACGTCACTGGCTCTAGGAGTAGCTAGAGATTTTGAAGTTGCGTCCCAGAGACACAAAGGACACTGAAAAAAACGAGGCTGGGTTTCACATTATATTCCTCACTGATAGGTAGCCCTAAGATCTGAGCTGATAATTGACAGAGTTGCCCTTTAAAACGTAGGCCTAACGTAACGTCTTCAGCAAGTGAAGCTGTAGGGCTTACTTAGCCACAACATTTTGCGCTAAGTGCTAACTCTGCTATGGCAATGTTTCCACACTGAAAATGCTAACACACTGATGCTAATAATGTTCACCATCTAAGTTTAAAGGTTAGCATGCTAACATTTTCCAAATAGCTTAAACACAAAGTAGGCCAAGCTAGCTGATGTTTGTAGAATTGCCCTTAATTTGAAAGCATTTTATGCATAAAATATAGCCAAAGTCAGATTCATCTACTGGGGCACATGAGCGGTATTATTTTATGGTAATCCATTGGATAATTATTGTAGTCTTGCAGCTTAAACCACAGTGGTGGGGTGACAGAGAACAGTGCTATGAAGCTCTATATCCTAATTTCAATGAAATTTATCCTAGGTCTATGAGAAGTGAGCATCAGATACACATTGCTTACCCTCATTTATTTTTTGGTAAAAGCACTTTGCAACATGGTTAAAAGTGCTGTTTGTATAAAGTTTATTAGGCTAAATTATTCTTATTAGTGTTACATACAAAATTGCATTCATCTCCAAAGTTTTGAGAGGCAGATAGAAATTTCAGGAGCATTATTTTATGCCTATTAAATTAATTCCCAATGCAATAAATCTATTTTTTTTAATCCATTAAACAGTTTACACTAAAATACAGTCACGCACGAGTCACAACACACGCAAGACCTTCTGACAAATAATGCTGACAAATGCTAAAAGCATATCAACCTTAATTCCTGTTAAATATTAAAACTATGACTAATTCTGACAACAGGGACTCACATTTAATATGCCATGTGTGACTGCCATGCTGCTGAACAGAGTTTATCTGAAAAAGACGATTATAAAACATTAGCTGTAAATATGCTGACATGGTGCAGGAGTACTGCTCTCAATATCATGTCACACAACAGAGGTGGTTTCCTGATGAACTGCACAGACAAATCACATTAGAGCAATTTACTGCACTGTTGCTGGAAGTGTGGAGAAACAATCTATCACATTCATGGACTGAACGAAGGAGGTGGAGGATTCCTGCGAATTATTGTAAACATCACAAGACACAAATTTAGAGGAACAGTTTGACATTTTGGACAAGGTATACGCTTACATAGGTTTTTTTTTTGGTCAAGGGCTAGATCAGGTGATACCATTTTATATGTGTATGCTAAATTTGAAGCCACAGCCAGCAGCTAATTAGCTTAGTTTAGCTTGGATTAGCTCAGCATATGGGAATCGATGGAAACAGCTAGCTTGCCTGCTCTTTCCAAAAGTAACAGCTGATCAGCACCTTTAGAGCTCCTGAACTGACACAATTTATCAGTTTAATCTTTGCAATAAGTGTTTTTTTTTTTAAAGTTTTATGGGGACTTTGTGTAAGGCTATTTCTTAACCACAAGCAATAACATCTGAGGTTGACCGGCAACCAGCATAGAGTGTAAGTCCTTACACAAGAAAGAAAATAGCCCCGCAAATTACCCTCCCACAAAACCACAACTTTGTCTTTTTCAGACTGAGTCGTGCTGCCCATGATGAATAAACTGACCTTTAAATTACAGTTTCATGTAAAAGTTCCCCTCTATAAAACCAGTGGATACTGGAAGGAACAAACAAAACACAGTCAAGGTTCAATGCAAAGTCAAGGGAGACAAATGTGTTGTAATAAAATGATCTTATAAGGAAACAACGCATCACATGACATCACTTATTACTCACACGCTTGCACAGCTGTTTGCCCGTGAGACTACTGAAAAAGAACGAAGAGGTTAGAATCCAGACTTAGCAGAAAGCTTCAAGTAGCCTCTGTGGGAAGATGAGGCCACATGAGCCTCTGCAGTGAAGCAATGTCAGGCCTTTCCAACAGCTTAACATATCTGTGTGTCTGTTGTAATTATTAGTCCTGTGTTTTCAGTCAAGAACTGTGCTGGCATTCATGCATGCTTGTTCACACACACACTTGTCTCTTGGGTGCATGGAGCAAAATCTGCTGAGAGTGAGCAAACATGATGCTGCATTTGAGACTCTGAGTCTCTATGGCCTCTTTCATTTGAGATTGTATCAAGCTATTGTTGTGCTGATGACTGGCACTCTTTGTTCTTTTATGGGTCAGAGTGGGAAGGCCAAGAATTAATTTACTCACCCGGGACGTGCGATGTGACGTTATTAGATCATGAACATTAAAATATTTCGACAGAGAGATTGTTGGTATCAAGTTACAATACAGATTTATTATATGCATTTCTACAACTCAACACTAAAGTTTCTCAACCATATCTTCAATCACATTATTTGATATTTTCTATTTAATTTAATCTTAATTTATTTCATTTTATTTGCCTCGTCTACATGTTAAGAAAAGTACTATTTACTGGTAAATAATTTAAATACAGACAACTTTAGGCCTTCTTTGCTCTAATGTGTTAAATAAATCTGACGACGAAACACCTTTAGCTTAATATTATTTTTATCCACCTAGCTCTTCCTCTTCTTTCTTTTATTTTAACACATGAAATTTATTTAATCTGAACTTGAAAATTGTATTAACTGGAATCATGGTGACCATGTCTTGTGATCCACTTACACTAACTCCTAAGTTGCGAGTGTTTGGTCTCGCCATTTTAGCAGCCATGTTCCCACTCTGAGGGTTCAACCCTTCCTTAAACAAAATAAACTTCAGGACTTGTCATTGTGTCGGAACTGGGCGTCGCTGCCGTCTCCTTTCCTGGACGTAGATTTATAGGTGACTGAAATGTCCTCTGTTTTCCACTCCACTCAGAAGCACCAGCATCAAACCACCCTGACAGTCAAGACTCAGGGGCTATGAGCTATTCGAATCCTTGTAGGTCTTACTAGAGTCGGCAGAGAGCAGGAGGAGGAGGAGGAAGAGGAGGAGGAGTGCTGTGTGCTGAGAGATAAATTAAACAGGGCAATATAAATAGTGTGCAAATGCTGATTTATACTCTGTTTACTTTCAGCTTTAAACAATCAGCACTGCTCTTCATCTATATCCTGTGTGAAAGCTTTTTAATGGAGGCCTCGAAGCACCACAAACTAAGACAGATTTCAAATCAATCCAGGTGGATCTTGCTGGCACATTAGTACCAGGTATTTAGTGCACTCACTGTTCTCGGGTAGTGTTGGTAAGCTTAAGCTCCTAAACTGGGAGCCCAAGTGGCGTTGTTTTTGTTTTGCAAATCTAGGAATGTTTCCAGTTGCTAACATTTGTGTCAAAGTAGCTGACAGCTGACATTTTTCCACTTGATGATTGCACTAGATGACAAGTTAAGGAGTCACGAAAGTCATCCCATTTCCATCTCATTGGGTCGGAGACTGTTTGAGTTACATCTGTTGATAAACCATCACAGAAACACTAAAAGTTCATTATGTGATACTGTTGTATTGCCAGAAGGGAGGTTAAAGGATCATTGAAGTTGTTTAGAAACATAATCTGGAAAGCAAGAATGTTTAAAAGGAAAATGAAACTTTGACTTTCTTGCAATGCTTCAAAATAATAAGTCAGAGGGTCATCAAAGTCATCAGGATTCAACCTCTGGGGACCTTTAACTTCTGCAGAGAAACATTCATGGCAGTCCGTCCAGCAGTTGCTGAGATATTTCTGTATAAACTAAAAGGGTTGATGAACTGGCTCGATGATGCTGCAACATAGCCACTCCACTAGAATGGCTAAAAAGTTTATGAAATGGCTAATATGGAAACCAGACACACACATCTTTACCTTGTGGTTTTATTGAAACACTGGATTATATTTTCCTACAACACTGATGTGGTATGCACACAAGAAACACAAACAGTGGAATACAAAAAAGAAGAATATAACAGTAACAACATCTTTTTTGGTCTCCTTCTCTGAGTATTTATTACAGCAGTGCAGAACCAATAGACCAATTGACAACCTAGGCTACATG
Organism: Naso thynnoides; assembly: GCA_029783665.1. Classification (NCBI taxonomy): domain Eukaryota; kingdom Metazoa; phylum Chordata; class Actinopteri; order Acanthuriformes; family Acanthuridae; genus Naso; species Naso thynnoides. The sequence goes on from JAQLOL010000004.1 coordinate 21,856,106, forward strand.
AATTAAGTGCTGTGGCTTTGGCGTTAAACAATTTATTTTTTGGAGATACCAGAAATTTAAAGACTCATTGAAAATAGTGCTTGCAATTTAAGGATACAGATAGACAGGAGCATTAAGCTAGCCTAGCATTCATCTTAATAACATCAAGTGAGCTATTTTGCTGACTTCAAGTCTTTAAACATTCGAGCTTAATAAAAATGACAAATGATCAGTGTAACAGTCGGATCAATTGCTCTGCATACTTTTTGGAAAACATAACAGTCCATTTCTTTAATAAAATCATCGAAAAATGAAGTAGGGATATCACTGGATTTTCAGTTGTACGGCATTCAAAGTTTTTCTCTAACATTTCAAGAATAAAGAAAATTTATTGTCATTTTTTGCAGTGCAAAAGCAAAACTTTGACTTAGCTCATTGCTGCTGCTGCTGCTGCTGCTGCTGCTGCGGCGGCGGCAGCGGCTATACAGGAGGGTGTCTAACACTTTATATAATTTCAGCTCCTTACGGATAACGTTCATCTCTTTTTTACATTTTGTCCTTTAGAAGTTAAGAACAGAAATACTACCTGGCAGTCTCTTTATACCCAACATTAAAATTGCAAAACAAACTTAAGGCAGAGCACTGACATCATACATTATACAAAACAAACAAACAAATAATCTAAAATACAATAAGCCACCATTTTCTTTGGTTTTTCTTCATTTGTCTTAACAGACTATGTTTACATGCACAGAGTATTTTGGATTTTGTGTCCTTGTTGAGGTCTTTCTGTGTGTAGCTTCCCCATTTCCAGATCACAAACATCTCTGCATACATGAAATATTCTTGTGTTTTGAGTATCAATGGGCAATAATCCACCATTAAAACTGATAAAAAAAGATTTTTAAATGTCGCATGTTGTATCACATTCAGATGTCTCGTAGCCAAGATAAGAGTCTTTCCAAGACATAGGTAGCAAAGTTTGACATTTACTTGCCCCAATGCATTAACAGAAAGTCTCAGTAATTGCAGGGGATATTGTTGTACGTGTAAACATAGCCATTGACTTCTCTCGCTTCCGACTGTCATCATGCTAGCAGTATACTTTGCATAAAATCAAATTTGGCAAGTTTGTAGAAACAAAACTGAGTTTTGGGCCAAAAAGCACATGATTGTGGTCTGAACTTTTCACTTTCCTAATAAGGCCACGTTCACTGCCCTTGTACGCATTATCACCAGAACATTTTAGATCAACAATTAGGGTGCACTCACAGTTGACCCAGTTGTCCCATACCGTGCCAAAGCACAAATGTACCCCCTCCCCGCACCCCCTGCTGGCCTGCGTTCACATTTCTCCAGTCTAACTGCGCCTGAGCACGCTTGACCTACCTTATCTATGGACTGCAACCCATATTTTCACCTGCATTTTTTTCCCCCATCTTGTAATAAAACATTTTTCATTGTTCTCTGATATCAGCGATCTAAAAGACAGTCGCAGATTTTTCCACTTCTCTTTATCCGCACTTTGTATGCTGTTGACCACCTGAATTTAGGGTGAATCCTCCACAAGCAGTCACAGTGATGTCGGTGTTCCTTGCCTGTGCTCATGCATATGCATCCCACCATGCCAAAGCCCACTTCTTTTAACCATGCCAGGACCGACAAAGCGTGCTGTGCTTGGGCACGATAAGGTGGCTCACATTTGTTAAACAAACTGGACTCTGGGGGCCAAATGTGCTTAGGAACGGTACGAATTGCCTAGTGTGAGTGCGTCCTTACGCAAATACTTTGGGCCACTTTGCAAGAAGTTCTTCTTTCAACTTCGTCACTTAAGCTTTAAACAGTAAATCACAGTGAATCACATCCTGTCATTGTGATGGTTAATGACCTCGCATTAGAATACAAAGCTAGAAAAAAAACCAAAAAAACAACTACACAGGTTGTGGTATGACTTTATGATCTGATCCCAAGCTCCTCAAGTTGGTGCAGACACTATTAAACAAATAGAAAGAGTTGCATTTAAACTGTATTCAACTGAAGCTTGACTGCCTTTGAGAACATGCCAAATTCAATTTTACTTAAAGCATACTGCTGGCTTAACACCCCTTTCCCTGCCCTCAAGCACTGACAAACACCAGGCGGGTGGAGTAGATCAGGTCAGCCAGGTAGAGGATGAAGTTGACAGCAGTGAGCACAGCAATCGCCATGACCCTATCCCACGCACACAGCCCCGCTATGGTGCCGCAAACGGAGGGCCTGTTTTTCTGTCCACCATGCTTGGGGTCAAAATTGAAGATGGGCCAGATGATGGTTGCTGACAGGTAGAGGACCACGGCCAGCAGGGCATAGGCAGACAGGAAGCGGGCAAAAGGGAAGGGGAGACAGCCGGTGCACTCGCCGATACAAAGCATGATGACGCCCGCCGAAAGGATGAAGCAGATGCAGTAGACGGAGAAGCAGTACTTGAGTGAATCGTGACGCTCGTACACCGGTGGGTCGCTGATGAAGACAAAGATGATGCTGGCCACAAAGGTCTCGCAGACTTTCAGCAGGCCAGGGGCTGTGGCCATGTAACCGGCCACCTCGCCCGGACGCGCCTTGCTGGTGCTCACCTCGCTTATGTATGCAATGGTGGCCAGGCAGGAGAAGACGGTCGATACGATGCGATAGTCACGCATTTCACTCCGGCCTGAGGAACCCTTGAGGTAATAGAGAGGGAAGATGATCGAAGCCGACAGGCAGAGCAGGGCGGCGTAGCAGGCGAAGGTGATGGGGAAGTTCTTCCAGGAAACAGGGGCTCTGGTCTGAAGGCCGAACAGCTCCACCAGGAGGACGAGCAGAGTCCCGGCGAAGCTGAAGGCCCAACAGAAGATGCACCAGTTTCCAGCACCGTGTTGGACTCTGGCACCATGCACGGCCACGGAAAAGGCCACGCAGGAGAAGACCAGGGCTGCCAACCTTGTCCAGAAGAGAGGGGTCGACTTGAGGACTATAGCCATGATGCTAGATGTGGGTGATCCGAGAAGCTGAAAATGTTCCTGTGAGACA
>JAQLOL010000004.1:21874076-21885922 GCA_029783665.1 Naso thynnoides
AATCAATGGGCCCATATTTAAGATTGTGTACATTTTTGGTGCAATTAACTCTTCATGCTTAATATCTAACCCAGTTATTATTATTATTATTATTATTATTATTATTATTATTATTATTATTATTTCAAAACAGTATAGCTAATTTAAGACTGTGAAATGATTGAAAGTGTGAAAGACTGACTAAATGGAGATTTCAAGCTGTAATGAGTGAAAATAGCCTCAATGTTATGAGGAAAAACTGCACATTTAAACATCCACAATTCTGTGATAACTGGACAAACTCCTTGTGCGGATGAAGATCATTTGACATGACTGAAAGCTGCGGAAAAGCCAGTAAACTGACCCTTTAACGACGCTATTTTCTCAACGACAGCGCCGAAAACCAGACTGTATAGAAGTAGAAAACTTAGAATACTGATGTTAATGCACGACATCTGTGCCTGGCATCAGTTCAGGTCTATGTGGTGTATTTCTAAGTACCGCCGCCGTGGAGCTTTCTGCGTCAAAATTTTCACTGCAAAACTTTATTGTTCAAACCGGAAGACAAAACAAGCTACGTGTCAGGAAAAAGGGGACTCATCCAAATGGGCGAAGGCGAACTGTCCGCCTGTGCTCAGCTGTCAGGAGTATTTGAGTTGCTTTTTAAATCATTCTTGTGGAGTTATAGGCATCCAAACTAACGTCACTATTTGTATCACTGTCAAGCGACGATGTTGACGAAATTTGAAACGAAGTCAGCCCGTGTGAAAGGTAAGAATTTGCCAGCCGCAGTTAGCAATGGAGCTAACGTTGTGCTAGCCGTCGTTAACGGGCTTGACCATTTAACGTAACCTTTTAAAGTTATGTCTGCAAATGAATCAGATGCTTGTTTGGAAAAAATATGTGCAACTTTGTCTAAAAATCTAAATTCATGTCATCCAATTCACCGATGTTGAATCGACACTAATGTTACCTGCTGTACGCTTACGTTGCTAGCTAGCTTTCGTTAGCATAACCAAAAGCGTTCCCCTAGCTAAACGTGGCTAAACTTGACCATTTGATATTATTTCTTGTTCACGTAACGTTACAGGCTGACCTTGTACTGTCTTAAATCGAACAGCTTGTTTTCAACAGATATAATGATGTAGCTGACCAACTGTCTTGTATTTCAGGCCTGAGTTTTCATCCCAAGAGGCCGTGGGTCCTTGCAAGTTTGCACAATGGAGTCATCCAGCTGTGGGACTATCGGATGTGCACACTGATTGACAAGTTCGACGAGCACGATGGTAAGGCTGTGATGTGGCTGATGTAGTATGATATTGTTTGAAAATTTCCACTTAGATGAAGATTTGATATTGTTTGGTATCATGTGTCTAATTGATGCATCCCCGCCTACAGGCCCCGTAAGAGGAATTGATTTCCACAAACAGCAGCCTCTGTTTGTGTCTGGAGGAGATGACTACAAGATCAAGGTGAGACTGCTTTGTCTGTAAGGTGTGAGCAAGTGTGTGTTTTTGTTTTTTTTTTTGCAAAGCTGTTCTACACTAAATATGTAGATGCTCATGTCAAATATCCCAGCAAGACTCTTTTAAGAACCTAAGATGTCAGAGATGTGCTATAAAATAATCTGTTATAATGTGCTGTTGCATCTTCTGGTTAAACACATCCATCATATGGGCATTTCGTATAATTACATCAGTGCGTTATACTTGTGCATGTTGGGTAAACATTCTTTTTTTTCTAGGTGTGGAACTACAAGCTGAGGCGCTGCCTCTTCACTCTTCTTGGACATCTTGACTACATCAGAACCACCTTCTTCCACCATGTGAGTTGTTCTGCCATTTTAAAATACATCTGCATCTTCATTTTATCACTAGTCTGGGGGTAAAGATCGACAAGAACTTGATATCTTACCATCCATACAAATAAATTCAATCAGAAGCGGATGAATGAATTCAGTCCTGTCTCTCTCCCTCTCTCTCTCTCTCTCTCTCTCTCTCTCTCTCTCTCTCTCTGTAGGAGTACCCCTGGATTTTGAGCGCCTCAGATGACCAAACGATTCGCATCTGGAACTGGCAGTCCAGGACCTGTGTCTGGTAAGACACACTGAAATTTTAATTATACAAAGTAATGAAGTATTACACAATAACTGAGATCTCATATTTTACACACATCCAACAACTGCTCAGCAAAATTTCAGGGAATGCATTTTAATGATCTTTGTTATGACCTTGAGGTGAAAATATGAAGATGACCTGTGATCCAAATTTTTTGAATATATCCCTTCCTCCCCCCCCCCATCCACAGTGTACTGACCGGCCATAATCACTACGTGATGTGTGCTCAGTTCCACCCATCCGAGGACCTGGTGGTGTCGGCCAGTCTGGACCAGACCGTGCGAGTGTGGGATATTTCCGGTGAGGGATGAGGGATGGTGAACCAGAGGACGGCGGGCTGGGTTGAGAAAGGGGTGGGAGGGCAGAGTGGTATAAAGGATGAGGAAGAAGCAGGAACGGGAATCAATTTTGATTTCTGCACCGTCTCCCCTTCCTCTCCTTCTTGTAGTGGACAAATCTCTGTGGGCTGTTTGCAGAAACACCTCTCCTTTCAGAAATGACAGACAGAGAAAGAATTGCATACTCCGATCAAATTCAGAGTGTGATGAAATAGTGACGCAGCTGATTTCACCACTTTCCCAAAAGGGGGAGCTCATTTTGTTAATCAGCAGTTACACTGACAAGGCTGCCTGTTGATGTATCTGCAGATTTCCTTTTGTTTGTTAGCATTTTGAATGCATACATCAGGTCATTATCCTAAAAAAAGTTTAGATAACTGGTCTGATTAATGTCTTATTATTCTAAACAAGTGTTCTGGATGAAGAAAGAGTACACGGTTCAGAGAGATCAACGATGTGGTTTAAAAAAAGACGAAAACATCTAAAATGGGAGAGGTTTTTCTGTGCCTCTGCATGCTCTTACGATTTTTGTTTGTTGATGATGTTTCCTGTGTCTTGGTTCTCACTAACTAAACCGCTTCATGTCTGACTCTGTCACTTTCCTTCGTGTGAACGTGCATGAGATTGCTCTTCAACTGTCTCTTTAATCCTGGGATTTAATGTGTTCTTCCATGATCTACCACTGAGCTGACTGCATTTAAACATCCAATATTTATGAGCTCCAGTGTCTGAAAACGTCATTGCACGGTGTTGAATTTTCAGGCTGAGCTCACGGTGTCACGCTCGTAGCATCCCTTTTACCTTGAAAGAAAAGGTCACCTTGCTCTCAGCCTTTCCTCGCAGGAAGCCCTACTGTTTGTTAAATGTTTTCTTGGTTTAAATTGCATCAAGAATAACAGCTATTACTAATAGCTGGTTTGAAAGTGTCTCTCTGATAAAGTTAAACTTACTTAATACTAATGTTAAAATGTTTTTATTCTCCTCTTGGCATGACATTTGCACGACTGGCTCTACTGCTCCAGACATAACATGAAATATACGCCATTGTTTATATTTCTCGCAGATAAAGTTGTCATATTCTTACCATCTTCATCCTTTGCTGACAACTGTGACATGTCACATTCTATTAACTCTGCATGTGAGTTTAACATTTTGTGCAGAAACATGCATGAGCCTCTGAAAAGAGAAAAAAAAAACCTCCTCATAATGTATTTCTGACATCAAACGCCCCATCAGAGCATGTCTTTACACCGTCAGCACCACCCACCCCATCAGCCAAGTCCACGCGCTCCCTGCGTCCTCTTTATCCCATGCTCTCCCTGGAAACATCCACACCTGCACATGGGTTCCTAGTGCCATTTCTCTCCCTCTTTATCATTTCCTCATGCTGTTGAACTGTCTGTTCACCACATTTTTCAGTGGGCAGGAATCATGAACGCAAGCTGTGTTTTCTCATTTGTTTTTTCCTGATCTTGTTTGAGTCTGAGAGATAATCCCTATCTTCCTCTGCTGTCAAATCAAATCATGAGTAATTGTGTTTTTCTACTGTATATAAGTAATTTGTTAACCCAATCAACAGCACTGCTAACAGCTATGATTGTTTCCAGACTCAAGTTAGTGAGGAATGAGAGAGCAGAGGTTGTGTTGGTGTGTTTTCACCCTGTGTGTGTTCGGTAGTCCAACAGTTCTCCCTCCTCATAATTCCATCTGCTGCCTCTCCTCTCCTATGATATTGCTCCAGATGTGATTTATTTTAATAATGTATGTCTTGTTTTACATGTTTTTCCTCCCTCCCCTGTACTGTGGTTGAACCCTGTGTAACATGAATGTGGCTCCCTCCTTGCACGCGATGCCCTGATTGTTGGTTCCAGGTCTGAGGAAGAAGAACCTGTCTCCAGGCGCTGTGGAGACGGAGGTGCGCGGCATCTCTGGTGTTGACTTGTTCGGCGCCTCTGATGCTGTTGTCAAGCATGTCCTTGAGGTGAGCAGGGTCTTTACATGTATTATCTGGATTTATTTATTTATTTATTTATTTTTAATCTGATATATTCTTGTTTAAGTGAATCAATCTTTAACTTTTACAACTTTAAACTTTCACTGGTAAAATTCCAGGTAATCCCTTTTGCTTTCATCAGTGTTCAGGCAGGATGTTGTGAAGTGTTTCTCTACCAAATGCATCATCTTAACCATAATAGTTTCTCGGCTGAAGCCATAATATTTCTAAAATTTCTTTAATGACAATAATAATGTGCAAACAATGCCACATGATGTAAAAAAAAAAAAAGTAGTGTATACTGAAAAGTGAAGAAAAACAAGCTCTGCATGGTAAAGAGATTTTCCAAATTGTCTTTAATTCCAAGGTTCATAAACATGGAAAATACCAGTAAATGAGTTTTTGGGCTTAATGTGGAAAATGCAGACACGTCTTTAAATTTCATCGTGTTAAGTCCTCAGTTATATGGTCAGGAAATATCCCATTCAGGGAAATAAGATGACATCACCTGGGATGGGTTTTAACTCATCAATAACTTTGGTGTGTGTCATTCAAAAGACACGATAGAAAATTGAACAAATGCAGGCAAAGTCACATCATGTTCTGAGTTTTTTCACCTCCGATGGAGGTTTGCTGAAGCTGCCTTTAATAGACAAAAACATTTTTGAACTACCCTTCATCATGATTTTTATTTTGTTTTATTATTTTGAAGCTACATTACATTTTCTCTGACACAAGGCTCAGTCAGTTTAGTGTTCAGGAAGTTTTTAGTTCCGCAGTTGAGTGCAGCTGATGCATGTTTAGTGCTGGTGTGAAATGACTTCATGTATCTGTGTCCAGGGTCACGACCGAGGGGTCAACTGGGCTGCCTTCCATCCCAGCATGCCCCTCATCGTGTCTGGGGCCGATGATAGGCAGGTTAAGATCTGGAGAATGAATGGTAGGTGACTCATGAGTGTCGATGTCAGTCACTGATCTGCAGCTCAGTTTCCATTATAACTGAAGTCTGTTTGAAATTTTCTGATTTCTTTTCTTTTGTCATTAAAGTTAAAGCCAAAAGTCCACTTTCAAAGTAAATGAAAACTGAAATGATGCTTCTCACCAAAGACTTGCCCTTGTGGTGTCTCTATTCCGCACTTCATTATTTTCTCTGTGGTCTCTTTTTTTTTTCTCCTACATTTCAGAATCCAAAGCTTGGGAGCTGGACACATGCCGCGGTCACTACAACAACGTGTCCTGCGCTGTCTTCCACCCGCGCCAGGAGCTCATCTTGTCCAACTCTGAGGACAAAAGCATCCGTGTGTGGGATATGTCCAAAAGGACCGGAGTGCAGACCTTCCGCCGGGACCACGATCGCTTCTGGGTGCTGGGTGCTCACCCAAACCTCAACCTGTTTGCTGCTGGTAGGTGGTACCACTGCTCCCCATCTGTACTCATGTAACAAAGCCAACAGGAGTCTCATTTTGTCCTGAAAATTGTTTGAGTTTCTGCACGAATCTGAACAAGATTAAACTTTTCAGACTTTTCACTTGGAAATGTTGCACTCCTCCTGCAGCAGAGGGACTTGCACATATAAACTCAGTCTTACATTTTGGTGTGTGACTGCATGAGTTCGATAGTTTCCCTGAAAGACGATGTGTGTCTCCTTCAGGTCATGACAGTGGCATGATTGTGTTCAAGCTGGAGCGTGAGCGTCCTGCATACGCCGTGCATGGCAACATGCTGTACTACGTCAAGGACCGTTTCCTCCGCCAGCTGGACTTCAACAGCAGCAAAGACACTGCAGTCATGCAGCTGCGCAGGTAGGTCTTTTTTCTTAGTGTTTGTGACATGCAGTGCAAGCAGACCTCACCCTTATTCTTACTAATTAAAGGATTTCTTTTAAGTATTCTGATGTGTAACATGCTGTGTTTTCTGTTTTATCTTGTCCTAGTGGGTCTAAGTTCCCAGTGTTCAGTATGTCTTACAACCCCGCAGAGAACGCTGTGCTGCTCTGCACTGTAAGTATCTCTTCAACAGAATAAGACAATCCTTTTGTAGATGATAAGTTTTCCATGATTTTTTGATTATAAAGCAGGTCAAGGAGCTATTTACTTTGAAGGAAAGCTATTATACTCATTTTTGGGTCGTTTATTTTGATTTTGGACTCCTATAGAGCAGCTAAACACAACTGACCAAACTAATAAAGTCTGTAGATCATCAGAAAACTTTCATTCTCTCCTCCTCGTATTTTCTGCATTCTCTCAAAACCGTCTGTGCTGGTTTCTCCTCCCCGTTCCCTCATGCGCACCTCCCCACTCCCCTTAATTGTTTTCCATATTTTTAAATATAATACTCTTTGTCTCCTGCAGAGGGCGACCAACCTGGAGAACAGCACCTATGATCTGTACTCTATTCCCAAAGAGAGTGACTCTCAGAACCCTGATGGTAAAGAAATAGTTCACTGAAGTTATTCTGCTTTTCCTCACCCTTTGTTTTGTGAACTGTGAAAAACTTTTCTTTCATATTCTGTCTGGGTATCTTTGTGAGACTGAAAGTTGTTGATTTGATAGAAGCAAGTAGAATCTCATTAAATATGCTGTATCTGGTGACTCAAGTAACACAGAATCTACCTTTTTCTCAGCGCCTGAGGGGAAGAGGTCATCCGGTCTGACTGCAGTCTGGGTGGCCAGGAACAGATTTGCTGTCCTGGATCGTATGCACTCTGTAAGTCCATTTGTAAGGCTAGAAAGTCTGGTAATATTTTGTTAACCATTTAGGCTTATCCTGATAAGTTTTTTAAGATGAAAAGTTGATGATGGATTAATGAAAGTCAGACTCAGGGACAAAAAATCTTGAAATGGAGAAGTCAGTGGTCTGATTAAGGTTAAAAGCTGCCACAGCTATCACTCTAGTAACATTTCCTTCTCCTTTTGTAGCTGCTCATTAAGAACCTGAAGAACGAAATTGTGAAGAAAGTTCAGGTGCCGAGCTGCGAGGAAATCTTCTACGCCGGGACGGGATCACTGCTGTTGCGCGATGCAGATGGCGTCACGCTGTTTGACGTGCAGCAGAAGCGCTCTCTGGCCACCGTTAAGATTTCCAAGGTCAAGTACGTGGTGTGGAGTGCCGACACCAGCCACGTGGCTCTGCTGGCAAAACACGGTGGGTGTCAGGGTCTGAACATCTTTATTTTTTTTTCTGTCCACAAAACCTGTTTGTGCAGCCAGGACTGAGACATCAGGCCTGTTTGAACAGCATTAGTGTAATCAAGTTCGGGCACTAATTCGATTTTGCACTGTCAGGATTTAGTTTGTAAATGTTGGTAAAAACATCATTAAGCGGTTCATTACAGACTTTGGTACAGTGAAGTAATTGTTTTCCATATCCTGTAATTATTTTCAATCAGTCTACTTATCTCTTTATGTTCATCTCTAGTAATTCTTTTAAAAAACAGCAAAAACACAATCTAAACCTTTGCTCTCTTTTCCGTCCCCCAGCCATCATGATCTGCAACCGTAAGCTGGAGAGTCTGTGCAACATTCATGAGAACATCAGGGTGAAGAGTGGAGCTTGGGATGAGAGTGGAGTCTTCATCTACACCACCTCCAACCACATTAAATACGCCCTCACCTCTGGGTACGCGCTGCTTTTTATAAAACTGTGTAAATTTAACAATTGACACAAGTCAACAAGGAAACTAGAAATGTAGAATAGAATAAGATCATGCTGAGATGACACTGATTACTAGAAGTGAAGACAAAAGCATCACACTGTTGATGTCTCACTGACCTGATTTCTAAGTTGAAAGCACTTTTTTTTAGTGCAAAGCAACCAGCAGCACAGCAGCATGTGTGTGTGTGCTTGTTAGACCAAATGTTAAATTGTGTGTTCTCATGAAGGAAAGTTCCCTTTACCACAAACACTTGATCTAATCTTGCAGCTCTCTCTTTTTTTTGTAAACTCAGGAACTTCTTTTTTTTTTAAAGAATTTTTGGGGCTTCTTCTGCCTTTATTTATTTGATAGGACAGCTGAAGAGTAGACAGGAAACAGGGGAGAAAGAGAAAGATTGACATTCAGCAAAGGGCCGCAGGTGGAATTGAGCCCATGGCTGCGGTGGCAAGGACACAGCCTCTGAATATGTGGCGCCTGCTCTACTAATTGAGCCACTGGGCGCCCCTCTTATTCCGGAAACTTAAAGGTTTAGTTTGTTTTTTGCACATTAAGCCTTATAACAATGATATTTAGGAGCATACATGGTGTTCTACAGCATTATTATGACAAGCGGTGCATTCCTGAGAGCTGGAGCTTGTTTTTGACGTCACCACTAGCTGAAAACAACAGAGGAGCATGTGCACCCAGACAACCTGTCAAAAAATACAATAAACGCTCGTTTTAAAAGACATCAAACTCGCCGAAGTGGTGTCCTCTCAAGCACCGACACTAAACATGAAGGTAAACGTGGATATAGAACCAAAAAGCAGCTCTTTCAGCTGCTTCATGTAACAAACGAACAGCCGCTGAATGCTGCTGAAGCTAAACATGGTGATGGAGTATTGGCTGAAAATGTCTCACATAGAACTTTTGTCATGTTTCATCGTAGTGATCACGGCATCATCAGGACCCTGGATCTGCCCATCTATGTGACCCGTGTGAGAGGAAACAGTGTTTACTGCCTGGACAGAGAGTGCAGGCCACGCGTCCTCACTATCGACCCCACAGAGTACCGCTTCAAACTGGCTCTGGTCAACCGCAAATATGATGAGGTGAGTCCGTGGTGATTTTTGTCAGTGAGATATTGGAGTATGCTGTACAGTGCTAATGCTTGAAAAATTTGGTGCCGGTCAAAGTGTCCTGGAAGATTTCAATTTCCCAGAAAAATTGGAAAAATTCTGGTCAAATATTTATAGAGATTAAGTAAAATGTTAGGCAGCCAAGATAAAGAATTGACATTATCGAGGCACGTAGATTTAGCCTATAATATGCTTTAATGAAAACGTCACATCATTAGGCATGCATTAAGCATGCATTATGCTTATTTTAAAAATATGCTCGACTCAGTGGAGCGCTGAGGCTGGAACCACAGCAAAAAAAGTAAAAGTTGGGTGGCTTCTATAATTTACACGCCAAATCTGCCCGCATTTGGTGTGTGGCCAGTCAAATTTCCGACCATTTTAAAGAGATTTCACCGTACATTTCGACCGGCAAAATTTAAATATTCCAGACTTGAACAGATTTTTGCAGTCAAAGACCATTAATCACCAGTTAACATAAGCTCAGGTACTGTACCTGCTTCTTTGCAATATTCTGCTTAAAGAAAGACATTCAAGGATTTTGAATCTCTAGTCTTATGCAACAGGTGTTTGAACTTTGATTTCACATCGGCAATCATTTAGTTCTCAAATGCTGGTTTTAACAAAGCCTTGTTCCTGCAGGTGCTCCACATGGTGCGTAACGCCAAGCTGGTGGGCCAGTCCATCATTGCGTACCTGCAGAAGAAGGGCTACCCGGAGGTGGCGCTGCACTTTGTCAAAGACGAGAAGACCCGCTTCAGTCTGGCTCTGGAGTGTGGAAACATTGAGGTGAGTTGCTGCTAGACGCTGTTGTTATTTACCATGTGCACTTCTTATGTTTTTTCTTAATCGCATTCATGTTAATGATGCTACTTTATTTTTGATGATCTAAAATTTTCTCTGAAACAGTTAAAGCTCATTAGGTTCTGGTTTGCGTTCTCTTTGCTGTCTGGGTCATTTTTGTGTGAGAGTCGGGACCATTTTTTCACCATTTCTTTTCCTCTTTGCTTCCAGGTGGCTCTTGAGGCTGCCAAGGCCCTGGATGAGCGCAGCTGCTGGGAGCGTCTGGGCGAAGCAGCACTGCTGCAGGGTCACCACCAGGTTGTGGAAATGTGCTACCAGAGGACCAAGAACTTTGACAAGCTCACCTTCCTCTACCTCATCACTGGCAACCTGGCAAAGCTGCGCAAGATGATGAAGATCGGTAAGAGATATAGACACTTTCAGAATTTCCTTTTTTTGTTGCGCTAAAGATTCGTTGATGTGTATGGAGGTGTGTGTCTCAGTAAAGTAACAGTTGTGTACTGTTCGTTTGTAGCTGAGATCAGGAAGGACATGAGTGGTCACTACCAGGCAGCTCTGTACCTGGGAGACGTCAGTGAGAGGGTCCGCATCCTGAAGAACTGTGGACAGAGTGAGTTCAAGTGTCACTCTCATCACATATTCACGCATACTTTGCTCCGTCCACTAATACAGCCTGTTACCACAACACATCAGTCTGGTGTCTGTCTTAACATTTAGTCATCACTGCCCTGCTCGGAAGTTGTAGACTGACATGATCCAGCTCGATACAACTTCAATTATTTGCAACCTCCTCCTCTCATTATGTATTATACCCACTAAATTTTCAGATTTAATCATAGCAAACCTTTTTTGTTTTTTGTTTTTTTAAAAAAGTAACACACTTGATGAAGCCTCTCTCTATAATGCATTATAACACATAATGAACACAGTTATAATGCATTATATGTGGTGAAGGTTTTTGGTTTGGGTTAGGGTTAACCCTAACTTTGCTTATAACTATTATACAGCACTATAGGCACATTATAAAGCATCGTTCATCATACATTATAGATGGATGCTTTACAGTATGACTAAAATAAGATTATTAAAAAAGCAAATATGTTTATTAACTGTTTGTTGCCTGTTTGCAGAGTCTCTGGCTTACCTGACTGCAGCCACTCATGGACTTGATGAGGAAGCTGAGGCACTAAAGGAGACCTTTGACCCAGAAAAGGAGACGGTGTGTTGTGAAAACATTCCCCGTACCTTTGTACACACAACATTAACAGCCACAACATACAGTCTGAAACAGAAGTACTGCACTCAATAGGTTTTTCAGTTTAGCACCACATTTTATCTGCTTTATAAAAAATATTTTTTTGCATTTCATGTGCACCCCAGGCTCTGACAATAAATTTATTTACACATCAGTGGATTAATACAAACCTTTAATGGGATAATGGTGAATTGTTTGTCTTGTAGGTGCCAGAGGTGGATCCCAATGCACAGCTGCTGCAGCCTCCTCCACCCATCAACCCTCTGGACACCAACTGGCCTCTGCTGACTGTATCAAAGGGCTTCTTTGAGGGAGCCATTGCAGCCAAGGGTCAGTGATGAGTTTTGACACATGACAGATTCACATTAGGGATGGGCATAACCGTTAACTATCGGCTTATTCGTATTTTTTTTTTTTTACCTTAAAATTGTCTATGGCAGAAAATACAGCACAGAAAGAACTTATAGTCCAACAACAATCCTCTTAGACAAGGCAGTTAAAGTTGAACAGTTTAAAGGGCATCTCCAGTCATAATCAATGTTTGCCTCATAAATCAAGTCACCTACGATCAGTTCATCTCATACCAT
>JAQLOL010000004.1:21906579-21926613 GCA_029783665.1 Naso thynnoides
AGACTGAGCTTTAAGCACGTCATGATGATGATGATGATGGTGGTGGTGGTGGTTGTGATGGTGATGATGGTTTTGAAACATTTTCCCATCAGCAGCTGCAGCTCCATAAACTGTCCCTCAGTTTTTTTTATGAGCCATTCAGGGAACCCTTTACTTTGTGTCCTTCCAGCTTCTGTGTGCGCGCAACTCACATGAACATCACCGCGGTAATAAACGCGCTGTGGCTGAACCGCACCGCTTCACAGGCCTCGTCCCCCCCCCCCCGGGGGGGAAGCAGGGGAGGGGCCAAAGCCGAGCGGAGGCGGGGCGCACGGTGCTACGGCTGAGTGGAAAGAAAGTGGAAAGTGAGAAAATACCTGAATGGACAATCTGGAATAAGTAAGTAATATTTTTTCGTGGGGAATGTCTTGAAATGCTGCCGCCGGTGGTTTGGGTGCTTGCGCGCCGCTGTGGCGCAGAAACAGATGGGAGGCTTTGAGGCGCCGGAGATCTCCGGTTTCCCCAAACAATAGTCGACAGGACGCGATGGTCGCCTTTTTTTTTTTTTTTTTTTTAAACCACAGGGAAGTTTAGGACCCTCATCGACCCTATTGTTGCTCTCGCAGAGGCCACGTAGCTCTGCGCGGCGGTTGTAAACGTGGTTGGACGAGCGTTGTGTTTGTGGATGTTTGAGGAATGAAAAAGATCCGGAGAGAGATGCGCATGGAGGGAGCGATCGCGTCCAGTTTGATTGTAGGCCGAAGGGTTTGAATTTTCTCCTCGTTGGAGGACTGGTGGGAGTCTGAGTGCGTCCATTCATTTGCTGTGTGTGAACGCGTCCTGCTCGGAAAAGGAGAGGGGGGAGAAAGGGAACGAGCATTGGGGATAATTTGGCATCAGGACGCGACCGGTGGGGCCTGGGAGTCTCCCATTGTCCTGCCCTGCTACTGCACCCTCCTTTTCGTTTTGTAGGTCGCACAACTCCTTATATTCGTCCTAAATGCTCCCGGTTGCCTCACAGTAAGTCAGCCTCTTGGTAGCCTTTTGTGTGTTTGAATTAATGTGAAAATATTGATGCATCGTGGCTCCTGAGCCGTGTTACAAAATCTCTTACTGTAAAGCTAAAATCAGTCCAAAGGGCTCTTACTTCACTGCGCCGCTTAAATGTTCAAATTCAAACTGAAACAGTGTCATGTTGCGGCAGCAGCAACAGGCCCTGCTTTCCTCACCGTGCCTCATTTACCTGCTGGGGTCATAAATGCCTTATTTAAAGTGAAAATGGTTGTAAACACTTAATACAGAAAATGCTCATTAAAGTGAAAGTATCACGGTGTAGCTATGAACAGCTTCCAGTGGGATTATTAATGATAAAAACAGGACACAACAAAACCAAAAACTGACTGTAAAAGGAATTTTACAGTCACAGCTGAGATCCCATAACAGATTTTTTTTTAAAAAAAGGCCAGTTCACTGTGAGATTTTTCTAGATATAAAAGCAACCATAAAGAGGATTATCATTGGGAATAAACACATTTATTATCCTCTCAAATATAAGGCCTAAACTAGAAACAACCTCTGTTTTTCTTAGACGTAAAGCCCATAAAATATGAGAAAAGTTCAAGGTGACCTATAAAAATCGCTTGTTTTGTCCAACTAGAAACCTTTAAGTGATACAAAACAGAGAAAAGAATCAAATCATCACATTTGAAGCTGGAATCAGAGGAAACTTTTGCCCTTTTTATGTTGTTTGAACCGTTTAAACACATTTTTGATGACTGTAACTGTTTTCAATGGACTTTTCTGTTGATTTCCAATCAGTTGAACAACTAGTCAGCCTGTGTGTGTATGTATGCTTAAAGGGTAATTTCACCCAAATCACAGAAAACAGGCTTTCACATCTCAACTCCTGTCTGCCCCTTGGTTTGGTTTGGCTTATTGATAAGTGAAAAAACAATAAGTCTTTAATAAGCAATGTTTTTGAGATGAAAACAGATTTTTTTTATGTTTGTTTTCCAGAAACGAAAGAAAAAAAGGGACAAAAAGCTGTGAAATTTTATTGTAAGAGAACAATATGATGATTTTCCTCAGAAAGCAGATGAAGTTGAAGACAGTCCCTCATAAACATCTGTAATCCCATCTGCAAAGGTGCAAACTAGGTTTATGACCACATAAAATCCATTTGTGTTTCAGACAAACAACTTCATAAAATGCCAAGAAAAAATGAAGAAAATGCCCGTTGCAGGTTCTGTCCAATGAACTTAAAAATATTCAGTTTACAGTCAGATAATACGGAGAAAGTTTCTGTCGTTGGACTAAATGAATCACTGATTGATGGAGAGATTATTTCAGCCTGTAGTGCAAACCTTACTGAACTACAAGGTAGAACATGCATAAGGAAATCTCTGATGTCTTTATGAGAGCTGGTGTATGCGTTCACAGTGTGTTGGCTGTTTTCAGTGCAGAAAATGAAAGAACGGTGTGCGTTACATCTGCAGATCGTCTGGTGTGATCGGGGCGTTGTTCCCCCGAAAGGCACGTTGTTGTCGAGTTTTTTAAATGTCATTTTTAAACGCTCTAACAACAACTGAACTGCACTCAGCTTTATAATGGTGGGAAGTCTTGGCATAAAACCGCAGCTGTCCGCGCGACGTAATGACTGAATATTGTTGAACTGACCTTCAAATGCATCCGTCTTACTGGATTTTTTAAAAGCGTCCCTCACAGTCTGATGGAGCGGAGTCGAGCATCCGAACCACATGAACCGCATCTATCTGATGTCGGCTCATTGAGCCACTTCCTGTCTCCTTAATACTCTGTTTGGATTTGGAGTCAGATTGTATGCAGGGGTCACTTTGCATCACGGCACTGAGCAGAGGACAGGCCTGTTGATTCAACCATATCCTGTTAGATTTGCGTACACACACACACACACACACACACACACACACACTTGCGCACACACACCTGCTTCGGTTTGCGGGCCATGTGTGCATGAAGGCTGACAGAAGCAGTTGTCTTGTTTTTCGCTTGTTTTACTGATGTCGTCGCAGGCAGCAGTGGGTGGGGGTCAACCCTGTGTGTGTTTGTGTGTGTGTGTGTGTGTGTGTGTGTGGCCCTATTACAGTGGTGAGCCTCCTCCCCTGCTGGACTTGGGGTGTGTGCACGCTTATTTTCACAGTTGGTATATCAGGCCTCAAATGGCTGTTGAACGGAGCTGGTCATTTCAGAGATGGCCCAGATTGCTTCTCCACCCCGACAGCTGCTGTCTCAGCGCCAGCAACTTGAAATGTTTGATGACAGCTTGATTTCTTTTTGCCTTTGGGAAAATAAGAGGCTGTAAAAATCCCATGTGGGCTTGTTTTAACTGTAATGTGACTCGAGTTGCATGTTTACAGCAAAATTCCTGATTAGTATTTGTGGCTTTTGCTGCTCATCTTTGGTGGTTTGAAGGATTTATTGAGCAGGACAAAGTTCCTGACTTTCTTAGATTCAATATTAACACCATTACATTGTAGGCTAAGTTCACCTATTTTGCACATTTCGTACACAAAATAATTCAGAGTGCTCTGCCTAATGCATAGGAGACAATAGGCTGGAAATGGGCATTAAAAACACTACAGTATCACATGTTGAGAGTTTAAGGCTGATTCTGTTCTGTGACTAAATTTGGCTGTTATCTTCTAAATAAAAATGTAATTGAATTACACCAAAAGAACCTGACACCAGATAATAATGCATGCAGAGGGATATAACTTGCAGAGAACACAATGAAATGACAAATGAGATATTTTTTAGCAAATCTTTACAGGATTTGGTTGCTCTTATATGCCAATAATACGGTATCATCAGCTCAGGAAGCAGCTCAGCTTGGTTATCTTTGCTCTCAGTTAATGATACTAAATGGCTTTACACTCCCTTTGGTACAACATCACAGCTGTTTAATCTCAGACCACACACCCACACAGACTACTGAACTGGCCTGTTTTTTTTTTGTTTGTTTGGTTTTTTTTAATCGTCTCAGAGAGGAGTGAACAAGAGTCATTTTTCTTTTAGATTTTTACTTCAAGGCAGGGCTGTGAGAAATGAATGAGTTGTGTGCCACGGAAAGCTAAAGAATCACACCACTGTTTGGCAAACAGTGGCAGGAGTAGGATAAAAAGAAACGAGCCTGTGTGTGTTCGTTGGAAAAGCCGATCAGAAGTCATAAATCCAGTTATGCTGTTACAGAACAGGCTTTATAGCTCTCACTTGTGTTCAGATGGACCTTTTTTACTCTGAATGTTAATTTAACTTTAATGTTGCCGACTGGGGTCGATGAGACGGGTCCGGGTGAAGTTCATGAAGTAGGCCATATGACGCTGTGATGAATAGGAAACCTTATCCATCTTAACACTGGACCACACCTTTGTAGATCGAGTGTTGTGTCATTTTCTCCCTGACGGAGAAACAGAGAGGTTTGCAGACAGGATCGTCTCAGAATGCAGTTAATGTCGTAGTTGTCATGGTCTAAGTGTTTTCCCCCAGTGCTGCTCCAGGATCAGGGTAACAAAAGAAAAAGGCCACTTAAGGTTTAAGGTCAAAGCATTCAGTGGTTATGTTTTAATTCAGATGGTTAAGCTATAGGACTGGATAACTAACTGAATGTATTGAACTGCTGGTATTATGACACTAATTTTGCATACATTGTTAGACATTTGTACTTTTTTTTACTGTCTTGCTAAGAATTGGATGAGGATCATTTCCTCTGTCGTGCCTGTGCTATAAATATGAAGCTGCAGCCTATTAGCTTAGCCTAGCATTAATGCTATAATGTTAAAGCTACAGCCTGTAAACTCAGCTGTAGCATGAATTTAAGATACAGCCTGCAGCCTGTAAGATATGAAGCTGCAACAGCCTGGATGCTTAGCCTAGCATGAGTATGAGACTACAGACAATAGCCTGTTAGCTTAGCTTAACATCAATATGTAGCAACAACTAGTTGGAGTGGGAATTGCAGGGTAACTCACGATATGATACAGTATGCTATACTTGGCCCATGTTGAGATGATATCAGGATACAGCGATTCTGCAATAATCGATATATTATAAGACAATTATATAATGATACATCACGATAACTGTCTAACTGAAGAATACAATGCCAAATCTTAGTGTTGTATTATTTTAATAAAAATATTGATATTTGCTGCCAGCAATTCAATAATGGTATCGTAAGAGTCAGAATGCAAGATATTGTATGTTGCTATATCAATATTTTGTCACACTCCTAACAGCTTGCACCCTGTTAGCTCAGCAGCTTAGCATAAACAACATGAAACTCTAGCCAAAGGCCTGTTAGCTTAGCCTGGTTCAGCTTAGCACAGTTATGAAGCTAAAGGCAGAAGCCTGTTAGCTCAGCTTTAATATGAGGTTAGCCCTCTAACTCAGTTTAGCATAAATAGGAAGCTACAACAAGAAGCCTCTTAGCTTGGTGTAAATATGAAGACAGTGCCAGAGGTCTTTTAGCTCAGTTTAGCATTGCTTACTATTAATGTGAAAATCTGGCAGACTGCTGGCTTAGTTTAGTTTATAATTATTAAACAGTTCCTTTAAGCTTTTGTCTCTTTTGAAGCACGTTTTCATATGAGCTTGACTTTAAAGACGACAAAACTAGTCTTCATATGATTATCAGACCGTATGTTTTTTAGTGTGTCGATAATTGGTCAAATGTGGGTGTGTTGTGGCATTAATTTGACATATTGTGAAAATGTTTCATCTGAAATTCACTCCCTGAAAGATGAATTCTGTCGCCTTTTAGGACGGCCATGACCTGACCTTACCTGCCTCTGTTTGCCTACATGTTGGTATACCAGAGCGCCGTGATGAAACCCTTTGTTTTGAATGGTTTTTCCTTTTAATACTGACCTCGTAATAAACTTCGGTCATCACCATAATGTTTGCTCTGCCCAGCATGTTTGTACTGAACCATTAGCACTCACTGGCTGGGATGTAGACTTTTACTCATGGCCCTTTTTAATCACTGTCTAATGCCTTTAGAGACATACAGGCTTTGCAAGGCTTTGTTACTAGCTACTAGCTAATGAGAAAGACATTCTACATGTTCAGGTCATAGAAACATTAAAAAACATGTACAGTGAGTGTTTTCTATTATGCTTAATTTCGGATGTTACAGTCGGAGATGCATAACAGTTGCTTTGATACATGTATACACAATAAATGAGTACTGTTTTTCATTTTGGAAGTATTCATCTCACAGTGAAATTGCTTTAAAATTTGGACAATGTTGCTGTAATTGTCATTTTTATGAGGTAGTGGGCTAAACAGCAATGCTAGTGATGAATCCAGATTGTTATTTTGGGCGACATTTCTCTGTCTGGGAGGACAAATCAAAGCTAAACATTAACAGCCATTGGATAACGACGCTGTTAAGATTAAGTTTATTGCTAGTCTAAAAAAATGTGGTTTCCTCTCCTTAAATCTCCATGTGAATCTGCAGTTACTATTGTTTCTCAGAAAGCTTCAAAGCAGCTGAGGGCAGCTGTTGAGTCTTGGCATTCTTTAATGTTCTTTTCTTTTTAATGAATTGCAACTCATGCAATATTTAAAATGAGCGTTTAAAGCATTACATGACATAAAAGCACTGCACGACGCTGCAAAAGATGCTCGTTCCTCTGCCATTACTAAAGATAAAAGCTTACGATGACACACCAAGAAGAAGCTGTTAGTCATTTGAGTACTGTGGTTTGGAATAGGCATGTTGAGGTTTTTCACATGCCTCCAGGGATCCAGAATCTTCTTTAGTTTGGGAGGACGTTTATTGGTATTGGACGAGGGAAGTCTCCTCCTTAGACAAAATGTAAATGAGTGACTGTAAAACAAAGGCGTGCACAAGGAAGTATGAGGAAGACAAGCTCACAGAAATCCCTCAGACAGATTTTTTGTCACACAGCGTTTGGCTTGAAGAGAAGTGGATTTTAAACACAATGGCCATGATTCACCAGAAAAACCACACTGAGTTCAACCAGGATCCTGTGAGCTGTAGCCAGCGAGCTTCACCCGCCCTTTATCAATTAACCAGCATATGACAGTCAGACATCCGTCATGCCAGTGCTTTTATTTTGGTGATTTTTCGGCAGCATGGAGAACAGAGTGGCAGAGTGCGGCGTGAGGTCAGGTTTCCACGGCAACTGTCAACCTCCAATCCCCCTCCAGCTGAACACCCTCTTTCATCGCCATAGCAGCAGTGAGGCCCTGTTTCCCGGGGGACGAGGGCAGTGTGGGAGGGAATGTGAGACAGTGAGAGGGAGGGAGAGGGCAAACAAGTTTTGAGAAAACAATGTAATCCAATATGGCCACCATTGTGTCCAAGCTAACGAAAGCTAAAGCTGTCTTCTTGGTGAGAGGAGATACAGTCGTGTGATGATTAACCTCTGCTGAGACCTGGAAGGCGTGATGTGAGAGCACAGAGCTGAGACTAAACACTCAGTGTGTGTCAGTGGATCACAGTACTCGGTGTGCCAGAGTCAAAGGTCACAACAACCACACACATGGACTTAAAGGAGTTGAATTTAAAGGGTCATTTTACAGCTTATTTGTACAATTACACTGATACGCCCTCCTGAAGCCTGATTCTGATCCTGATGTTCTTTGAGGAAAATATTTTGGTGCCTTTTTTTTTTAATTGGGCAGTTCTCATACCTGTACATTTTCATTTTTTAGTGACCCCCTCTCAGTATTACGTATGCATCAAAATATTAATTTAAAAACCAGAGCTCCTCCAGTGGGAAGGTTTACTGCTTTTTTTCTATTTAATGTAAATATAAAGTAAATAGATATCATTTTTAGATCGTTGGCTGTACAAAACAAGTAATACTAAGATTTCACCTTGTGAGTGAGATTTGAAATTTCTTCATTTTTATTCTACTTTTTTTATATTTCTATGTTTTGATTAAGTTTTTAAGCAAGAGGTCTTTTACAAGAGACACCTGTCAAAATGGCGGCATGAAAACACTTGAAACTCAGCTGACATACAATGTTCACATATAGCACAATACTTCAGGTCCTGATTGGCCTGAAAGACACAACAACCTTTGCACCTGTAGGGGAGAAAATTACAGAAAAATGTAAAAGATAACAGTAAATAAAAAACATTTCAGGCATTAGGAATAAGTAGAAAGGAGCTAAAGTCAGTGAATTGTTTCAGTAATGTCAGTAAAAAAAAATCTGTCTGTTTACTAAATGTCCATAGGTGTTAAACTTCAGTCACACATAAGTATTTAAAGTTAGCTTACATTAGCTGTTAAACTACTGGTCAGAAGGAGAGAGGCTTTTCCAGCAGAACCTCTAAGCGTATTGATGTGAGCAAGAGAGTGTTTTATTGTTTATAAATTAAACTTTGGTCACACTTTCCTTAAAGCATCCATCTATAATGCACCATGAACACACTTACAGTGTGTTACAATGTGCCAATAGTGTTGTATAATTATAGTTATTAGAAGGGTTAGGGTTAATGCTAACCCTAACAAAAACCTTAACCACCTATAAGGCATTTTAAGTGTGTTCATAAGGTGTTATAATGCATAATAGAGACAGGCTCCTTAAAAATTGTTGCCTAAACTTTTACTTGTAAGAAGGTGATTGTGTTGTTTCCTCCTTAAAAGGTTTCATAGCCGAGTTTTACACAATTACATTACTGCTTAAACTTTTTTAAATAGGCTGTGTGAATCTCTGGTTTGAAGACAGTGTTTAGAAACAATGTCAGTAGACTATAAATTATACCGAGCCCATAATGATAATATAAAAAAAGGAGTACAGAATAGACCCATGGGACATGGAAGTGCATCCATTTAGATGCTCTCGTGTGAGAGCTGTCAGAGACACAAGGCAGGAAGCTCGTCAAGAATGACTTTTCAACATTCACCTGAACCCTCTTGTGTGTTTTTTTTGTGATGTGCATTCACATGAATGTAGAACTAATGCTGTAAGTATGTTCAGAGTCTCTCAGAGTGAGTCAGTCTCATGCAGACTTCAGTGCGAACAGCTGCATGTGAGTCACAGCAGATACAGATGTGAAACGGGTCAGTGTTTTAAAGTTTTAACTATCACTGTCTCCTTGTTTCTCTCTTTCAGATTACAGCCATCTCAGCTCTCTGCTGCTGCCGCTCTCCTACCCGCCATCCTCTCCCACCCCTCTTCTCCTCCTCTCTTTAGCTCCCCCCGCTCTTCCTTCTCCTGCTCCCTCCTCATCGGCCTCCAAGATAGATTCCCTCAGGAGTAAGGTTGACCTGCTCAAGCTGCCCCTCGCTCTCTCCACCAAGTCCATCTCCGAGCGCAAGAGCCAGCTGGGAGGAGTCGGCGAGCAGCGCGGCACGGGGGGAGGAGGAGGAGGCGGGGCTCGTAAAGCCCGCTCACCACCGACCCGAGACATGGACAACGAGTCGCAGTACTCGGGCTACTCTTACAAGTCCTCCCACTCCAGAAGCTCCCGCAAGCACAGGTAGATATCACACAGGTCACCAAGATGGCGTCATTTTCACGTCAGCTGCTGACTGCACTTTTTTATGTTTAGTTTCATTGACAGTGGAAAGCACTTTTAGAATTCACAGACTGCCAGCATGAATCTTCAACTTTAACTGGCAAAATTTAATGGAGTTCCAGTGTGGCCCGTTTTCGATTTGATGTCAAATCATTCAGTCAAATCACTCTGCAGGAAAACCACATTTTGTAAGTTTTTTTCAGTTTGCAGATAAGCCAAAGCTAATGATGCTGAAGCCAAAGTGTTTTTTTTTTTAAATAGTTTGAGACTTTTATTGTATTTTTTAAGCAAAGTCGAAGACAGCACCAAAATCTGGGCTAAAGCTGAAGGATGTCTGTTAAAGGAGCATACCAGTGTTTTTACACGTCATTGTCCTTTGTCAACATTGACCACAAGAGTTACATAAACCCCACAAATTTTTCTCAAAACAGCTTTATCAATGATATACCGTGTTTGTTTACATTTTGTCTATATTTAGTAAATGTTAAAGAAAGTACCTGAATATGTGTGACAACTTTAGTTAAAAAGAACGTCTGTGTCAAAATCCTTCTTCACGCTAACATTCGAGTTAGGAAGGCAGCACTTGTAAGGAACTATTTTCCAGGCGTAATAACTTTTTGCTCAATGGCTTCCCTCTCTCTCTCTCTCTCTCTCTCTCTCTCTCTCTCTCTCTCTCTCTCACTCAGCGATTTTTGACCAAATAAACACAGACATTCACTTTAGAAGGGTGAATTACCTACACCTAGCAACTTTCACATGTTTCTGTACCCAGTTTCAACATGAGTGGCAGTGAATGGGCTTTAAAAATGCATTCTGACATCTACTGAAGTAAACACATGGTCCAATTTAAACAACATTTGTAGAAGATAGGTGCGAACTCTGCTAATGGTGAGAAGTCAAAAATAAACTGGTATGATGAGGTCCTTTGGGTGTGAATGACGACTAAATCTTTTTTAGGAGTCTGTGGAAAAACAACATCCTCTCTGTCTGCAGTAAATATTTGGACTTGAGTCCCCATCTTTGTATTTGATTCTGGTGTGCTACACATCATGCCTGTTTTTGCAAATCCAGGGTAATGATGGGTCTTCTCAACGGCGGTATTGTTGGATTTCTATTTAAAGGGGCTCTAAAGCGAAGTAAGTCAGACCTGCTGCATCCCTCCAGTAACCCTTGTGATTGTTTTTCTTCCAGGGATCGGAGGGATCGTCATCGGTCTAAGAGCCGAGACAGCAGCAGTCGTGGAGACAAATCGGTCACCATCCAGACTCCCGGAGAGCCGCTGCTGGATGCGGAGTCGACCCGCGGAGATGACAGGGTCAGTCACACTGCCTCTCGCACTCAGTTTTTCTCAGTAATCTACCTCTTATTGATGACCTCTTAGTTGAGACTTCCAGTGTTTGTTAAAATTACAGCCGTTGTTTCAGGGGCTTTCATAACTTGATGGAACAATTTTTTCTGAAATAATAACCAAGTTTGGGGACTGAATTTTCCTACAGAAAGAAAGAATTTAAATATATGAAATTTGCTATTTTTGCTTTGACAAACCTTCAATATAAATATCTTGGGGTTCTGCAAACATGTGAATTTTTTTTTTGCTCTGACAGGATGATAACTGGGGCGAGACCACCACAGTTGTCACCGGCACCTCAGAACACAGCATCTCTAATGAGGACCTGACCCGCGTCACCAAAGATTTGGAGGAGTCGACCCCTCTGGAGTGCAAGCGTTTCATTGGTCCAGCTCTGGGAGGCTGCCTGAGCTTCTTCGCCCTGGTCACACCTTTAGCCTTCCTCATCCTCCCTCAGGTCCTGTGGCGTGATGCCCTTGAGCCCTGCGGCACGCCCTGCGAAGGCCTCTACGTCTCTCTGGCCTTCAAGCTCCTGGTCCTGCTCATCTCCTCCTGGGCGCTGTTCCTCCGGCCTCCTCGCGCCACGCTCCCGCGCTTCTTTGTCTTCCGCTGCCTGCTGATGGTGCTGGTGTTCCTGTTTGTGGCGTCGTACTGGTTGTTCTATGGCGTGCGGGTGCTGGAGCCCAGGGAGAGGGACTACAGGGGGATCGTGGAGTACGCTGCCTCGCTGGTGGACGCCCTGCTCTTCATACAGTACCTGGCTCTGGTGCTGCTTGAGGTCCGACATCTGCAGCCAGCCTTCTGCCTTAAGGTGGTCCGCAGCACGGACGGCGCCAGCAAGTTCTACAGTGTTGGCCACCTCAGGTTAGTGTCGCACACTCTGACTTCATTTAATTTCTTTAAAGGAGAACGTTTCAGCCCTCAGGCCGTATTCCACATCAGGCCTACCTCACGTTCATGACATAATGTAATAAAAGTTTACTACAGAAGTGTTGGCACTTTTTTTTATAGAACAAAGATGAAAACTGGAGTTCATTTAAAACTGTTAACATCCATTAAGAACAAAGTAAGATGGGTAAGCGCTCTAAAAGTATTTTTGATCCAGAAGGACTAAATGTTATTGTGGCATCATTTCAGTGTGTTTTTAACATCCTTAAAATTATTCTGATTGTTTCCAAAGTTTCTACTTTGTAACATAATAGTCAGAGCTTTCAGATGCACCTGATGGTCTTCCTTAGTTCACTGACTGAAAAATACCAAGAGATGTTTATAAATCTCTGAAAAGCTGCTTTGGACGATTGACCACAAAAATGAATTTAATTAATCAAACCTGGTGGAGGCTGCTGCAGTCCCGGATGGTTTTAGTTCATTTTTAAAAGCTCCCACTAGAAGTCACTGTTCAAACGCTGCATAAGGCCTTTAAGTCAAGTACGCTGTGTTGTCACATAAAGGTATAAACACAGAAATATCAAAATATTTCTGTGTTTATTCAAATTCAGATCTTCTGGTCTTAAGATCAGATAGATGATAGAGGGGACCACTTTAAGGCCCTCGTCAAGTCAATGGGTTAACAATAAACAGTTGACACACAGTAAGCCAGGAGCTTCAGGGGCTCATTGACTTCTGAAGACGTGGGACATTGACCACGATACAGTAAATAGGCCTTTAAGTGTAATATTATAGATCCAGATGTGTATTTGGTTTAAAAACTGCCTTTGTTAAATGCGTGACTATAAACTGGTTTTTATAACACCATGAGAATGAGTTCATCTGAACAGATGATGACCTTATTTTAATTCAGTGTCAGATGCAAGAATAACCTGAATTGCCTCTGTAGGCCTGTTGGCTGTTATCATGTGATTGTTTACAGTTTATCGGTCGTCTCTGTGCACTCAGCAGCTGATGTTTGACCTGCAGTTACTGCTACACTGACCACTGACGCACTGTGTTTCAGTATCCAGCGGGCAGCTGTCTGGCTGTTGGACCGTTATTACAGCGACTTCCCCGTCTACAACCCGGCGCTGCTCAACCTGCCCAAGTCCATCCTGTCCAAGAAGATGACCGGCTTCAAGGTTTACTCGCTCGACGGTAAATACAGCCTCATCATGGCTCTGATGCCTGTTTTCTCGTCCATAACTCTGTCTTTTCCTTCAGTTATCGTCATCATTTTTTGGTCTACGTTGGAACCAGATAACACATTCAGTGACATACTGTACACTGAGGTTAAACCTTAAAGCAACTCCATTAGCCACTATTTTTTTTTTATTATACCCTAGAGTTTAAATTCAACTGTGAACATTATGTTTTACTTTTGCTGTCACTTGAACATGAAACACCTGAATGCGCGCTGATAATTTCTCCCCCACTTGCATGTGTTGTGCTGTAGAAAACACCACCAACAACTCAACAGGCCAGTCTCGGGCCATGATAGCAGCCGCTGCACGAAGGAGAGACAACTCCCACAATGAGTACTACTACGAGGAGGCCGAGTTGGATCGCAGGATCCGCAAACGCAAAGCCAGGTCAGACAGGCATCCTTACAGATTTTATCTTACAGACGTAGTGTTAATCTCTGGGGAAGAAGCTGTTAGTTCAGGCTTTGATGGGTCTTTATCTCTTCCCCGCTGGCTTGAGGACAAATAGACTGCATGTGGCTGTATATGGCAAACGTGTATATGTCTAGTATGTACTGTGCCCTCTCTGTACGGACACACCTTGGCACAGGGGCTGAGGATACTCTCCATGGAGCTGCTGTAAAAGTTTACTCAGAGCTGAGAGTAAAGTTTGCTCTGTTTGAGTTTTCTTAAGAAGAAAAGCCTGTGTTGAGCTTTCTTCGCATGGTGGGAGGTGTAAAGGGACCATGAAGGATCTTTTGTTGTATGGATTTCCAGGAATTTGATGCATTGGCACTCTTCGCCTCCTCATAGTTTGTGTGAACAGAAGGAGGTGTGTTTTCTTTCTCTGTTGTTCTCTGGGAGTTACCAAACTTGATTTTCGTTTCACGCCTATCATGATGAATAAATTCTTTTAATGTCTTTTCTGTTAATCCTCCAGGTTGGTTGTGGCAGTGGAAGAGGCCTTTACGCATATCAAGCGTCTCCATGAGGATGAGGTCGCCTCGTCCCCCAAACACCCAAGGGAGGTGATGGATCCTCGGGAGGCGGCTCAAGCCATCTTTGCCCCGATGGCGCGGGCCATGCAGAAATACCTGCGAACCACCCGGCAGCAGGCCTTTCACAGCATGGAGAGCATCCTCACACACCTGCAGTTCTGCATCACACACAACATGACGCCCAAGGTAAACAAAGCTGTTCCCTGTGCCTAAGAAAACCTGAACTTACTTCACTTTGATGCAACCAAGTAGCCCATTTGTATACCACTGTTTAATTAGTTCTAACATATAGTTATTTTAATATGCTGTCTATTATTCCCTTGATAATTAATCTCCCCCATCTTCCCTGTCAGGCTTTTCTGGAGCGTTACCTCACTCCAGGTCCCACCATGCAGTACCAACAGCAGAACAGCAGGGGGCGCCAGTGGACCCTGGTGAGTGAGGAGCCGGTGACATCAGCCCTGCGTCAGGGTTTGGTCTTCTCCCTGCGCCGCCTTGACTTCTCCCTGGTGGTCACTGTGGCCCCGCTCCCCTTCCTGCGCCTCGGGGAGGAGTTCATCGACCCAAAGAGCCACAAGTTCGTCATGAGGCTGCAGTCGGAGACCTCGGTGTGAGGCGTCCCCCCTTCCTACTCTGTCCTCTCTTCTGTTCGCTCCTGCTGGATCACTCATGTGGGGGGACATGTGGATGCCATGTGGTCCACTCCCATCCAATCATTGCCACCATCTGTGACAAAGAATCCGTTCACAAGAGGAGGAGGAGAGGCTCTGCACACTCCTTCCTGTTAATTGATCATCACGGATGCTGTGATATCAAACTGTGATCAGCTCGATGATTGTCCAAACGTGGAATTAAACAGATGCCTTGACTTCTTTTTTTTTCTGTGTTGTTGAGTCTTTGTTTTTCCAACACGTTGTAAAAACCTTTTTTCAAAAGGGGAATTTTTCTCCGTTTGCCTCCTATTTTTGCTGTAACCACTGGACTACTTTACTGTGCTGACTCAACACATGAACACCAGAGGAGGGGGATTACATCACAGTTGTCACCTCCTCTTTCTTGTGTCTTAAAAACAGACCACCTGGAGCTCAGCTCTGACTGCAACGCTGGTATACCACTGCCTTTGGATCCCTGTCAGTGTAATGTTTTGTTTGAGATGGCGAGGACAGTTTTTATATGAAAGGGTGTGACTTTTTTTACTCACAGAATGTAGCATCATGTGCATTGAATTAACGTGGCTTCTCTGCGGCCCAACGGCCAACTTGTCTTTTTATCTGACTGTAAAGAAAAATGGAAATACATTCCCAAGTTGTTGCTCCTCCACACTCTTTATATTCACGATTGCCTAAATATGCAGCTTTTGCTTTCATTCTCCGCTGGCATTTTTTAAATGACCGATTTCATAGTCTTTGCAAAAAGACCAAACAAAGCCCTTATTTACACCTGATATTAACATGCAATCTGCACCTGCGTATTTTATCTGGTTACTAATGTGAAAGCATGAGCCTGTTGTTCTTATCGTCATCAACAGGCATAAGCTCAGTTTTATCTTTGCGCTATTTCAGGCGCTGACTTATACACTGTTGTGAGTTTCTACAGCAGCCGGATGTGTATGTGGAATTTTAAAAAATTTAATTAGAGTCTGTGGTTCATGGTAAACCAGAAATGTCACGCAGGCAACACTTTGAGTCACTGATGTGATCTTAAAAGATTAATATCAGGCTTTGGAGAAAGGCAGTGCTCATTACTGCACCAAGCAGTTTTTTGTTTTTGTCTTTTAATGGGATTTATTAAGAATAAGGAGGAAGAAAGAGCAAGCACACGCACAACGATTCTTCGTGTGCTGAGTTGAAAAAACAGCGGATGTAATGCAAAAAGCTTGCAACACTGTTGCTCCCAAAAGATATATAGTATACTTTTATTTAGTCACTGCATTAAAGCACACAGGGTTTCAACCCTCGACCAGGCTCTTAGTTATCCAAAAGATCACTTGACACCTGAACCAGCTGATACAGCACCAGATGAAGAGCCTGGTCAGGCTCAAAACATTCTGTGTTTTAATGCAGTGACTAAATAAAAGTATACTGTTTATATTTTGGGAGCTTGAGTGTTGCAAGTTTTTTGCATTACATTTATCGAGAGTAAAAATAGCTGAATTATTGCCAGACTTAGCCTTTAATGCAACAAGTGAAAGTATGTAGAACAAGCTGCATATAGAGCTACCAAATCTGCCACTGCATCTGATAAGACTGGAGTCTGTATAACTGTGTGATCTTCACAGGTCCATCTTTAAAGAGTGCACTCGACCAAAGGTTCAACTTACTGTTTCTGATGCTTTCAACCACATCTCGGAAACTTTCTCGTTTATGGTTTTCATGGTTTAGTTGTTGTTATTAACATGATTTCAGTGACGATTACAAATGATCTCTGACAGCTGAGCAACTCCGTCTGCTGAGAATCAACAGTCTAATGTATTTGTATCAGTACAAGATATTGCAGATTGATCAAGGACTGATTTCTATATATCTATATCTATATCTATATCTGTATCTGTATCTGTATCTGTATATGTATATGTATATGTATATATCTATAGATATAGATATAGATATAGATATAGATATAGATATAGATATGACAGCAGTCTGAGATGCAAATTTTAATTGAACAGCCTTTGCCATTCTAGGAGATGTTGAAAGCTTTTGAAACAAGTTATTTTGCCTTTGGGTGGAGGATTCTTGTCTTGTCCTTAAACATATCTGTTAAGTCTCTGAGCTCCACTTGCTCAGTTTGCATATTTATATCCAGTCACAATGCCGATTTGAAACAAGGAAGCACCTCCCTGTTCATACCCAATGTAAATACAAAGACATTTGATCACATGCTGTCATCTAGATGCAGGTCACATGTTAGTACCAGGTGAGAGTGGGGTTGAGGTCTGTTTCTGGCTTTTAAAAAAATGTCCACATTCAGTCGTGAACCAGCTGCTGTAAGTAAACTACGAGCTGATTTCTTTGGTTTTTAAGTGTTTTTATGCATTTCAACAGAAATCCCAAACCAGACGTGTGATTGTAGCTCCTCTCTGCAGCTCCTCTGCAGCAGTAGCGTCTCACCGCCTCGCCTTGTGCCACAAGCTGAAACAAGCACAGTGAACATGCTGCCTCCATCCGACAGCCTTACTCTCCAGATGTGGAGGACCAGTGATGGGGCACATCTGTCCTCGCACTGACCCTTTGGTTTCCAGGTTCCAAAAACTTACTGTTACGCTGAAACTCAACTGATGTTGAGACTTAAAGCCCTCTGATGTTTCTACCTACAGTCTGCTGAGTCATAATGCAACTGACTGCTCTACTTTCCAGCGAAACAAGGTTCAAAAAGCCCTTTACATTTCCAAAAACGATCCAAACACCAGGTTCAGTGTGTGTAACATTTCATATGAGTGATCAAAATGCAGATGTTTTTTTAAATAATGCATGCAAGAGTTATTTTGGGCTCCAAAACTTTTTATAATAATGTGTTTTCTATGATTTGAAGGTGCCTAAGTTATGATCATGCAATTTTCTGAATGTTTTTACTTTTAAAGAACAAGCGGCTTGTAAAAAACATTTGTAGATTTGTCTTGTATTTTCTTCCTTTTGGTAACTGTAGCTTGTATAAAGTGTTAGGCATTTTTCCATTATTAAACCATTTATTCCTTACGTCTTCCTTTTGTCACTTATTTTGAAGCCTGGGAAGCTGACGGATTTATTTTAATCAATGTGTATGTGCAGAAAATGACGTTTGTATTATAATATGTTTGGTTTTGTGGCGTAGTTTAACAGATCAGCTCTACTTTCTGTTCAAAGCTCGCTTGTGTTGAAACACTGGATTTGAGCGAAGCGGAGCAGCTTGTTTTTACTTCAGACTTTCAGAGGAACTTCTGTGAAGGGAGGATGGTCGTGTGGTAGGCGTGTGGTTTCACAGCTTCAAAAAAACGGACAGAGAGCCCCGGACTTCCTGGTCGTGGCTGCTCAGAGAGCTCACTTGGCAAGGTTTTTCAAAGATTTCACAGACAGACAACAAGCGACAAAACAGATCTTCTCATCTTATCTGCGGCCCGCTCGGTAAGATGTTGCGAGCTCTATTCATCGCTGTCTTTCTGATGATCAATCCCACCTGCGCCGGTGAGGATCAAAAAATGCCATTTCTTTGCGCTCCGGTGTTTAGATTTACAAAATGCAGGATATCTTTACATTGCTGCCGGACACTGTGACGATGATGATGATAAGTGATGAAGTTGGTGTGTTTTCTGTGTACAGAAACCATTGGAGAAATGAACATATGTTACATCCTGGATGGGATTCTCATCCTGTACGGCATCGTTCTCACCATCTTATACTGCAGACTGAGGGTAAGACAACAGGAACAACACACTCACACCAACAGGTTGAAAGCGCACAACTGTACCTCATGCTTGTATGAAAATTCTTCAGGACTATGATGCTAATATTTGCAGTATTTTAAGAGTTATGTTCAAATAGTCTCCATAATTTGAGTAGAAAAAGTCACAGATATAGACATTCTTTTTTAAATGACTTTCACTTTTACTTTACTTTTACTTACTTTCCAAAGAAAACGGACACTGTTACTCCAATACATTTCCCATAAGCATCTTAGTTACTAGTTAATAAATAAAACCAGAGGAAATTTGGTTAGCTATTAGCCAATGTTTTTTTTTTGTTTTGTTTTCTTTTGTTTCGTTAGACATACTGTTGAATCAATGACAGCAAGAAGCTGAATCTTGGTTAATTATGTTAAGCGCGAGCGCAAACAGGTGCTCTTAAGCCGCGGTACAAGCAATGACTGGGTTTTTACTTTGGGTTCTGCTGTCGTCGTGTTTTATGTTTGATTTTAAATCATTTTGTTGTGACGCAGAAGCAGACGCCCAGTTGTAGATTCAACTTGAGCTGAACTTTTGCCTGTTGTGTTGAAATCAGGCCCAAAAGAGTTTTAGAAAGTTTGGAAAGCTCTCTGAAAGCACCTCTTTTTTAATCACTTTATTTACATTTTGTTTAATGACTGAGATATTCTGTCCTTATGTAGACTAGGGGCTACGTAAATAAAAGTAAACAATTTTAAAAAAGTCAAACTTGACTGCTTTTTACGTTTACCTTTTATTTTTACTTCTGCTTTCGATACTTAAGTACATTTATATTCACTGCACTTTTGATACTTAATACAAAACTGGTCGTCATAAATACTACGCAAATCACTAAATTGTGTGTCCTTTCCGATTCATGTTTCACAGATGACTTCAGCCAAGAAACAAGCTGTAAAACAGATCCAGGTAAAATTTCAAGGCCTTTTATTTTGAAAAGAACAAAAAATATATGTATGTAACAACAAACTGGGGAAGTTCTGGTTATTTGAAAAGGGCTGTGGAATTTTTTTTTTTTTTTTTTTAAGCCTTGGTGTCCTTTTGTGGTATTCAGTTCTGCTTTAAAGTCAGCCTCAGTCTATCATTTCCTGTCAGCTCAGGCTGACCACCAACCTGCATTATTTATACACTGTACACAGTCACAGTTTCCACCAGTGTTTGCTCACACAAAACAAGCGTGTCAGATCCCACTTCCTGCTAAATGTGGCATCCATCCAAAATGTCGCCAAACTGATCCTAAAAGTTTCCAATGATCAAGTAATTTACACCCATTAACACTGTTTTGAGACAGACAGGAAGGAGGAGCCAGATGTTTCACATGCCTAACACCCTGCAGACTGTTGCGTTTACTGAGAAACAAATGTTGCTGAAGCAAACTTGATAAGTCATCTGAACTTTTTCCATCCCACAGAAGCAGCCCGCAGAGGGAGGCATCTATGCGGTGAGACTTTTCATTCTAATGCTTAAAAAGGCTTTTAAAAAGACACTTGATGGAAAAGTCACAGCTAACCACACAGCAGATGGTAAAGGTCTCTGTTTTATTTATTTATTTATTTTTTTATTTCTCTGCTAGGCTGTCAGAAAAAAAAAGACAGTCACACTTAGCTTTGTTGCAGGAAATGCCGCCTCACTTGAGAGAAATGTCA
>JAQLOL010000004.1:21930242-21945371 GCA_029783665.1 Naso thynnoides
CACAGGGGGGAAAAAAAAAAAACAAAAAACGGTGTTCACCCCAGAAATCAAAGGGCAAATGTTTTTTTCCTGTATGAATGGTTGATGCATCGCTCTCTCACACCCTTTCATTCATGCTTGTTTGTCTGTCCCACGTTTAGTTGTAGGCTTTTAACCAGGTGTGATAAAAGTACAATGAGTCTTAGTCACTAGTTTGGCTGCTTTGAAAGTGCAACACCTCAGTGATAAGAGACGACTACAGTGTGCTGAAGCTGCGTGAAGCTGCTGCGTTGACTTCATATTTATTATATCATTTGGAAAACAATTTTAATGCCAAAAGTGGAGAAACATTCAGTGTTTTTCCAAACAACTTTGTTCCTGTTACAAGAAAAAGTTAAATTCCTGCCCTCTACGAGTGTTCCGTTTATTAAGGGTACGTTTTCATCATGGGCCAATCAAAGTAGGAACCAGATCTTAATAAATCCTTGAGGCAATTACTATAAAATCATTATTAAAATGAGAAAATGGCAAACTGCACATCAAGATCTATGCAATGCAAATGATTATAAAAGGTTTCTTACATAAAAGATCAGGTGGGCGGTGCCAAGCAAATGATTTGAATGATTTTTATCTGTAAGGGAAGTTCAAACAGGGGTCAGGTGACCACAACAAGTCCAAGTCCAAGTCTCATATCCAAGTTAGAAAAAGTTTCTGTGACCTTTAAAAGAAAAATATAATATGCAAACCTTTTATCAATATACTAATGAAAAGCTAATTATGACCACAGCGCTCAAATCATCACATGACACAAACTCTCCGCCGCAGTAGCTCCATCTGAGCACGCGTGTTCACAAACTGCTGCATTTTTTGCATTTAACAAAATAATTACCACAGATAAAAGCTCTGTTGTTCAAGTTGTTTGCAGTGCTGCCTCACAGCGTGAAGATCCCGTGTTCTTCTTTGTGGACTTTGCATGTCTCCTCTGTGTCTGCGTGTCAGAAGAGAAGCAGGTTTGGTGAATCAAACGCTGCCTTTAGGTGTGTGTGTGTGTGTGTGTGTGTGTGTGTGTGTGTGTGTGTGTTTGTCTATCTATATACAGACCTGCCTGGGGTACAAAGCACGTCAAACCATCAAGGACATCATGCATTATGGGACAACATCAAGCCCTCATGCATTCTTTAATAAAAAGTGTAGAAAAAAATGGATGAATTGACAGTTTTTAAGAAATTGATGAATAAAATATGTAAAGGAAATTGTTTGATGATTTACATATGCAGGCTCGACATCGTTGTGTTGACGGAAACAACCTCATATCCTTGTCAGAAGTGAAATTTGTAACTGTGGCGGCCGAGTGATTAAAGTGTTGGACTCGAGATCTATCAGGGACTGTGTGTTCAGTTTCAGATCCTGCTCACATTTACAATAACAGGCTACAAGCTCTGTATGTTTACACTATAACAAGCATCTATATGACCTGCTCCAAGTCCCGTCTCGTCCAGATCGCTTCCGACGGCTGTTTGAATCCGTCTGTATGACTTCCTGATGAGCAGGTTGGCCTCGTGGAGAGAGGCCGCCTACTATTAGTGTGTGAGCGCATTGTGCTGCAGACTTGTGGAGCGCTTTGAGCAGTGAAAAGACTATAAAGGCACTAATAAATGCAGTTAATTTGAGCAATTAATCTCATGATCTATAAAAAGTCAAAATAAAGAGAAAATTTGTCATCGCAAGTTCCCCAAGCAAAGATGACGTCTTCATTGGCCAACATTAGAAACTGCAAAGATATTGATATTGATTTAAAACAGAGATCAGTTCATGTGGTCCCTAAATGATTAATACTGCTGACTTTGATGGTCCTCTGACTTTTCCTCAACATCATGTTGACGTAATTGAATTTTTAGTGAAACATCTGGACGACTTGTGGGTGAATTGCTGCAAAAATGTTGATGTTCCCTGCAGGATAACTTCAGCAATCGCCTGACTTATTTTGTTTTAGCGCCATAATTTTCTAAAACTTTATTTTGTGAATTACTGTGTTTTTGTCTGAATACCTGCAAAACTAATGATGCCATTTCCCATCATCCTCAGCTGTGCTTACTGCTAATTCGCAAATGTTAGCATGCTAACGTAGTACACTAAGATGATTAATGTGGTGACCATCCAGCATGCTCATTGTTTTAGCGCATCGCCCTGATTCTCATACTTGAGGGTTATTTTACTATACTATACTTGATGGTGGGGGGGAGCTCACGCAGACATGGGTGGGAACATGCAAATTCCACACAGAAAGGTCCTATCCCAGATGGGTATTGAACCCAGGATCTTCTTGCTGTGAGGCAACAGTGCTAACCACTAGGCCACTGTGCCGCCCGATGGTGGGCAGTTTTTACCATGACCTTGACACCACGGTAATCAACTGTGACTTTAATGATCATTTAAAACTCGTTCAGTAACACTAACCATCAGGAATTTTACTGGGTTACTCTTGAAACTGGTAACCGCTACATCCCTAATTATGACATATCATATTGGAAAAATATATAATATATAATTGGTAAATATATAATATGTATTAGCCTTGTGGTTAGAGTATCTGCCCTGAAATTTGGAGGTTGGGGTTTGATTCCCTGTTGAGTCATACCAAAGCCAATGAAAAAAGGACCCGATGCCTCCCTGCTTGGCACCCAGCATCAAGAGTTGGATTGGGGGTCAGTCCCTGCGTCGTGTCCAGGGGGTGGACTTGTGCACCAAAGTGCTTCTCGTTAAAGGAACGGGAGTTAGGCCCCTGGCCTACTGGCTGCCGTGGCCTCCAAAAGTTTTCTTACTTTACTGTGAATATGTGATGCTTATTAAATAACATATTCTCTTCCATCTCCTGTTAGCAGTGGGTGTGCAGGGCGTCTTTGTGGAGCCTCCGCAGCCCGTCACCTCCCTGCGCTCCATGGCAGAGAGTGAGACCAGGCTGCCCTGTCACTACCAGATGGAGGAGGGGGAGAGGGTGGTGCAGGTGACCTGGTTCAAGGAGCTTCCAGATGGCAGCAAAGACCAGATCATCACTGCCCACTTCACAGACGGCCACACAGGTGCGTCACAGTGTGCGCAACTGATCTGCAGAGCAGCTTCTGCAGCTACAGTTACTGTCTCTTTGTGCTACAAAGTGAATTCACAGTGAACAGATGTAAGCCACTGATTTTAACATACGTATGCATACAGACAAGCAGCCAAAAAGACGGTTACGCTGACACTTTTCAGAAGCATCTCAGCTTTTCCCAGCTGTTACACAAGTGAAAGCTGTTATGCAGGGATATTTCTTGTTGAACAATGCAAGCTCTCATAAGAAGCTCCACCTGGCTTCTCCTCTCGTGTCTCCTTCCTCCAGAGGCAGAATCTTCTAATTAAAGCGTGTGTGAGAACAAATAGATAAGAGGCTCCCGCAGGAAGGAGACGCAGATGCTTGATTTAAGGCCTCTGTTCGATGAAGGTCACGACTGGCCGCCAAGCTGGGCTGTTCTTTCATGAAACGCAAATCAGACTTCAACACAGTTAATATATGAAATGTAATTAGCAGTAGATTGTCAGGCTAAATGCAAACATAATTGGGTTGCAAAGCTTTTGTGAATTAAAGTGTAAACATTAGATATTACATCTACCGTCTGACCTGTGAAAAATACAGTGTTTTTCGTGACTAATATCTGAATAAGTAAAAGTACTCATTCA
Organism: Naso thynnoides; assembly: GCA_029783665.1. Lineage (NCBI taxonomy): Eukaryota > Metazoa > Chordata > Actinopteri > Acanthuriformes > Acanthuridae > Naso > Naso thynnoides. The sequence goes on from JAQLOL010000004.1 coordinate 21,933,936, forward strand.
GATAAATAATACTCATCAGTCTTTCTGTGGATAATGATAAATCAGTTTTGGCTTCTGTGTCAGTATGCTAAACTCAACAGAAACCACAGCGTGTTTCATTCATCATTTTACAGATTTATTGACCTGAAGGTGAATTAATTTCGAGGTACACTTGTCGTCGGTGTGTTTTTTATTTGTTGAGCTCTCTCGGACTGCCTGGCCGATAACTTACTTTTCACAGCTCATCTAAAAAACGTGTTTGAAGCCTCCTTCACAACAAGTTTCACCATTTCTCAACACTCACAGTTTAAATCCTCAAGGGAAAAAAGGAAGGATTTCAGCAAATGAGAGAAAAGAAAATGATGACTTCATTATTGTACTTAACATTTTTCTAAATTGGCTTCAGCAAATATTTCACAAGACAGCAATGTTGCCAGATTGGGCCACTTTATATTTCATCTGTGGTCTCCATGCCTCCAAAAGTTCGACTGTATCACAGTAAATTGGCCCTCGACATGCAAAGACTGATATCTGATGATTAAAACTTATGTCGTCCTAGTTTATTACAACCAGGTTGAACTTTTTCATGTGTAAAAATTACAATTGAGACAAAGCTCTGTGAGAAAAAACCCGGCGACTGCGCAGTTTGCACCTGGTTTATTTGCCTACAGGGTGGGGTCATGTCATCATTGGATAAAGGCTCGTTTATATCTGTTTTTTTCTTGGGGTTAATGCTTTTTGACTCAGCATTTCTCATTTGAAACACATTGTTATGCATGTATTCCTGTGCAATAATTTTGTCTGTTTGAGCTTTTTAAAGATTAGACATACAGTATCTCTGTCCTGTCTTTGTTTTCAATCTCAGAGTTCGGGCGTTACGCGGGTCGGGTGAGGTTCGAGAGCGGGAGCCCGACGGAGAATTCAGCTCTGCTCATCCCCAGCACAGAGGAGTCGGACGAGGGCAGCTACACCTGCCACATCTCCACCTTTCCGAACGGAAACTTTGAGAGGCGCATTACACTCATTGTCTGGAGTAAGAGCCATCCTCCTCCTCCTCCTACTCTCGCTTTTTCTTTCTTCTCTTCCCACTCCTTCCTAATCCTATCAGAGCTGCTGTAATGATGTTTAAACCGTAATCATCTTCATAGGAGAAAAAGCACTACTATGGGAGGAAGAACTCAGCAGGTTTGCCGACGTGGCCACAGACAGTTACACTAATGACACATCTAAAGGTTCAGTGGGGGAAAAGCAAAAAAATGAAACATGACTTTAATTCCTTTTAACCACCAAAGTTAAAAACACACACACACACAAAAATAGCAAGTTTGAGAAGAAGCTAAAAAGCAAAAATATCCCCAAATCTGCTTGTAACAAAAACAGGAAATTTTTTGTTGCATTTGTTGGTGATACAGCAGTGAGAGAGCAGTTCAACAGTCAGAAATTTAAAGCTGATTTTGTGCAGAAGGAGAATGCAGACGATGTTTTATTTTGAAGATTTAACCTATAACGTTTGATCCAGTTCTTGATAAAATTTCCAAATAAAGCAAAGATTTATTTATACAACCCCAAATCTGTCGTCTGCATTGAAAGGTTTCACACCTTCTGTCGTGGGACTCCTTGATTCATATAAAAAAACGTTTTAACATGGAAAAGAGATGAAATTAAGACAAAATCAAGAGGAGCAGCGGAGAAGGTCTGCAGAACATATTGTGTATATACAGAGTAGACAGAAGGAACAGAGGTAAACACACAATATGAAGGCACCGACTGACAAAACTAGTAATTAAAGTGCAAACTTACTTATAAGGCCAGCACTTACAAGACCTGGAATTTCCAGTTCCTTCACTCTGCGGGAGATGTTTGAAACTTTGACTTGAGAGCTAAAATCTCGGCTGTTTCCAGTGCTGCTCATGTCTCAAAACAAGTAAAAAAGTTTTAACTTTTGCACCATACTTACATCATTTTCAGTGACTTTAAACACAAGATTTTGCTTCTGTCGCCAGATGAAATGTCCAGTTTCTGCAGCGATGTCATTGTCTTCTGGTCACCTTACAAAATATTTTGAACTCCTCCAGCTTTGCTCCTGCTGGGGGCTTTTACATTGTGATCGTGGTTTCAACGAAACCATACAGCGGTTGTGGGAATGCTGTTCTTTAATGGATCTTCTTTGAAATAAAACCCTGCAGTGATGCTATCTTCTCTAAATGACTTTATCATTTTTGCTGCCAGTCATCAGCGTTGACAGCGCAGTCATAAGAGTGTCCCGACACGCCAAAGATCAGACAAACCAGCAGACACAGACACACAAACACACACACTTGTAACTGACAACCTCAAGCCCTGAATTCTTTGTATACCAAAAAAATTCAACCGTAAAGACGTGAATATGCATATGGAGGAATGCAAAAGCTGCATAGGAACTTACAGAATTCAGAACTTTCCTGCAAAGAGAGATCTCCAATGCACACTCTATGTTTTTGTTTTTACACTTTTGCGTATTGTTCTGGAGATTTTCATGCCTTTTTAATTATTAAAATGGCTTTATTTGGCCAATAGTCATTGTCATCTTTAATTTCAAGGTGAATATGTTCCTTCATTTGGGCTTTTTGTGGTGTGAAGGACTCTATCTCTGCAGGAAATCTCTTCCCAGATATCACCTGTCAGTCAAACACTGGGCGGTCCTATGATGTCATGTATTTTGGGGTTTCTGTTTACAATTTCTACAGCTGGTGGCCTCTTCTTTGTGTGCTAATCCATAATGGCTATTTCTGCTAATGCTAACTACCTGTTACGTCCTGATGCGTTAATAATCCAAACACCAGTGGAAAGACTTAACAGGTATTATTACTGAGTGTTTACGACTCGAGGCTTTCATAATGGGGCTGTGAGTCACAAGCGTGTTCAACCAGTTTGTGACCGAGGGAAGCCAAACGGAAGTGTTTTTATGTTGCGATATCATTGGTGACATTTGCCCTAAGATTGTCCTCTTGTGCAATTATGTTGCGTCTGATAATGTTTCAGCTTCACTTCCTGCACATGAATATTGTTTTGTAAAATGTTCATGGTTCATGTGCAAAGTCGTTTGTTTCACTTTTGCTCTCTGTCATCTGTCGAAGAAGACTCAGTAAAATCCCGGTGGTACCTTGTTGTCTTGAATACCGTCTTCTTTTTCATTCCAGGATGTTTTTAAGGTCTTTTTGTGACAGTATTCTTATCTGAAACCTCCAGCAACATGGTCTTGTTGCTCAAACTTGTCCCAGACATACAGTGAAAGTCACTGCACAAACATTGAAAACATTAAATCCTGGTTTCAATGGATCTGATTACGGCCTCTTTAGGTAGTTTAAGGTGAGGACAAATTAGCTCTGAGCAGGATTTGGAAAGTATTAATTAAGTCTGAGTGCAGGAACAATGCATACTGTCATTGCAGGGGATCTGTTCAAGCTCATCCTCTTGAAAAATAACGCCGTTTGACTGTGTTTTAATAAGATGTAAACACAAAACACATTTATATAAGAGCAAGACAAGAGCGAGATGGATGAGTCAGTGCAGTTATGCACAACATGGAAAAGATTTGGTCTTTAATAAACATAAACAAACTGAACAAACAAACTAAACAAATAGTGTTAGTTTAAAAAGAAAAGAACAAAAGAATAATAAGTATATTGGTTTATTGTAAAGGATATAAATTGTTCGCCTCTTGTTTGTTTTCCTCTTTATAGTAACTTTATCTAAACAAATGCATTTAATTAACCAAGTCTAATGTTAAACCTCTAGAAAAATGAAAACAAATATTCAGTAGGTTTGTTGCTATTTGACAAATCCTTACCTCTGTGAGATGTTTTGCTTTGTTGGTGGTGTCACTGCTCTATGTTAAAACACTAAAACTGTGTATACAGTTTAAATAAAACTTAAAAAAAAAAAAGTCAGAAAGGTGCCACTAATTCCTAAGTAATTTTGTGTTTGTTATGGAAATTCTCTCATACATCAGTTTAGCGCTCGTATTTGTATTCACATGAGGTGAAAATGCAAGTCAGCACCCTGAACTTAAAAAATGTCCTCCAGATGTGTGTTGTTGTTTTTTTCAAATTTAAATGTTCGGAATGTTTGACATTGCTTTCTTGTGTTACAAATTCTTAAAATTACATCTATTCCTTTACCAAAAATATCCAGAATCTTTCAATATGAAACCATTCTCAAAGGTTTAACTGCTGGACAGTCTCCATCAAAGTACTTGAAGTTTTAAACTCCCTGTGTTCTTCCTCCTTGTCCGTCAGTTTTACCCATCTCCTCCTTGGAGCCGGTCGACCTGGTGGAGGGTCAGTCCTTCCGCGTGGCCGCCTCCTGTCGGGCCGTCGGCCGCCCGCCTCCCCGTCTCTCCTGGGACACCGACCTGCCAGGCCAGTCCCAGAACCGCACCAACGAGGGTGGGTCCGTGTCCAGCTATTACTCCCTGCACCCGCTGCGCAGCATGAACGGGAAGAAGCTGGATTGTCTGGTGTGGCATCCCGGCCTGGAGCAGCCGCGCAGGATCTCCAACCGCCTGGTGGTTCAGTGTGAGTACAGCTGGTCGTGATGGTGATTCTTTATGGCCAAAAGAGACCAACAATGCTGCAGAAAAAAATCAGGTGGAGATATTTTTTTTATGATTTCCTGGTTGCAGAGTTTGTCTGAGTTCAGAAATGATCTCATTAGTTCAGCCGAACAGGAGTGGGAGGGAGCACAGAGCCACCTTTTGTCAGAGTGCAACTTGATATCTGTAAACTTTAATAACAAAGAAGGCGAAGACGTTTCTTCACAACAGACATGTGTTCTAATTACATGCTACATTCAAGTGGTATACAGCATGTATTATGCCATGTAACAGTGTACCACTTTGTAGTTTGCATGAAAGAAATCAATATACGTGAACATTTTACGTTTGCAAGAAATATGCATTACCATACAACGAGGGACAAACAGTGCAGTCAAGATAGGTATTTTGTAAAACACTTGCTGATCTCTCTAAATAAACTGAATTTTATCGTTTTTTTTTACATACTCAAAGGGATTTTCTTCGGTATGTTGTAGCTAGGAGAGTCAAAGCAGGGCCTAAGCTGCTCTTAGGCCCTGCTTTGACTCTCCTAGCTGTTAAGAAACTATTTCTCAGGAAAAACAAGCGTGACTAATGACATTAATGATCATTTATGTAGGTGTGTCGTCGGTAAGGAAGTCATTCCAGAGCTCCTGGACGGGAACACCGTGAATTAAATTATAATGAATGAGTTATGAATATTATTAGTCTTGCAGTGGCATGTCAACATGTCTGCAGTAAACGAACAAGGCCTACTCCAGTCAGAACGCAGCAAAATATAAACAACAGTGATATTTTCAGTCTGTTGCATTCGTGACTTAATGTAGTTTGCAGGCTTATTGAGATGAGCTCATCCAAGGCTTGTTTGAGCTTGAATGCTTAATTGGTATAAATATCTAACTTAATGACTTTGGCCTTTCGGTTCACTGACTATTTCAGTGTCTTGTTTTGCTCTCATGTGAACAAACTGCTTAATTTAGATTTGACGGAATTAAAATGATGCAAAAAGTCAGGACGCAGCATCCTGGACGTTCAGTGTGATCTACTTCATTAAACTGTGAACCGAATCTTTTATCTTTTATCCCCTCCTAGGGTTGGGCAATATGACGTAAAAACAAAATTCCTGTTTTTTTGTGACAACACGTTTGTTTTTTTAATTTTAATCTTTTTTTTAAACTACAAAAGACAAAAGAATTATTTCAAAGATGTTGTTTTAATTTCAAACAAAGACGAAATTATCAATTGAGAATAAAGTGCAGAATTACCTTTGTCCGAACTAAACTTATCTTAAGTAAAGGTTTGATCAAGCAAAGATGAATGAATCAATGTGCTGGCTTAACTTTCATCAAACTTCACTTATTAAAAAAATAAGAGCCCAGAGCTGAGAGAGGGAGCCATAGGCTACCGTATTTACACTAGTTAAAGGGAAAGTTTTCATTTTTTAAAATCGTCCAGCACATTTTAAATTTCAGTGGATTCATTCAGTGGATTTAGCTCTAGCTCCTCCCACTAACGGCTAAATTAACCATAGACCTTTTTTCCCCTGTCGTTTCCCTGCAGGAGATATTTGCACAGTCTGACCTTCCTTCAGTAAAAATAAATGGGTGACAATAGACTAAACATTAGACAATATTGGCAGGTTGAGTGAGTGATGATACTTCCTTCATTATCACTGTTAGTGCCGTGACAGAACAGGCACCTCTGCTTCAGTACTTTGAGTTCAGTGCAGCAGGCAGCTCACTGACGATTGGAGGAGTCAGATTCAAGTCCTGAATTAATGACTTTGGACTCGACTTGACAAAAGCCTGTCGTGCGCCTTGACTTTGACCTTATTTGAAATGACTCGTGACTCACACTTTTCGACTCAAAATGATACGATATTCTCACCAGGCGCAAAGACCAAAAATACTTCAAAAAATATTTGTATAGGCAAGTAGCATCTTATTTTCCTGTCAACAGCGTTTGATTGAATCTCCCAGCTCATCACATTGCCTGAACAGGAGGAAAAGATCTTTGTGGCAGCGACCAAGCAGATAGATGTGAAGTCGCTGAACAGGCAAAACATTCAACATAGGTCACTGTTCCAACAAACTTTACAAGATCAGTTTGCTTTTAAATGCTCAGTTTATTTGGAAGAAGTAACTACAAACTTATAAAACACACTCAATATGTGTGTACATTTATTATACTGTCATTAACAATTCAAATGCTATTGAATTAAAATGACTTCTCAAAGTCTTGGGCTTGACTCAGCACTTTAATGCCAAGTCTTGATTCGTGAATTGCTCAACAATGACTGTCTTGGGGTGCCCAGTGGCTCAGACGGTAAAGCAGGCCCCCCCGGCGAGGCTTTGTCCTTGCCGCAGCGGCTATGGGTTCGATTCCACCTCTGGCCCTTTGCTGCATGTCATTCCCTCTCTTTCCCCTGTTTCCTGTCCACTCTTCAGCTGTCCTGTCTGAGTAATAAAGGCCCAAAAAGCCTGAAAATGCATCTTTAAAAAAAGAAAAAAAAACAATGACTGTCTCCCACCTCTGCAGCCTTTATCACTGTGAGAATTGTAGAGTGATGCTGAAATAACCGTGTTGATTCTGAGGCAACTTCCTCTTCCGATAAATAAAGACACAAAGCGGCCTTATCCGGTGTGTTTAGAGTGTGAACTCATTCCTTTAAATAACCTTCTCTGGGTAAATCTTTTCTGTACCCGCATGCTCATGTGTTTGTTTCTCTGTCAGACCCCCCAGATGCCACCATCACCTCTCCTCAAGGAGACACATTTGTGGGTTTGGAGAAAGCTGAACTGGTCTGCAGCAGTGGAGGATTCCCCAAACCTCACAACATCTCCTGGACATGGTATCGTCATCCATCCGTCTGCTGTTCATAGGAATCTTTACTTTAACTCAGTCTGGCAGCCAGAGAGAATCTGACAATTACATGTTAATTCACCCCTTTGTAATGCTATCTGCACAGCTAAACTGCTCTTTGCATGGCACAGGAATGTATGTCAAAACAAACATAAGACGCTGCTTACATGCATGTGCACCACACACCTGTGAACAACAAAGAAATGTGCTTCAATCTAAAGAAGGGCGTCTTTCTCTCTTGGCTCAGTTCATCGTGGAATAAAAGCTGCGGTGTTGTGTTGCGCAATTCCTAGTTAGAGGCAGAGTGAGGGAGATATTTTCACACGAGGGAGGGAGAAAGAGACACGAGGAAGAGCCGGAGACACATGCTAAGCGCTTAATCATAGTGCCATGCTTTAAATATCACTCTAATGCCTGGTAAAACACAGGGTCTGTACTTTAATTAGAGACACTGTACCAGCCATTACAGCACCCACTCAGCACACAATGACCGAATGTTGTGCGCTGGGAGAAAAATATTTTAGCCGTGAGACAATCATGAAATATTAAGATTATTCAGGATTAAACCTTTTTAACCCTGCAGACCCTTCGGCGCTCATCAGTGCAAACTCAGACTGTGTGAAAGAGCTTTTTGATCAAACCCAAAGGCGTTTGCGCAGCCTTCTTGCTTATGTAGCGCAAGAACATTAAGGAACCAAACTAGTGCTACCACATGTCATTGTCCTTTGTTAACGTTGGCCACACAGGTTACTTAAACCACACCCATTTTTCCCAAATAGCTTCATCTATGAGATGTGGTGTTTGTTTGCATTTTGCCCATATGTAAAAAAACGTCACAGAAGGTAGCTGAAAGTGTGACAACTTTAGTTTAAAAGAACGTCTTGGTCAAAATCCTTGTTCACACTAACATTCGAGCTAGGAAGGCCGCACTTGAAAGGAACTGTTTTTCCAGATGTAATAACTTTCGCCTCAATGGCTCCCGGCTCCACATTCTCTCTCATAGTGATTTTTGACCAGATAAACGCAGATGTTCTCTTCAGAGGGGTGAATTACCTGTACCCAGCACCTTTCACATGTCCTATAGAGTTTCTGTACCCTGTTTTAACATGAATGGCAGTGAATGGGGTTTAAAAATGCAGTCTGAGATCTACTAAAGTAAACACGTGGTTGAATTTAACAAAAACATTTGTAGAAGATAGGGGTGATCTCTGCTAATGGTGAGAAGTCGACCATAGACTGGTATGGTCCTTTAAACGGGGAAGCAGCAGGCCTGACTCTTCACTTGAACTTTTTTGGCAGCTAAAGCAGGATTGCTCGCCTTATCTTAATCATTCTCAACCATCTCCTCTGTGTCAGATACTATCTTCCACCTGTGGCTCTATTATGAGGGACAGGTTAGAGTAGCTGGGTGTGGTTTTAACAAAAGAAATCTGAGCCGGCTCCAGTTTTGGGGGAGTAAAGCGGCAGTTTAAATAGCTGCTGCAGCACAGTGAAACGCGGGGGCAACATGAACCCTCTCAGCGGACCTGATCAGAAACTGGCTCTCCATTATGAGGCCTGTGGTGGCTTCAGCTGCAGTGTGGGATCCAGTTGCTGGACTTGCTTAAATCCCTCAAACCTGGTATTTATTTGGTCCGTTCAGATCACTGGGTGCAGCTTGTGAACCTGGCAAGTTTTTGGTTCAGTCTGCGGTGAACTTGATCCTGTGTCGTGTTTGTTCAGCCGAAACACTTCCCCAAGTTTCTGCATCTCAGGCTGTTGTTAAGATGCCTTTAAACATTTGCGTATTTCCTCTTCTGACACCTCGACAAAAATACTTTGCATTGTGTGTTGGCACTTTGCTTCATTCCATTTCTCCATTTCACCAAAATGAGTCACAGCTATTGTTTCACGCGCTGAGTCAGAGGTTTCTGTGTTGTTTTACCCAGAGGATCACCTCTGTGATGCATCACTGTCAATCAGTTCTGATATTTCCCTCTGATTGTTCACAGGAAAGGAGGAGCTTTGCCTGATGGAACGTCTGTGGTCGGAGATAAACTCATTTTCGGGCGGCCCCTTCGCAGGAATGACAGTGGGGTCTATGAGTGTGTGGTCAAGAACAAAGTGGGAGTCGGAAAAACAGATTACACCCTGTCAGTAACAGGTAAGTGCAAAGAATTTCAGCCTCGTTAGTAGTTAAGACAACAGGATTAAAATTAAACTGTGCTGCTACTGCTTGCTCTTTAGGTATGTTAGAGGGAGGAGGTGAGAAGATGATGACACAAGTAGAGTTTTAAACATATGAGAAAATTCTCCTTTTGATTTGGAATATTTGTGCATGTTTGCTGCCCCCTTGTGATGGAAAGAAGGCGTGAACAGATGCTATTGATCTTGATCAGGATCAAAATTGCTGCTTGATGTCTTTCCAGTTTTGTTCCTGCGAGAGAGATTCATTAAATGTCTTTCTCATCTTTCCTCCAGAGATATCATCACGGGCAGGCAACCCCCCCATTGACAACCAGCTGCTGATCATTATTGGTGCTTCAGCTGGAGCTCTGGTCATGTTCCTCATCATCATTGTCCTGCTAGTCAACCGCCACCACCGGCACAAAAATAAAAAGCTCGAGATGGAGCTCAGCGAAAAAACGTAAGCCGACCCACATTTTCTTGAATGGAGAAACTGGGACAAACTTTTATTTATTGCCGCAACTGTGATGAAAGCTCAGCTGTGTGTGTTGTAAACTGCTATTTCAACTGTTTACAGACTGTGACCTATTTTGTGAAATTACATTTTCAGACACTATTATTGTTCAGTAAATCCTCTAAATGTGCTGTCTGTTGTTTCCCAGGGAGGAAATTAACAGCCTCTCCAGACAAGCCTCCTTCAGGAGACTCAACTCTGTCAGCACAGACCCCAGAGCCCAGGTACACACACACACACACACACACACACACACACACACACACACACACACACTGTGATTCTACCTGCAGGGTTGAGAGAAACCTGGCCGGGCGTAGCCGGGGTGGAGCCGCTAACAAGTCAGCATCCATGTCTGCTGTGGAGGCTGATGATTACAGGCTGCTGCAGCTTCAAACACACACAGTGCACATTGAGACTTATTATTAATTTCTCATTTTGGGTGATTGATTTTATTTTTCTTTTGTCTTTATGTTCTCTAACTTTCTTTCACTTTCTCTGTTTTTTTTACAGTCTGAAGATTACGCCCTGCTCAGAGTTGACAGCAGAATGAAAAACAGCCAAATGTCCCTGGTGAGTTTCTAACTGGAGGGCAAACTCCCTCGGTAAAACACACTTATGGTCTTTACAACGGGGGGCGGCCTCCCGTGACCAGAAGAAAAAATGTAGCGTGAAAGGATAGTTCAGAGAGTTTGATTGATGTGATCACAGTAAAGGAACATAGGTGCTCTGCTGTCAGCAGGACTTCAGGTTAGCATGATTTTAGTTAAAAAAGACACATGAAGTACAAAAAGGACAGACTTTTAAATCAGTCACATCCAAAACATGAACGACTGAGTTTACTACTAGTTTAAAAGGAGAGCTTCATATCTTTTTAAGTATAAAAAAATTGCAGTTTGGACCAAATTTAAGAGAATAAAATTGTGTTAAAGGCCTTGACAAAGATGTTAATTTCATAGGAAGTTTGGAACCACTGGACCACAAAGTGACTGCGTAAAAAACATAGCAAATGTCGAGGTCAGACATGAAGAAAAGTTTATTTCTCTGTTGAATATGATTCAAAATTTAAAATCTTTCAGTTTTAGATGGAAAAAAAAGAAAGTGTCAGCTCAGGGCCTCTGAAACTATGATGGGTATTTTAACTGACATTTTACATAATACAAAATGAACTGATCTGAAAAATAATGGAGGTATTACTTCAAGTGCAATTACATCTAATGGCTGATCAGAGGAAAAACTTAATGTGGTTTGGAAGGATTTTACTCTGTGAACACGACTAAAGTAATTTAGTAGTCTGGACTTTAGTGGCACCATTACATCCCAGTTACAGCCTAAAATTATG
>JAQLOL010000004.1:21945479-21955683 GCA_029783665.1 Naso thynnoides
TTCTCCTGCTCTCTTTCCTTCATTATCACACAAATGTCTTCAAACTGAAAACAATTACAGTTGCTCAATTTGCATAGATGTTGTTTAGAAGAGTCCTTCAAGAAGAAAATCACTTTGCTATCAGTGTGGTGACTGTTTGGATCTCCTCCCCGCCTGCAGGAACGACCCATCAACTACAAAGGCAGCCAGTCCACTTTGGGTGGGAAATGGGGGCCTGGGGTGGAGGTGGACGAACTGGGACGACCCGTCATCTGGCACGACGGCAGAGAGAGCCTGAGAGGAGCGGAGGTGGATGGAGAGAGGGAGGAGCGCAGGAGGAGGGTGGAGTCATACCTGAAGAACAGCAACATGTCGCTGGTATGTGACCTTCAGCTGAGAGATTAGGTTGAAACGCATTCAGCTTCTTTGTGTTGTGTCATATGGTATCGTGTTGTTGTTGTTTTTTTCTTTTTAAATTGGCGACACTGTTATGGAGACGACAAACGAAAGAGCAAAGCACAGCAAACAATAAGTGGAAACACACAAGAGCTACAGATGTCTCATTTATTCTATATACCAAATATTTCTCTTGTCTGCAAAAACATAAAATTTCCTTTCTGTTTCTATAAGGACGCATGTGGTGTTCTGTTGACCAACCTGTTGCAAAATGATACTTGATGCTATGGCTGGAGTAGATAATAGACCATCGTGCGTCCTCTTTAAGAAATTCTTAAAATCGTAAATCTAGTTGTACATATTGTATTAACTTTCTATAATGTGCTGATTTCTGTTTGGAACAGTATTTTATTTTTGTACCTGCTGTCTTTAGGTTTTAGCCTCAATAAGTTGATTTTCAATTCCACCAAAAAACACACACATGCAGTTAAGGCTGCACAATTCATTGAATTTTAATCCAATTCGCAATATGGCCTACTGCAATTTTAAAAAACATTTTTGTTTGACCAAATAATTTTCTCTACAAAGAAGGACTTTTAGAATCATTGCTCCATTTAGTCTGTGAGAATGAGTGGAAGTGTCAAATAATTACCATTAACTTCATCTACAGCCGTTTTCTAAACTAAAGTAATAATCAGAAGTTTCACTCTGTCTGCCAGGACTCAGGTCTGCCCTCTTCCTTAGTTCCCGTGAAGCCGCAGCAGGACGACACTGTCGGGCCCCGAGACTCAGACTTGGGGGGCCACCTCAGGGAGGGAGACTCCCCTCTGTCGGTAGCAGAGGTACGCGAGGACGATGAAGACAGCGGCTCCTACCAGATCTCCGAGGCGCTCACCAATCACTTTTACTACAGCAACGGGCTCCTCAGGCCCAGACCACACTCCAACGCTATCCTGCTCCACCCCAGAGCACAGATCGTCTGAAACCTCAGATAGAAAATCCCATCCGCAACATGTGAAGAGAGGAGGCCTGTCTGCATTCCTGCATTGAAAATGACCTCATGCTTCGAAATGGTGCATTTGTTTTGTACACATTGACTGCAGTGGGTAATTAGCACCAAGAACAATCTAAACTTCTTTTTTTTTTTACTTTGCCTCTGGCTTACGAGTTCTTCTTTTATCCCAACCCCTGCAATAATGGGAATGTTTTAGGTGTTTTGGGGCATTTGTGCCTTTATTAAATATGTGGAAGTGCAGAGACAACATAAGCTGAGGGGAGAGTGAATTTTATGCAGCAGCCAGACACACCAGGGTGGTTTGTTTTTGATCTGAATTATGCAGAAAATCCACTGATGGAGTTTTCTTCGTCCTCAACCACAGCCATCACCCTCTGTCCTTGCACATACAAGGAATTGAAGTTCCTGTTACTCTTTGTACAGAATTATCTGTAGTGCTGAGATGTCACAGCCACTGCTTTGGGGACTCACAGCTGGACACAAAAATTGTAAATTCACAAATGGGGATTTCTTTTATATCCTGTCAGATGTTTCCTTTTATGAGTTTCTTGTTTACATCATAAACATTCAGCAGTACAACATCTGGCCAAGTTAAGAGTAATCTGTTCTCAACACATCTATTTTCAGCTTGGGTGCACCCGTCTATGTATGTGCAGTATATATAAGGAAGAGATATAAGTAGCTACTTTTTGTTTGATGTGTTAGTAACTACAACCTGCATCTACGTGAGGCTGTTACCCGGAGGACCTGAAAACAGACGTGGACAAAGTTTTCGAACTGGTGGATGCTCATGGAAGAACTCAACAAACTGGTTTCTATGATCAGATTGAAACCACATCTGCATTAACTTGACAGTGCCCAGCAATGCACAGACTGGGTGAAACATGCAGCAGATGACATGTAAAGCAACACTCAGTATCAAGTTTGTATACATTACTATGTAAATTGTTTTATATGCATTCATTGTTTTTCTATTAAACCGAAAAACTGATGTGTAAATGTTGAACTGTTCATTCATAAAAGGACGGCATTAAAAAAACGTGATTGTTTTCTCATTGTATCCTCAGACGCAAAGCTGCTGCGGTCATGTAGCATTTTTATCAGACTGTTGTGATTTCCTGGTTTATTCTTGGTTTGACTTTTACATCCTCGCTGGCTCGGTAATAACTGAAATGACTGAAACTTTCACGGGGTGGTCGGTCTCAATCTGTCACAGGTTGATAGTTCAGTGATGTAAGAGAAACCTGCAAAAAAAACCAATTGGCTCTAGATTTTAGGAAATAGGCTTATTTACTTTCTCACGAGAGTTAGGTGTGACGATTGATACCACTTGATTGTCAGTACAGTAAATATTAAAGGAGCTATATACAAAATTCAGCATCATAGATTTCAGGTAAAACATTTGTTGCTATGTAAAGAACCAGTAATACATTGACATCTAGGATTGAGAGTAACGTCACGCCCTCTGTTGTTATCTGGCTCTAGGTTTCTTTGTTTTGGTAGCCGGGACAGCCCCACATTGTTAGGTCATGTGAACACCCCACTCTTTATTAAAGGCCACTGTGAGTGAGGAGCAGCCGAGCACATTTTTATATTAAACCCAGATCCAGTAACATTACAGACTAAAGGTGGGACTCGCCAGCAGCCCCACAACACAGTATTATCACGATACTTAAGTCACGATGCGATATTATCACGTTATTGCAATATGTTGAGTATGGCCATATTACATATTGCAGTTTTTACCTTTTTTCAACTGCAAATCATTTTCCCAAAGTAAGAATTTGTCAACATCATCTGTTTAATCTAATTAGACAAAATTTTCAATTTTTGTAGTTTGAAGTAGCGGAGTTAAAAATTTTCAAGTATCATATTCCAGCAATTTTTGATTGAATTTTTCATTACCACACCGTAAAGTGAGCGCTTAGCACTATCCAGTAGACTGAAAAGTCTTTCAGTAAATTTTTATTCTACAACTCAAAAGGCTGGCTCTGTATTTGCAACATTCATTAAGAATTTATGCAATAAAATATCGGTACTTGGTGTCTATCGATCAATACCATATCGTCATGCAAAATATTGTGATATTATGCTGTATCTATTCTTTCCTCACCCCTATTACAGACAGAGGAATGCGAAGGCTGACATCACAAGCTATTAAATAACACAATGCTATTATTGAGATTCTGACCCCCCCCCCCACGCAACGTGGAAAGACACAATTGGTTTTTCGCTTGAAATGACATCACATTATCCCCGTGTAGGTATGGTGGAAAGCCAAGTTAATGCTAACCGCTACTGGCAGGGCTCTGGCTGCCCAGGGAGGAATCTACAGGCCCAGCTAACATTACAGATGAGTGGGACCAGCTGTTCAATAATCACATTAATGCTGTTATCTTGTGTTATGATTGAGATCCTGATCTGCAATGAACTACGGAAAGAGACAATTGGCCTTTTTTCCCCTGCTGTGTTGTGTTGTACCTGAGGCTGCATGAGACTCGGCTTTATAAGCACTGAATGTCTTTGCACAGCAGAGTCTCAGGTCCGCACCACACAGAGCGCTAGATGGACGCCTACAAAAGGCTCCTAATGTGCCCTGCATGTTGAAATCACAATAAAACAGTACTTGCCAGGTTGCTATGGCTGTTAAACGTTGCACTGGATCATTTATTTTATGTAACATTGTGCAGTTTTCAATATGGAGGAGTCTTTGGTCAGCCAGAGGCTGGAATTCCTCTCAAGGCAAACATGGCGCTGGCCTTGGGTGGAGTTGCTGACAACAGGAGTTGGGCTGGGTGAGTGGAGTGCCAGGGTAAAGGGTAGGTGTGGCTAACATGTAGGTTTGTTTTGGTGTACATGCTCGTGCTCTGAACTGCAACCACTAATGGTGAATTTTGTATATAGCTCCTTTAAAGAACAGCCAGCAGCCTTGCCTGGCCCTGTTCTCTGACATGATTTAAGTTGTATATATATATATAAATATATATATATGTATGTTTACCCCTGTTTGAAGTCTTAGTGATGGGCTAAACTAATGAGCTGCTGGAATTAGCTTCATGTCTATCTACTGATCTCACTCTTCATGAAAGGTGTAGCTTCCAAAATGTCAGACTAGTCCTTTAGGCTTCTGCTCCTCAAAACCGGTGGAAGTGACCAGGTCTGGATGACGGGCAGACACTCTGAGCTGCTACACCTGCGACTTTTTATAATAAGTCCTCCGTCTCCCAGCATTCTATGGAGCACTTGGAGATTCCACGTCAGAGCGTAAATTCATGAAAGAAACACATTTTCACAAACTTTTTCCTGCTGGGGAAGGTTCCTGTCTGACAGAACAGACCTTCAAACATCTAAAGAGTAATTAAGGCTGATGTCTGAAAGTGATGAGGAGTCAAGAGACTTTTTCCTTGTTTTTACAAAAGAAAAAAATAATGCCCAATTGCTGTTTCAGTAGTGTTACCAACACAATGAACAATTCAGGTCAAATTAGATCTAACAATCAAAGCTTGTCAAAGTTGCATTTTCTAATATAAAAAAATATCAGAATGTACAATAATAAGAAAAAACCTTTTAATTTCCTCTTCAGTGCTTTATAAATACCCCAAAAAAGTACATTATTCTAGACACAAAGAAAGAAATTTCAATTTTTTTTTTCTAAAATCTGTTTAATCAAACTGCTTTTTGGAATACAGCATATTTGTGAGTCTGCTGGTGTGTGCGAAAGTTCCCAATCCGGCTGAAACTCTTGCCACATGTGTAGCACGTGAACGGCTTGTCCCCCGTTTGAAAACGGTGGCGTCCCCTCTGGCCGGTGTGATTGAAGCTTTTGTTACAGAGCAAGCAGGCGTGTCTGGGGTGACTCGCGTTAGTTTTACGTGATGCATAGTCGTGAAACTGGCAGCCTCTGCAGTTTGGGTGATTTCTTGCTTTCGTACGCTGCCCTGGCTGCGCATGGCTGAAAGACACAGGAGCCCTTGTTTTACCTGACGCACCTCGTCCATTTTCCCTCACAAACCTGTCTGAGCACCACGACTTGGCTGAATTATGATAAATGTCCACAGTTCTCTGACTGAGCAGGGTTTCGGAATCCAGATTCTGTGACATGCGGTTTGATTCCAGAGATGCGGCGGACTCGGAAGAGTCACTGTCTCCCTCCGAAGCCGACGACCACTGCTGGCTCACGTGTCCCTCCACGACCTCGCCAGGCTCGAGGTTCAGCTCCATCTTATGGTAACGTGCTCCATCGCTGACACTTCGATCACGTGATCCCACTGTCTGCTCCGCAACCTGGATGTCTTGGTCTTCCAGCTGAACTACTATTTCCTCCCGCTCTTCGTCAACATCAATATCACTATCGTCACTACTACTACTACCACTACTACTATCATCATCATCAATGTGATCTTCACTACTATCATCATCATCCTCCTCACTACTATCATCATCGTCACTTAGGCTGTCGTCGCCAACATCATCGTCACTGCTGTTCCTTGTGCTGTGCTCAGACTCAAGCTGCTGACGTTGTTCCCCCTCGGTCTGTGATGTCAGCGGTGTTCTGTGATTGGCTGAGATGTCCGCCTCCTCTTTGACACTCGGATCAGAAGCCATTGTCAGGACTGAAGTGATTATCGGCCCTGAAACGAGAGAGCAGGTGAGCAGGTCAACAAGCAAGTCACTGGTTGTATGTACGGTATATGCGTAGACGTGTAAAAATCACTATTTAAAAAAAAAAAAAAAGAGGTTTCAATGATTTCGAAGCAACATTGAACAAGTTCAACAGGTACGAAGGGCGAGAGTGCTGCTGCATGACACACCTGCTGAACACAGCAAACCTGCAAAACCAACTACACAGACTGATAGACACCAAAAAGGAATAAAGTTGGGCTACACTGAATTTCTATCAAATCTACGTGGGATGTCATTTCCGTTTTGTTTTTTGGGGTTAAGGTTTTCACTACGACAATTTCTAATAAAGTGATGACTAAATTTTATTTTCATCCAGGATTAAAAACCTTTGAATTGATAGCAGGGTGCAGAGTGCAGAGTTTTCATAGTTTAAAAAACTGCCACTAGCATCCATTAAGTCAACTCGAGACAATGCATTCCTCTCATAACAATCCTAAAAAAAAAGGAGATTTGTTTCAGTACGATAGCTAATGTTATTTCAGAGCACACTGGAGGTGTTGTTGTTGTTGTCTAACATTTTTTTAATACAACAGTATGTTTGTGGAACTCTGATAACGATATTGGTAGTTTGTCAATATCAAAGTCTGTCCTAGGAAGAAATTCCAATCCTTCACGGTTTTTTGAATAAGCCATCTGGAATACAGAACCAAAAATGACAATTTATTTTCAAGGTGTCAATAAGGTAAACAAAATCGATAACTTTGAGTCCTCCACCCTCTCTGTCTGTAAGAGCTCATTACCATCATCTCTGCCGTCACTTTCACACTGCTCAGTCTTGATCTGCTGACAGTGCTCTCCCGCCGTCTGTGATGTCAGCGGTGTTCTGTGATTGGCTGAGATGTCCGCCTCCTCTTTGACACTCTGATCAGAAGCCATTGTCAGGACTGAAGCGATTTTCGGCCCTGAAACGACAGAACAGGTGAGCAGGTCAACAAGCAAGTCATTGGTAGTTTGTGTATGCTTTCACATGTTTAAAAAATCACCATTTTTTTAAAACAAGGTTTCAATGATTTCAAAGCAACATAGAACAAGTTCAACAGGTACAAAGGGAAACATCTGACGAACAGGATTAGGACAAAATATCGCCATGGCAATATATCATCATCCTGACTCTTGAGATGCATTTATTGAATCGCTGGCAAAAAAATATGGATATTTAAGTTAAAATAATAGACTTTCCTGCCAAATTTGACTAATACACGACTCCTTCCCGTGGCGCTTATGACATGAATGTGACTAATGTGAGCAGGCCAAAGAGGAAGTTGACAGCGGCATAACGACGGACAGCGGTGAAAAGAATTGAAAGTTAAGAGATGCATTAGCCACTTCGGCTTTTACAACATCAATGGGACATTTAAAATTTCTGTATTCGTGTATGAATTTGGTTTTCTTCAGTTAGACAGATATCGTGATGTATCATTATATGATTGTCTGGCAATATATTGATTATCACAGAATCGGTGTATCGTGATATCATCGTTATCGTTGGCAATCGCGTATTGTATCGTGAGTCATCCTGCCGATCTGATGACCGTGGTAAACCTGCGCAACCAACTAAAAAAGACACTAAAAAAGGAACATAGTGGGGCTGAAGTAACAGTTATTTTTATTACTGATTAGTGTACTTATTTTTCCAATAAAAAATATTCAGATTTTTTTTCTCTTGAAGTCTCAGACTTGACTGAAAAAGGCCCATTCTAACATGTATATGTTGCTTGTTTCATCTGACCATCTGTCCAAAATCCAAGGCTATCAACTCGTTTTTCAGCACTACATGAAAGTTTGAGCAGAGAAGCAAAAATCAGCAGCAAATTTTCACAGCTGGGAAGCTGGAACCAGAAAATGTTTGGCCTTTTTGCTTCATACATTAGGCCTAATTCTTTTCAAAAAACTGTTTATTTTCTTTAATTAGAATCAGTGTGCCATATGTACATATATGTGTAGGCCTACACTATGTAATGTGAAACGTTAGACCTGCCAGAGTGATTAAATATATGGTTAATAAATCGTTATTCTTACCATCACCGGTAGGCGGCAGCAGCTGGTTTTGCGGCTCTCTCGGACAGGAAGATGAAGAAGACGGATTCGTAGTATGAAGTAGCGGAGTTAGCCGCTCGTTTTCCATCAGCATCAACTTTCTGTTCAGCGCTTCAATCTCATTGTCTCTGCGGCGAAGCTCGGCCCTTACGAGCGTGAAGCCGTCCTCCCAAAGTCTACTGATTTCCGCCACGGCAGATTTAGTGAGCATCTCCATGATCGAGGTTAACTTGCTCTGGAAAGTCGCAAAGTTGGCCATGTTGCCCCGGAGCGGAACCTCTGCTGGCTGGGTGAACGTGACGGACGCTGGGCTGACTTCCTCTGAGGGAGAGTCCTCCGTTTTCTCCTACATTAGTTTTGCTGTTGAGGTGAAAAACAAGAAAGTATTTCAGTAGCAACAGGAAACGCTCACGGTCATGTGACCGATAACTCTGATTCTGATTGGCAAATAGTCCCCTTCCTTGATTGGTTCAGGGAAATAATATTACCGTAAGCCAATCAGAGGCAGAGTAGGGCGGGGTAACTTTTGCCAACCCGGGAAAGAAAATCTTGCACATGGTGCTGAGTGTTTTGAAAAAAAAAATCATCAGTAGAGAAGAACAGAAATGACTTCCATCATTGCATAATAAAGACACTTTAAAATGTTTTCTGTCGTTGAAGATATTCAAAATACACAAATCCACTTCTCCAGCATTAATATAATGTTACAGGGAAGAGCAATTTTTTAATATTTTAATACAATGTAAAGTGTTTTAGTCCTGTTAGAATGTCTTAAATAATAAATTCAATGAATTAAAAATAAAATGAATCAAATTAAGTTAGATGACTAAACGATCGCACAATTTACTCCAGTGGAAATGTTTTTTCGGTCCCTTTGGTCCTTTTAGAAGTTTTAATGATTTTGAATTTAAATTCCTTTATAGAAATCACAAATTTGGGGGAATGATTTCATAGTTTTATACTCACAGATTACGAATTTTGCTCGACATAGAATTGCATTTGAACAGAGTTCATCATTCATGTTGTGCAGGACCAAACTTATGACTGCAGATAGACGTTGGGAATGATGAGATCCTTTGTTTTATCCATTTGTGCATGTCAGGTCAGGTTATACATACGACAGGAGAAGAATATATGACCCCCAGTTCTGACCTATTTTTTCAAAAATGTGCTTGCTCATCAATACCAAAGTGAAGTCGAAGTAATTTTTCAGAAAAATGTAAATGTTCATAATTTTGAAATGTGTTTTCTTCGCTTTGGGCAGTATAGGAAATAGTTTATTCATTAAATTTCTATAAAATTTATAGGAATTACTACATTTTTTATCCAGGATTTAAATCCCTTGAATTGAAGTTTACTGTAGTTCAGTGATGACACTGAGCCGGGTCATTCGCGTCTTCTCCCTTTTGGCTCATCCAATCACTGCCTGCGCTCTGTTTCCCTGTTGCATCTCATCCCACTCAAAAGTGGCGCTTCTCCTCTTAGTTTTTCTTGATCATCCCACAGGCCCTCCACCACCTCAACTCCACTCTCCACCTTCCACCAGAGGACTCGGGACTTCAAGCCGGGTCAGGCTCAGACGCCCTCCTGCAGAGCGCGCTGCCAGGATCTGCTCGATCCCTGGTCCACCCGGCGTGGAGACTGAGTCTGCACCACAGCCCTTTATTAATAATATTAAAAAAATATATTTCTCTCTCTGTCATGTCCCTTGGACCCCTTGCATTAACAGAAAAATTTTTAAATCCTTATTATTTTTCTTTCCAACAATTAAAACTCCTCTCGTAAAGCATCCGCAACTGGTGTACCGTGGAGGAGGAGGTGCTGAGATTCTTTACTCAAGTGACAGATTTGTATTGAAGTTACTGAAGTAGAAAAAAAGTGTGTGTGTATATATATAAATAAAAGGAAAATGTACTTAATGTTTTAAAAGCAAACCTTCTAAATGCAGTTGAATGTCTCCATGTGACTGTATCATGAGATTATTGTCATTCATGCATCATAAGAGCAGGATTTTAAACTGCAATTAATTGCTTTCTCCTTTAAATAATCGGATCAAATGTCTGTTTTTTGTTTTATTTTTCTATAAAACTCTTT
>JAQLOL010000004.1:21955783-21977891 GCA_029783665.1 Naso thynnoides
TAAAACTCTTTATTTGCTGGATACACAAACAGTATAAGTATCAAAATTAGTTCTCCCAGTCAAAGCTATGTCAAAGTTTTAATATAAAAACAGGAGGTGCACAGTAAAAGCCGTCGGCTACATTACTTAAAAGTCTATTAAAATACAAAGAGAATTTGATTATTAATGTAGACGTTAAATAAGCGAAACCTAAAATCAAAATCTTTTGAGTCAAACTGCATTTTGGAACACAGCCTCTTTGTGAGTCCGCTGGTGTGTGCGAAGGTTGCTCCTCTGAGAAAAACACTTGCCACACGTGTCGCACGTGTACGGTTTCTCTCCTGTGTGAATTCGCTGGTGAATCTCCAGATGGCTGAAGCGATCGAAGCTTTTGCCGCAGAACGGGCAGATGAACCACTTCTCCTTTATGCGGCGACTCCCTAAATTTTTATGCAACCCGGGGTCGTTTAAGAGAAAGAATCTGCTGTCTGGGTTAAACACGGACGTGTTTTTCGTTTGTGTTTTCTTCTCTGTGAGCAGCCTGATGGAAACTCCTCTGTCTGAGTGATTTATTGCTTCTAGAGGCTGACTTGGCTGAGCTTGGCTAAAAGGCACAGGAGCTCTTGATTTACTTGATGCACCTTGTCCATTGTCCCTCATAAACCTGTCTGAGTACCCCGTCTCTGCCGAATTATCGAAAATGTCCAAAGCATTCTGAATCAGGAGGATTTCAGAGTCCAGATTTTGTGACATCTGCTTCGGTTCCAAAAAGCAGTCCGACTCAGCAGCGTCACTGTCTCCCACCGAAACTGTCGACCACTGCTGGCTCTCTTGCTCCTCCAGAACCTCGGCAGGTTGGAGATTCAGCTCCATGTCGTGGTGTCCCGCCCCATCGCTGCCACTTTGACCGGAGTCCACAGTCGGCTCCACGATCTGGACGTCGTCGTCCTCGTCTTCCAGCTTGACTACCAGGTTGTCGTTGCCCTCGTCTCTGCGGTCACTTTCACTCTGCTCAGACTTGAGCCGCTCACACCGAGTCTCTTCCGCCTGCGACACCGGTGGCGTTCTGTGATTGGCTGCCGTGTCCACCTTCTCTTTGGCGCGCTGGTCAGAAGCCAATGTCTGGACTGAATCAATAATCGGCCCTGAAATAAATAGAGCAGGTGAATTTTTTGACACTTAACCAAATGAGACATTTTCCCTCAATAGACATTTCGAGACAATTTTGCTCTGTGACTGATGCACCAGCAGTTCAGGCAGTGGGCCTGCGTCCTGTGATTTACAAAGGCTGATACCCAGGTAAGTACAATGCAGTGAAACAAAGTTGAGGCCTTGGTTTTGTAGTCTACAACGATAAACAATCTAACAGGATTAGTAGAAAATACTCACATTTGGGAGGCCAGCACCAGAAAATGCTAGCTTTCTTCTTTTAAAAGAGACTATTCCCTCAGCTCTAGAATACTGCTAGCTGTTTGTTATATTGTACACTGCATGTAAACACTGTTACATGTGAGATGTTGTCAATGATAAAATCACTCGTTGGTCTTTTCTTTGGTGAGTGTATGTTCTTACCATCGCCGGTAGGGGGCGGCAGCTTGTTTTGCGGCTGTCTGTTGGATGAGGATGATGAAGACAGATTTGTGGTCTGAGCCTGAGACTGAACTGCCAACCGCTCGCTCTCCATTAGCATCAACTTCCTATTCAGCGCCTCAATTTCGTTTTCCCTCCGACGGAGCTCGATCTGTACGAGCGTGAAGCCGTCCTCCCACAGCTTACTGATTTCTACCACGGCCGCTTTAGCTAGCATCTCCATGATCGAGGTTAACTTGCTCTGGAAAGCCGCACAGTTGGCCATGTTGATCCGCTCAGAGCCTCCGCCGGCCGGATGAACGCGTCGGACGTCGAGCTGACTTTCTTTGTGGGACGAGCCACGCAGCGGTTCCAGTTTCGGCCCTCGTATTTTTCACATTACAGCTGCTGTTTGCGGTGAAAAACATGGAAGTGCAACACAATAGTAACAGGAAACGCTGGTCACGTGACGGAGATGTACGGCGCTCACTGTAGGACAAACTTTGTCAGCAGGAAAAACCTGAAAACAAACCGCACGTCGATGTTGGAAAATCAATTTAATATATATTTTAAAATACAGTAGTACAGTATGATGCGTGGCCAATGTTTTAGCACAATACTGTGTAAGGTTACATAAAATGACATGGCTTAAAAGAATCCCCTCCTTTTACACTTACAAAATGAACTAAAACAATTAGCCTACATTAAGCTATTTAAACACTTCAACTTCATTGTTTAGCAGATGCTAATTTCCCCCCTTATTTGTAATCATTCTGTTATTGTTTGATGGAATTATTCATCTATTTATTCTACATATTTCTTTTTATGAGACTGTGAGAGTGAAATGCCTTTTTCACTGTTCTGGCATTGAAGAGTATTTACTATAAAGTTCTGGGAAAAGCTGGAATATTAAAGTATGATGGTATTAGGCTTATAAACAACTATCAAAGCGTTTATAACAAAGCATAATGTAAGAATACTACTTAATTTGCCAACAATTACAAAAACTCTCTTAAAACGGAGGTGAAGGAAGTAGCCTATTGACTGAAATATTTACTGAAAAGTTGCTTAATAAAACATTATCTCTGAAATGTAGTTAATGTATAATAAAGGTAAGAGTAGTCCTACTGTAGTCCAGTGTCCCCTGACTGTTACAGCCCACTGTTGGAAAAAAGTTATTATGAACTTGTTATATAACAGTAACAATTCTTTACAGGACTGTAACTAATTAGTTTTCCCACTTATATCCTCATTATTTCCTCGCATCCTTGCTTTTTAAAAAGCATTTTCGTTTACTGACGTGATGAATTGTTGAATGGTTAAATTTCAGTAAGTGACATCACCATGGTCCAAACCAACTGAGAGCCCCTTAGGGTGGCGTGATATTGCAGTTATTTGAGGTGAGGGCTTCCCGCTTTGCCCACTAGATGGTACTCTGTTTTCAGGAGAGGAAAAAAGCTCAGGTCAATGCACCTGCCTTTGCAGAAAAAAGAAAAAAACTTTGAAATCAGACTTATTTTACGTTGCTGTAGTTCGTCATTTATAAAACAATAAATTATATAATAATTACTAATCATATAATAATTATAATAAACTACAATAGCTTATTGGCCAGTTAATATACCAAATTATTGATTGCATTTAGGCCTACGTCATTCCTAAAAATTGTCATCCGTCAAAGTAATCTTCCCACTTTAAAAATGACCTAACAGGGATATAACGAAACAAACAAAAGGACTATGGCTACGAGTTTGTTGCATATCAAAGAGCTTGGGTAAGACACAGTAAAGACGGTTTGGGTCGAAAGGTTATAAACAAAAGCAGAAAAACGGACTACTTTTCCAATTACAGATTGCCCATGAAATGAACGTGTTTGTTAGGAATATGCGCCAGAAATGACATTTTATCGTGAACGATTAGAGTTGATGTACACCTCCCATTAGAACGGGGATAACGGTTTTAAATTTCATGTTTCGGGTTATTTTAAATGTCTTTGGACGTGTGTTATGTTTTTACTTCTTCGTGTCTATAAAAATTGGTCTGCTTATTATTATTATTATTATTATTTTTTAACCATATTTATATTTGTATGGCAGTAGACGCGCTTGTATTCCTTCCTGTACGTTGATTGGTTCGTTCACCTGCCAATCAAAAGTGGGCGGTGTCAGAGGAGTCGCTCGAGTGCGAGCCGAAAGCTCAGCTGAAGCAACGGAGCTGTCAAACACCAACAGCCGTCAGAAATGACATCTGCGGCGCACAAACAGTGTACTTTGCTCTCCTCTGGAAGCGAGAGCGACCGAAACACACTTCGAGTCCACTCTGAGAGGCCAGCCGTTTGAGTTTGAAACCGGAAAAAACTCACTGTTGCGTGTGCGTCGGTGGCTCTGTGCCCTTTGCTGGCTCGACTTTTGTTGACAAACTAACGTTAGCCAGTCAGCTAACGTTGTCACGGAGCTAGCTGCGAGACCAACTTTGCTGCTTCGCCGTTCTCTCGTCGTTTTCGACCAATTCTACCCGGGAAAGACTCAACATGGAGGCCAACTTGAATGAATATTCTCGCAAACGTCTTTATGAAACAACAACAGGTAAGTCAGCTCAACTTTAACAATGAATAAACGCTAATACCTACTCTTGATGCTTTTGTTTACATTTTCTGTTTGGCGTTTACTGACACTTCGCCAGCAAATTATATTGATACAACTGACGTTCTATGTTCGTCTTAATCTTAAATTGTATTCATGCATTAATCTGTTATGGCAGCATTGACTCATTAGCTATCGGTGGTATCCGGATAATGGGCAGTTTTTGGTATTGTGCCCGCCCTCAGGGACTTGTTCATTACTTTAAACCCTCAAAGAATGACAGGTATGCAGCGGCTCGCATATCATGGCAGTTCACTAGAATAGATTGCAGTCAGATAAGAGGCTTCTATTCACTATTGTTGAATGTGACCCTGCTGAAATACTAAGATTGCTCTTGTAGTGGACTCTCATCCCACTCTGTTTCCCATAGGGAAAAGGGCCTGCAGCTTACCAAACAGAGACAATTATTTTTGAGAACATTTCATTAATAGCAGTGCACTTTTGTCTCTCACACATTCACACACGCCCCTTTAATGCCTCTTGTCCTTTAGAGACACTCAAAGCCTCGCTGCAACCCGTCATTATAATGTCACTTAAGTTTTGATTTATTGCTGACATTTTCTATCAGCCTGTAATCCACCGGGACACAGCTGGAGTGTTCGGCCCCCAGCTACTGTTAAAACATGTGGCCCGAGGCTGCTCTGGAGATGTCCCATCTGTTGTGGGTCTGGAGTAGCAACAGGCCACATTTCTCAGGCCAAAAAAAGGGCCGGCTTTTTAAAATTCCACCCTTTTCCATGCATAGTTCCTTTGCTGTGGTGTTTTAAATGCATGCTCTTTGGGTATGTAGGCAACAGGGAGTAGCTTGGAAACAAATATAGTAATTAACTACAGTGGCTTGCCTATTTTTTCTTCCAATCACTTACATCAAGATGTTTTCCAGCAGCGCACTGCATTGAGGGTTGTCATGATGCGATGTATAATTTTATTGTAAAAATTTGTTTCATAATATGTGACAGACTGTCTTCCCTGTACTTGGGGTGTTTGTTGATGGAGGGATGCTCGTTGATGTGTGTTTCAGTAGGTGGTCAGAATACTTCTTTGGGCTCAGAAGGTTATCCTGAGTGAAGATTGAGTTTTTTACCCTGCTGCAGTATCATAAAACAGCAACAGTTGTGCATTTTTATCTGTTCGGATCATTTGCAGGACTACTAAGTGTATGACGTTTGTGTTTAGTCAGTATTTGGGTGCTTTGACCACGTACATGGCCATGCTGATACAGAAAATCTTCTGTGTTTTTACTGCCTGTTTTGAACCCGGTGAATTTATATGTTACTTTGTACTTGCTGGTCTATTCTTGTCTACTCTATTACAATGACATAGATGAAGTGTGTGTCTCTCTCTCCTCGCTCTTGGACGGAAAATCCACTGAAATGTGAACAAAAAACAAGCCTGGTACGTACTTGTGGCCTGCATTTTTCTTGGCACAGGCACATTAACTTCTGCCGTACCATTTCAGCAAGGCAGAAAATGAGGTGTCATTGGAGAGAAAAAAGAATGTGGAGGATTGAAAAGCCTTTTAAGGATGTGACTGGGACGGAGAATGATGTCAGAAGTTGTCCAGTAGCTCTTTGCTGTATCTTTCAGAGTCTTGTGTCTGTGATGTAATGCTAACAGACCACGGCAGAATCTGACTGTATCGTTTCACAGCTGTTTTTTAGGATCTGACATTATGAGACCTCTAAGCATAAGATTGACTTTTTTCTGCCTTAGTTTTATGTAGGTTGGGTATGTGCCCTTTAAACCAGCATCCTTTTTACTTTTACTGCCAGTTGACTGGAATAAATTTTACAGAACCATTCGATTTAGCCTATATATTGTGTACACACTGTAAATTTCCACTTCCACCTGACATATGTGACTTCAGTGTACACCTGCTGCCTGTTAGTCAATAAATCTCCACAATGGCAGACTTTGTAGTATTGAAATTGATAGCGTGAACTGTATGACTTTTTATGACATGCATGATCTCATTGTGGGATATGCACTTAGAGGAACCGTTCACAAAGGGAAAGTTAGTCATTGTTTACTTTTTTCATTATGTTTGAGAAGCAGTTCAAGTTAAATTTTAACATTACCTCAACTCTGCCAGCTCTCTGAAAGATATGTTTTTAAAAAGGAAGATAGCTGAAAGGATATTTTCCTCCTTTCTTAGATGAAAGGACTTTTTTTTTTCTCCTGTCAATAATTTTCAAAAAAATCCGAACCAGTCCAGACTCAGCATGTCTTAACTACTGAAAAAAGTCCCTCTGGAATAAAATATTCCTAAATGTTTGATATGAAAGCCACATTGTTTATGAGTTTAAAAAAGAACTTTAGCCACAGACTTCCTTTCCTGTTACCCTTTGTACCCTGGTGATTTTGTTTTGGATGGCAGAAAGGTCCGGGACCTGAGCTATTCCTTGGCTAATCTCCCATAATTGGACAATCTGCCCCTATTACAGCCATTACATTTGGGCCTGTTGAGCAACACTGGCCTCTCTCATCCATTCTAAAGCCCAGTTCACCTCTACAGCTGCTGTTAACTACAAAAACTTTAAAGCGAGAACAGCATGGCGTTTGTTATTTTTTCAATGAATGTGATTGCAAGGCGATAAATGACTTAAGGTCCGTCTTTTCTGTGACAATAGGATTGACAAAATTGTGCATGAATCCTCTGCCGAAGAACTATTGATCTCTTTGAACAAATAGTACCACTGCTATTAACGAGCTTTAAAGCTGCAGTGGGTACCTTCTGCTAATGAGCTAACAAGCTAATGTTAGCTGTAGAATGAGGCTCATTGGGAAGCAACTCCGCTGTAGCTGTTTGCTCTGGTTTGTGTTTTATTTTGTTTGTTGTAAGTCCAGTTTGAACTGAGACCAGACAGTTGCAGGGAAAGTTGCAAACTGTAAACCGGCCCATCTCAGCTTGAGCTGACTGATTTTTCCAAATAGAGCACAAAAAAGTTATTGATGTTTACCTCACAGTTACCATCTGCAGCTTCAATATGAAAATACAGAAATGACCCTATTATAAAATTTTCTCTTTCCTTTCTCAAGGTCTACAAGAACTTACCATACACCCGTCAGACATGTAAAAAAAAAACCTTCTTAACCCGCTGGACTCACTGGTTGCACGCAATAAGGAGTGGGCCTAGGAGGAAACTCGGGCTCTACCTACATCTTGCCCGGATTCAGCCCGAGTGTGTCACCAGTGGAACCATAAATACAATTATAAGCTGAAGTCAATGTGTGTGGGGTATCTTCTCAGAAGACACAAACTGCTGAAATTCGGTGCTG
Organism: Naso thynnoides; assembly: GCA_029783665.1. Lineage (NCBI taxonomy): Eukaryota > Metazoa > Chordata > Actinopteri > Acanthuriformes > Acanthuridae > Naso > Naso thynnoides. Next base: position 21,963,253 of record JAQLOL010000004.1, read on the forward strand.
CTGTGGGACCCATTAAAGCAATCTAGTCCTCTTGTCATGTGGGTGAATTGCAGAACAAGGCCAATAATACCCTCACTGGTATCACCATCCTTCACATCACAATGGACCGGAATAAACGCAACTCCATTGCTGGGTTTCCTACACGAACAGAACGAATCAATGAGGACAGAGATGGTACTGGAGGAGTAGGGACTGGCGATATGGGCATGACCCCGCCTTCACAGGTCAGTCATTGCAGAACATACAGAGCAGTAGATATGTGTCCTGTGAGGGTATTGTGTTCAGTGTTCAAAGAAGAATGGATAATCAATTATATTGTTTTCCCTTAGCTGAAATACTTGCATAGAGAAAAATATGACAACAAAAACAATGCAGAGTTCGGATACACAACAAATAATCGGGCACGTTATTGATTGATTTGAACTGATCAAACTAAGAAATACAAAATCCAGTGAAACATATTGATTCATACTTAATCAGCACCTCAATTTACAGTTTGATCTGAAGTTCCGCTCTTGATCCAACTGTTTCCAAAGTTCCTCTTTCAAAGGAACATTACCTACTGTATCTACCTTAAGCTCATTTTTTTTGTTGTAGCAGAAGTCCTAAAGCGTTCCCATCATATAAAACTTTATCGTAACCTGCTAATAACAGTCTGCCTCTGTTTTCTGTAGGTGGGCAGGGTGTGGCCATCATCCTACAGAGCCCTGATCAGTGCCTTTTCCTGTCTCACACGCCTAGATGACTTCACTTGTGAGTGGATCGGCTCTGGATTCTTCTCGGATGTCTTTAAGGTGGGTGGAGATCAGTGATTAATTTTATTTCTTATCTCAGTCCGTTCTTGATTTTCTCCCTTTTTGTTTGACTTTATCTCTGCCCATTAGTCTCTTTGATTAGTTCATCGATCACATTTTCCATTCATGCCTCACCCCATCCATCCATCCATCCAGCCATTGTAGTATGTAATAGGTCAGACAGTTTCTCAGATCACACATACACAGTCGACCTTAGGATTGATTTCTTTTCCCTGATACGTAACAACAGTCATTCTTGGGCATTTTGTGCATTTGTCAGGATTTGAATACAGAAACAAAAGGAACCTTGTCATTGTGTGATGATGCTGTAAATTGACTTGACCTTGTTAAATTGATAAGCTTGGTGGGTCAAAGATGGAACATTCTTGGATCTCACTCGTCTTTTCCAGACATTTATAGGTCAAGTTAGACAGCACAGTCACTTCCAAGACATCACTTAAACCCAGCGTTATTAACCCATTGTTCCCTCCCCCCTCCCCCTCCAGGCATGTGAATGAGAGTCACACACAAGCACATTAGCTGTAATTAGTTTGGCTATGGAAAGTCAAGCCTTTCTTTAACCGACCATTAGCAGAGACGCTTATTTCCCTTATCTGGCCATCGGAAAAGTTGAATTTTTAGCGTGGCTTACACACTGGAAAGCGTCACTAGAAAAGTGTTGCCAGCAAAACCATTGTTTTCCTAAGGTGCAGTGCGCCTGTCGGGCACTCCTCTACTGCTGCTGGGCAACGCCTTTTTCTAGCAGTTTTTTGGTGCGAATAAAAGTTTAGATAATTGAAACTTTTCAGCTCAAGGTGCGGTGTTGCACTGGTCATCAGTGTCACTTCTGGCTGAAGCAGCCAATTAAATGTAGTAAGAGGTGGACTTTACTACTCACCATGTCCTTACTGTTGCTGGGGCAACGGCAGAAGAAACAGTAGGATGATAGTAAACACAAGAGAAGTTAATACTGGCTGTGTTTTCCTATAGATGCTCTTCCAAGGCGTTTATGGAGCAGCTGCGCCTGGTGCGACTCTCTCCGGTGTGATTGTCTCTTTTAAGTAGTTTATGGGCCGGAGCCCAGAAATGAACTTGTCTGTACCAATTAATGTGGCAAAACTGACTAATAACTTTTGAAAAGATACATGTCTGTAGATGATATTTTGATATAATTACCCTCTTTGAGTGGTAGCTGTAACAGAGTAACCAGCGCCTGAATTAACCTCCCCCTAAAGTAAACTGCATTTAGACGCTGGTGCAAATCTTGGTTTAGGCTTATGTTCAGGACGTATTTTAATATTTTATAATACTGTATCTGTATCATTTTAAAGGGGACACTCTAAGCTTTTGTTCAAGCACTGTTGTGAATCTTCATGAATAGTGTAGCGGTCCCTCAAGCTGTGTAAGCATTTAATCACACTTTCTCCAACAGTTTTCACCTAAATCATATGTGTTTTTCAAAGCCCTGTGGCATCGAAGAACAACAGAGACACAAAACACAAAGACTTGAATACTCATAGGACTCTAAGGATTCAGGAAATGTATGACATATCAATAATATTTCATTGTGAGACCTGAATGCAGGCCGTGAATTCGAAGAATGACTCTGAATGCTCTCTCACACATCATCTTCTCGCAGTCCTTGGGTCAGACCAGATACCAGAACCACCCAAGCTGGCAAAACTTCAGCGCTGCAATTTTATTTGTTACGCTTCACAGACTGTCGATTGCTGACAAAATCATCCAGCCTTGCAGTTTGGTATCAAATTATTACTTTTTTTTTTACTATGATTGAATAAACAGATTTTTTAAAATCATATTTTAATTATTTTTATTAAGTCTCTATAAAGTCAATTGTTTATGGAAACCTGTTGTGTTCTCTAATGTCAGCTGTCGAAAACACAGCATCGTGGGCGTGTAAACACTGGAGCTTATTCATAACACACAGTGCTGCAAGTAAGTGAGCTACAGAGAGTCGTGAAGAAACAACAGCCAGTAGTTTCTTTTTTCATTATATCCACATTTATACTAATGTCAGCAGCTGAAACAAATGATGATCAGTTTGTATTAAACAGTTACTTGGCCATTGTGGTGTTTGATAACTGCATTTTAGCTTTAGTATTTTTCAGTGCTAGGGTATAAATAAAGTAGCTGTCTTAATATTGTGTACAACCTTCTTGCCACACTCAGGTACATTGTGACTCTCCTCCATTTATAGATTTCTAATAAAACACTGTGTGAGTATAAACTATTACTCTGCACAATTCAAATTAACTCATGGAAAACCACGAGTTAATTAAAAAAGAAGTGAGGAAAAAAAAATTGTAATAAAAGCAGCTTTTTTTCCTTTTTCATGTAATCTAGTATTGACCATTAAGCACTGCCAGACACCACTTGGGCTCCAATAAATGTTAAGAGAAGCTTTAAACTTCCAACACACATAATCAAGTGAAACAACACTTTTCTGTGAGCAGTGCTTCACGTGTGCAATAACTGCTGTAGCCTGTCACTGAGTAATGGAAATATCTGTTAAGACTTTTTTGTCTGTGAGGGGGAGGAATGCGTAGGTAAACAGAGAGAGAGAAAGAAATGAAGCAGAATGATGAAAAGCTCGTAGTCAAGGAGAATGACAGATAGAGATCGGAACAAAAAGGTGGTGAAATTAATGGTGTTGGAGGTTGAGGCTAAGAGGAGGAGGAACCAGCAGGGAGAAGGCTTTTGATGGCAGAGAGCTGGGGTGGCACGGCTGTTGAAGCAGTAAAGAAAAATGGGGGTTGAAAGGCAGGCGTTCATTTAATACAAGGGATGGTGGTCAAGAGCTGAGGCGGCTTGGAGAGGAAAGTGATAGAGGTTGTCTAGTACTTGGGTTGGAGGAAGTAGGAAAAGGTTTGCATGACAAGGACACTGCAGGTATGTCTTCCGGCAATGAGCAATGAAATAGGTGATAAAAGAAAGGTGACCGTAAAAGAGCAGAAAGCAGTTGGCGAAAAGAGGAGAAGAAGAACTTGGCTTTGACTGCTTGGGAAGATGAGGATTAGGGATGACGGTTTGTTGGAGGCCACAGCTAGGAGGAGAAAGAGGGGGATCAGGACTAAATGCAGATGGGGGGATGTGAAGAGTGAGGAATGGGGGGGTTGGTGGAGGATAGACGGATGTGGGGGAGGAGGCCTTCAGAGGAGTGGCCATCTGTTGTTTCTGCTGTCCTGTGGTGAAGACTGGCGTCTTTTATAGCCAGGCCCCTTCCTTTGAACTTGAACAGAGCGATTTTTGTGTCTGTATGTATGAGACAGAGACAGACACAGAGAGAGAGACAGAGAGAGACAGACAGAAAGAGAAAGAGAAAGAAAGAAAGAGAGATGCATACACAAAAAACCTCACAGAATCATCTTTTGTAACAAAACAATGATTATTTTTGATAACTGTTCACTTTATGGGGATGTCTCCCAAAAATGAAAAAGCAGTATACAATATTGTCCGTCTATCTTCATAGTAATAGGACTTTACCAGTGTTACTACATGTCGTTGTCCTTTGCCAGCATCGGCCACATCAGTTACATAAACCCCACCCACTTTTCCCCATATGGGTTCATCTTTGAGATGCTGTGTTTGTTTACATTTAGTCTGCATTCAATTAACACTACAGAGTAGCCTGTGAGAGCTACGAAGGTCCGTAGGGTGGGAGCCTATCTCCTGTTTCTGTAATGTGAGGTGGGTTACAGTTACATAAAGTACCTGAAAATGTGTTAAAAAGTGCCTGTGTCAAAATCCGTCTTCACACTAATATTCGAGCTAGGAAGACAGCACTTGTAAGGAACTATTTTTTCAGGCGTGATAGCTTTTGTCTCACTGGGTCCTGCCTCCCCTCTCTCTCTCTTGCTCAGTGATTTTTGACCAAATAAATGCAGACATTCTCTTTAGGAGGGTGAATTACCTGTAAGTAGCAACTTTCACATGTCCTGTTGCGTTTCTGTTCCTGTTTCAACACTGATTGGCAGTGAATGGAGTTTAAAAATGTATACTTATGGTTGAATTTGAACAAAAACATTTGAAGAGGATAGGGGCGATCTCTGCTCATGTTGGAAAGTCAGAAATAAACTCGTATGGTCCTTTAATGCCTCCTGTGTGTTCATATTTGGCTTTGACCCATCTGTCAAAGTTTTTTGTCCTGCTGTAAAGGATATTGTTCATCCATTGTGTCACCAGTGTACCATGGCTGGGATGATGGGAAGTGTAAAAGACCCATTGTATGGAGGTGATATAGAGCTGCCCACTGATGTAGTGAAGATGGCTGACAGTCTGTCTGGTAACATTATTCCACAGGTTGTAGTTTTCAGATTTATTTCTTGCTGGAACTGCCATCTTTTGAGGGAGCTGTTTGCAAGAAAATGTGGGCTATCCAAATCGTGTTCCATCATTTCTGTCAAGTGATAAACGCTTAATATAATCATCTATATCATTTTAGTTTTCCACAACAAGTATATCAAAATTAAAAGCAGAGACACCATTTATTTTATGTATGTCTGATGTGTTTTAAAAAGTCACACCTACGCATCTGCCATGAGTGCAGATGTGTAGTTCTGATATTAATGTAGCAGCTAAGTTGCTTCCAGGTAGTGTGCGTCATTCCTTGTGTGGAGCTCCTGATCATTTTTGCAGAGGCACTTGTTGCATACGGCTGTCTGCACACGGGGGTCTCGACTTTGCCCTTTAAATGACAGGAATATCATCTGCATCGTGGTCGAATTATGCCTCTGCTGCCAGGAAATGAGTTAGCAAGTGTAGGTAGATCGATGCGTCTGCAGCATGTCAGTCATGTGGTGTGCTGCTGGCTGTGGTTTGCAGGATGGCGTTTCATATTTGCGTGCACATGAGTGTGTTCAGCAGAACTCTTATTCTGGGTAATTAATGTGCTGTGTTGTGGGACTTTGAAACCTGTAGTGTGAAGAGCTCTGGTCTATTTTAAAGGCTGTGAAGTGACAGATGGAATAAAAAGACATGTAGCAGCTTTACCATTTCGATCAGTAACTATCAAAGCCATGTCAGCTTAAAGATAATACCTTTCTGTTTGTGTTAATGTCTTGTAGAGGCTTTTTTTTACCGTAGTAAATGGACTGCACCTATTTTTGAGAAGAAAATTTCAAAATAACCTATTTGTAATTAGACCAACAATAAATCTAAATGAATACATCTTTTGCTGTAGCCACATTCTTGCTGTTAACTTCAGCAGACTTCAGTGATGTCTTTTTGTTGTGACCTGTGTATAGTGTTTGCTTATCTTCCACACAAGGCATGCTGGGATGCCATGTTGGCTCCAGCCAGCCATGGATGACTGGATGGATGGATGGATGGTGATGCTGCTGCTATCTAACAATTAGATGGAAACTAAAATCCCAGTGCACAATGATACAAAATTGATTTCGCAGCTCTGGATTGACACATCTACTTTGTCATGGCTGATCAGCAGTGACTGACCTCATTTTAGTTCTCTTTTATTTGCTTCCTTCCTCCTGCTTCCTCTGTTTTTTTTTGCTTTATAAGCCAAATATGGTTCTATACTTGCATCAATTAAAGAAGAGTGTTGATCCGAGCTAAACATTCTGAAAAATTGTGTTTATGTAAAGAGCTATAATCCCAGTTGTTGCAGCCACGGCAGTATAGTTACATAGCACATAATTTGGGATAAAGGCTAGTCTTTGTTTAGTTGCTCTTTATCATATTGCGACATATTTAAAATGTGACATTATTTGACCGTCCAACAGGTACGTCATCGAGCTTCGGATCAAGTAATGGCTCTGAAGATGAACAAGCTCAGCAGCAACAGAGCCAACATGTTGAGAGAGGTCCAGCTAATGAACCGGCTTTCCCATCCAAGCATACTCAGGTTAGGAAATGAATATCGGGCTGCTTCACTGTTTCCTGGGGGGGTTGCTAAAAGTTTTTAACTGGTGTTGTGTGATATCGTGCTAATTTTATCTAATGTTTTAAGATAGGCTTGCTCTATGAGATATGACATTCGGGAACCACACCTAGAGCCAAAATATTTTGTTTTCACACTGTTTTTCTAATTGATTATGGCATTAAAATGTAACTTTAGCTACTTTGTAAAACGGGATTAGTCAGTCGGGCACTGCTTATTGCTAGTTATTTCTAGCATGCTTGCAAGTCCTGTTATGTGTCAGTTTATTACAGAGATTCAACAGTAAGATTCAAGTCGAAAAATTGACCGTAGGCTTACTTTAATGTTTGAGACTTTAGGTCACTCAGTAACTCCTAATAATGATAAAGAAGAAATCTTCATTATTTCCATATAAAAGACGTCACACTTTGTACATGTCATTTTTTTGAATACACCTGCCACTTTTGGATCTTAAATACATATCGTGTTGTGAAAAGCCTCTGCGTCACCCTCCTCTCACTCATTCTGTGGTTGTGACCTGTTTCCTTTGGGGTTGGCTCGAAACTGTGTCAAACACACAGAGCCTATTAACAATGGATTTTCTAAACTGCCAGCTCCAGTTAGAGCTGCAGCAGCTGCCTAGAGGCGAAAAGCGAGGAGGACCCTTTCTGTCACGAGGGAAAATGACAAGGCTACTGCATGAACGATCAGTTTAATTTTTTAAAGATTCCTCTCTATGACTGTTCAGACAAAACGCGCAAACAAAAAACACCGCGTGAGGCCTTTTAAACTGAACTCTGTGCTCTTAAAAGAACATTTTTGTATGTCTATTTTGCATTTTGGGACTTTGTGCATTAAAGACAGCTGATTGGCTTTTCGAACCTCCTAAACGTGAATAAAGTGAAGATCCAACAATGTGCTATTTTTTTCTTTTGTTAGCAAGCTGTGATGATATAATAATAATATGATAAGCTATATGAAATAAGAATCGGCTTTTGTCATTACTTGCATTTAGTTTTTCAGCTGCTGGAATTGTAAGCTTTAAATGCAATTGAGGACGTGTTCTCCGGAATGCAGAACGGTATGAACAAACATTTTGACATTATTAACATGCAGCTATGATCTTATTGTGTGTGATTATAAAATGTCATTTACCAAAAAGTCTTATAACCTGAGCACATTAAGAACAGTGCTGCCAAAATCTTCACAGGAACGGAGCATTACTGGCGTGTGTGTCTTTTTAAACCTAGGGTTAACTTACTGTAGGTTGTGCAGCAGTTGCCTTTTGATAGCCCTTCTATGTGTGTCATATATAACATATTATCTTGCACAAAATTGTATCACATGTAAGCAAATTGACCAAAATGATGCAAACAAATTGTTCGTCATGAGCAAGCAGTAGCATGGCAAGCACTGGATTTAGTAATACCTGACCTCGATATGCCCCTCGAGGCCTCAGTGGTTTTAAATCTTGTCGTAATGTTCTTACTTGTCTAAGCTTAACCACTTTAAACTGCCTCTGTATTTAAAAGGTGCTGTAAAAATACATTTGCCTGTAGTTGCATTTAACTAAAAAAAAAAAAAAAAAAAGCGACGTCGGCAAAAAATAATAAAACCTATTGTAAAACTTACCCCAGCAATTTCACTTTGCAATGACAATTTAAATCAATGTTATTTCATTTAGAGGACCAGTGTTGATTTTGTTTCACCAAACATTTTCTGTTCTGTTTCTGTCACTGCTGCTCTGGACTCCTGAGTGGGAGTATGTGTGTTATATGAACAAGCACATACATGCATAAACGTCTGTGTGTGTGCACTAGTGCAGGCACGGTATCTTTTACAATGCCATCTTTGTTGAGCACGCCGGGTGGATTGTGTGAGTGTCTGTGTGTTAACAAGCAGACACTGAGGGGGTCATTGTTCACTAAAAACCAGCAAGAGCCCACAAAGTCGACCTTTTCATTGCCTTCAGAATTATGAGGCCTTTAGCGCTGCTCGGAAACAAAGTTGGTTCATGTGCTGCTCTGCACACAAACACATTGTTCCACTTTAAGTTAAATTGTGGATGGTCCCTCCTGGTTTAAAGATGTTTTTCAACCTCTCGGCTCTATAATAATTCTCAAACACCAATCGCAGTAAAAACAAGGCAATTTTTATTTCTTAACTTGATCACCTTGAAATGGAAAGACACAAAAGTGACAGTGCAGTGGGGAATAGTTTGTTTCTGTTCATCAGGAATGTAGAAACTGATAGGTAGAGAAAGAAATCTGTGGAATGCAGGTGAAGCAGCTAAGCTGTTATTATCCTCCTGTTAGCAGACAGTCACTTGTCTGCTCTTGCCCGCTGGTATCCTTCCCTCTTCCTGACTATTCTCACTGCTTCCTCTGTTTACTCACAACAAAAAAATTAGGTTTGTTTTGATATTTTAATTGATATGACCCTGTGGATGAAATGTTTGAACTAAAAGACATTAGGGGCCCAACTGATATATTGGTTTGATGATCTTATTGGCCAATATCGGACTATCCCAGATATGTCGGTTTTGGCATATTTGTTCTCCGATATGTGCTGATATTAAGATAAAGATTTTTAAGGTTGGGAAAATGCTTGGACTCGTGATTTAAAATGGTGTATTTACACATTGGTCCAGCAGAGGGCGATCTGTTATTTAATAACTAATGAGTGACATGTTCACTGTTCAGGGCTCTGATATTTGGAATAAATTTTGTTAAAATGTAAGACACCCTACCTCCATTAAATATCTTTGTAAATATTTGATCACCTCATTCGGCAGATTTATTTATAATATTGACAGATAAAACGGATATTGTAATTTTCTTGCTCCTTAGTATCAGTATTGTCATTGGCCCCAACATTCCATATCAGTTGGGACCCAATCTCGGAACCCATCGGCTGCATTCGCCGTCTGACTTCAGCAGACGGCGATACAGCCTCTGGGGTCAAGCCCCATTATTCTTGGGCTTCCGTTGGAGGAGGCGAATTTCCGTTTCCAACTTCCTTCTCCGCGTGCTGCTCACTGTTTAAAGTCCGACTGTTTACAGCCCGGCGTGAAACCAGGGCTTCTCTGGTACCAAGGTCGCCCTACCTTGCCTACAGACTCTACATTCACTGAATATAGAGTCTGTTTATAGAGACTAGTCGAGCCCCAGCAGAAACCAAAAGCTGTAAATAAACTATGAACATTTTCTCCCAACTACTGTAAATAAGGAAGATGTGTCTGTGTGTCAGCCTCAGTACTCTAATCACTAAAACCTTTAACTGGTTATGAAACTGTCGCTATTTGCATATTGATGCTGTCTGAAGTTCCGCATAATTAAATGAGACCAACAACAAGATAATTGGCTATGTCCATCTCGCTATTTCTGACTTCCTGCCACATGCGGGAATGGCACACATAGTGGAAGTTTCAACGGAGTGTTACAACGCCACAATTACACACATTACCTCATCGCTACGCACCCTTCAAACAACTGTTTGAAAAGAAACAGAAAAAGTACAGTTGGGAGAGGTGTTTCACAAAAGTGTTGCGTCCTTCTCTCTCTCTCTCTCTGTCCAAAACAAATGCACACAGTAAGCGGCGGCCTAATCCAAAGTCCCGTCCAGCAACTGAAAATAATTCCAGTCAAACGCTAGCAAATGTCCTTGTGTTGTCTCAAGGGTTGAGTCGCTGCATTATTGGAACCTCATCTTGCATCTCTCTTGTGCTTTTTGCAGGTTCAAGGGCGTGTGTGTCCATGAGGGCCAGCTGCACGCTTTGACGGAGGTAGGAAAACACACGTAAACACATCACATCAGCGTGTGTATAAACCAACGATATGTTGTCTCTTCAAGTAGTGCACTGGCACGCCTCTCCTCTAGTCCTTGTGTGTGCATGTGAATGTGACAACTGATACACGCGTGTGTTTATGCTCGGAACTGTTCGTGCAGCTGAACATCACGTCATCCAACACAACACAGAATCACACAAGTCTGTAATTGTGGAAGCAAAAGAACTGAATGTTCTCGTGTATACACAACACCTAGGCTGTGTTTGTGTGTGACGGAGAGAAAGATAGAAAGAGGAAGAGAAAATTTAATGCACGCAGCTAATAGAATAAAAAAGAGATGTTTAGTGTTACCAAATACACTTTTATGCAGTTTTAGAATGAGCAATATGTCGAAGGTGCAAAGAGGCATATATTTAACCTGTGTATGTTCATCCTTGTGTCTGTGTGTAGGGGATGAGCAGTTGCTATATTTAGTCTTAATGGAAAGGCTATTCGTACAGAAGGTCAGACCTAGTTGTTTTTATTTTGAAGAGAAATTTAAACATAACCTGAAACCTTATAGCCTAAATAACGGAACTTTAATTCTCATTGTTGATAAAAAAAACTCCCTCCACACATACAAAGCCTTGTTTTTGGTTTCTTAAGATTTTTTCTGCCCTAAAAGACACTTACCCAATCTGAAGCAAATGCAATTTGACAGAATGTAATATGGTATGTTTGCGCATCTTTTGTGTGGATATTGCATTGAGCTTCTGTTAGGATCTTAACATATGGTTAATAGAATTCCTCTGGTCTACAGATAAAAATGAAAATCACTGTTCTGGAAAACACATAGAAGTCAGCAAATACTCTATTTTATTTAGAGCCAATATTTGGGTATATTTAATTTTCAGAACATTGCAATTATTGCTAAATTAGAGATTGTAGATACAAGAAATGTATTAAAAATAGGCATGTTTCTGGTCAAGCTAGTTGTCAAATTATGGATGAGTCTATCAAAAAAAAAATTAATAAGCAACTCTTTGAAATTTTCTCCAAAAATGTCTACTGGTTGTTGGGCAGGGCCTTTTTAATATGAGAAACTGCTACTTTGTCTTGCGTAATAGTGAACTTAATTTAATAGAATTTTGGATGGTTGGTCCAGCAAAAAGACATCACTCTGGACTCCCAAAAACGGTTTTCTTTGGACATGAAAATGAATATTTCTTGCTTTGGTTCCCTGCCGTTGATGCTCAAATTCTACTTTATCGAAGGGCGGTAACATCATGCATGAATTTAATGTACTAAGCAGGACAGTTCTAAGTCTGTGGTCACTGTGTTTGGATGCAAACTGCAAATAAAGACACATTCATGACAGATGCACACGTGTGCATGTAAATACATCTACTCGCGCACACAAACACACACACACACACTTAAACACTTCGACAGTCGAGCCAGTGGCTTAGATGCATCTCTGTAAATATATTTGTATTTGAATACATTTAGTTTGCAAATACATGTAGCATGTGATTCACCCCTCTCCGAAAAAAAAACAAACCCCTCTGTTACAGATGCATGTGGGAACACACATATGTTGTGTTGCACAGTGAATGGAATTATTGTAGCCTTGACACACAAAGACAAACATAAACATTCTGCAGTTGTTTATAAGAGATCAGACAACTTAAGGCCTGAACACACACACACACACACACACACACTTTTTTCTAAACTGCAGTTGCAAAGTAAGTCCATGCATTGACAGTCACACATATAAATACACTCGCATGCGGTGGGTCTTGTGTTGCTGCTGCAGGGTAAACAGATCCTGTTGTGACACGTCGGGACCAAACTAAACGCTCTGACCCTGGACGCAGGCTCATGCTGTTTTGTCACCTGACCCCCACTATGAGGCCGTGCTGAGAGGAAATGGAGAATTAAGTTACCGCACGGCCCCAAGCCACCTGGAGAGACTCAGTAAAGCTCATGCACATGCAAATCCACAAACAGCTGTAGAATAAGCAAAAACAGGCAAAGCAAAACTAACTGCCAAAACCTCTGTCGCTGTTAAGCAAATAGTGTTTAGCCTTATTTTAGTTTTGTCTGTTCGCTCAGGTTCATTATCAGCATTTATTTGAGCTCTGTTTAAAATGTAATATCTCTGCAGTCGTTTTCTCTGACAGTCACTTTTTTCTGATCGATGACTTCCTGAAAACCTCCTGAGCCAGAAAGTGTCTGTGTTACCATGACAACCACGGTGGAGTGAGTCGTCAACTGTGATTTGTTAATAGCAGCAGCGTAACTGCCTATTAGACAGATAGCAATGCTGAGATTTTGATATTTGATTTTTTTCTGTTTAAATATGGGTTAAGAACTCATAAAATATCTTATTGTGGTAAATTTGTGGTTCTTAAAAGGCTCAATAAATAGTAGATGATATGATTCATTTTGTGGCAGCCTCTTTCTGAACCCCTGATCATCAAGCCTTGTTTTGTCTCAGCTGAATCTCAGTCTAATGCACCTTATAGGAAATGCCTCTGCAATCATAATCTGTGCTAACGTTAGTTCATGACCCACAGCAGGATTTTACTGCTGTTTGAAGCTGCTTCCAGCAGCAAACAAGGAGTCGTTTGTTTGGGTATTTCCAGGGTTTTTAACCTGAAATACTGTGAAACAGAGCAATATCCACAAAAGTTTGAAGTATGTTTCTAATTTCCTCAGCACTCGACATTATACTTAACCATAGCCAGAGACACACATATTTCTCAAACATGCGCTATGTCGAGTAATTACCGTGGTATATCGTTAACTCCACAAATAGGATAAAGCAAATTCCTGGGGAAAATACCAGGCCTGAATAAGAGGCTTTTTTTGAATATGACTTTACTTCCATTCAGTTACATTTCATTGACACAGCAGGTGCAAACCATGTGATTTGCATTTCAGACTAGAAACACTTTGCATTTATTGCATATTCTGTTTTAGATTAAACTGGGTGCAGTCTAGTTCTTAAATAACATGATAAGGGGAAAAAAATGTCGGATTAGGTTGAGTTTGACTCGTCTCTAGTGGAGTTTTTCCCTGATGTATCTCATTTCCCCTGAAACCTTAATTGGGAACACAACAGATGTTGAACTGTGGCTCCTGAGGAGTTTGTTGTCCAAATACTGTAATCCTCTGAAGTCTTGAACTGTGTTTGTGTGTCTGTGTGTGACAGAACATTTGATGGAATAAGATTTCAGGGTGCTTAACCTTTCGGGAGTCTTAATACATTGCAATATCTTTTATTTCGTTAGTCCTGTGAGCTTTTTCAGCGTTTCAAAACTTGGCAATAAATTGTCCTCTAAAAGACAATTTGTGAACTGAACTGTTGAGTAGGATCCAAAATGAAAGGGACTTGTATTGACATGAAGATGATTCATGTGTGGTGCAATATTTTTAAGTATTTGAATGAAGCCTCGGGTTACAAAAGGGGTGTGAAGGACACTGTTGTTGGCTTTCATGTTGCAGGGAGAGGATCTTATGTATGATAGCAGTTCAAGACACTAATTGTCTTAATCAGGTTACAAGCAAGCTAATAACTGTATATGTCTGAGGTAGCCCTTAAAGTATAACTTGTTATTATAAATATATATATATTGTAACAAACAAATAGCTAGTGTAAGTCACTCAGGCAGTAAATCTTAAAATACAATCACAATGAGATGGACGACGATAACTTGAGTCATTTATCAGTTATATCCATGTTTTTTTTTTTATATAGTTTCTCATATATTACATTAGATACCAGATTTTAAAGGGATACATCATTTAAGATGCTAATAATAATTGAAAACTCAGTCCACTGAGTATCTTTTTAATGTGGCCATTTTCTTTGGGAAGCTGAACCATCAGAGCACTTAAGATTTAGCCTGTTTGAGATGTTCATTGAGCTTTATATCTGCTAAAAAAGATGCTATAATTGAAATTCATCTTACCAGAAGCCCAGTTTATTCAGTCACATGAAGAAGAAGAAGACTTCACCCTCATCAGCAACCCCCTTTGCCCTAATTCTGTGCCTGTCAGTCATTCCAATAACCTCAGCTAAACCAGACCATCTTTTTATCCCATCTCAGTCCTAGTTAACCACCGGTGTTCGTGATATGTGACATGGGATTAGTGTCTCTGTGTGTTCACATG
>JAQLOL010000004.1:21980647-22002866 GCA_029783665.1 Naso thynnoides
AATGAAAAACAAAGAAGAACAAACACAATAAGCAGCAGCATTCAGACATCAACATGTCAACAGATAAAAAAATGGGCAATCGGAGCAAGAGAAGCGGCACAGGTAGCCATGTATGGGCTAAATAGCCAGGCCATAAAGTGAAGAACAAGGACAATGGAAACCATTGTTCTGCTGGAAATGAATAAATAAATAAACACCTCTGGTTTACAGTACTTGGCCCTTATATCTGCCTGTTACTGCTGTCAGCAGCATTTAAAAGCCTGGTGGCAGAAGGAAGATAAGAATTTGAATATCAGTTTGTTTTCTATGGAGGGGTAAGATAGCGCCACCCCGAGGGCATAAGAAGAATTCTGGTGAAAGGAGATGATAAGATTGACTCACAATTTCTTTAGCTTTTTGGACCACCTTTTTTTCCAGAGGAAGCCCAAGTCTGTCCGCCGAACTCCCATGATCTTGGAGCGGGCTTTCACAATGCCGTTAAGACTGTTCTTGCACTTCACAGACAGCTCATAAAACCAGCAAATAAAAGAAAAAGTAAAGACTTTCTATAAAAGAATGTTAAAAGTTACAGAAAGAAACTTTAAAAGAATTCAGCCTTCGCATCAGGTGGATTCTTTGTTGTCCCCGCTGAGAATTCGACTGTGTTTTTAGCAAATTGAAGGCCGGAATCGATCATGGTTCCCAGGTACTTGAATGAGTCCACAATTTCAACGTGTTTTCCATGAATAATGCTGGCTTTTGGATTAACACTTAGCTGGTTTTGACGCTTTTTCTTCCTCCTAGCGGCCAAGAATTGATCGGCACAGCTTTAAGGCTTTACCAGGCTTTATTAGCAAAACTATTTTTGTATCCCCAAAACTAAAATACTTTTAGCTGGGTCCCCCTGGTAGCTCACTTGGTGAAGCGGGCACCCCACACACAGAGGCTGTGTCCTCGCTGCCCTTTGCTGCATGTCATTCCTTCTCTCTCTCTGAGCCCATTTCCTGCCCTATTCTTCAGCTGTTTTATCAATAAAGGCACAAAGGCCAAAAATATCTTTAAAAAAAGATTAAAACAACAACAACAACAAAAAGTAAGTTGCTCTCAAGGCATCATGCTAGCCCCACTGGCACTGTGGAAACCTTTCTAGATATAGGCTAATGTCAGATTTGATGCAACTTTAAACGTAAATAACCATAAAGAGAGAAAATGTCAGATCAGATAATGTTTATGTTAGAATATATCTTCTGTTTTTCTTGTTACAGCTATTTGTAATTCCTTTCGGCGTGTTGCTCCTCCTTATACCAGGTCCGAGGTTATTTACTAACGCTCATATCGGTCACTGACACTAACAGCAAGCTGTGTAGTGCACATTCTCAGCTGTGGTGTTTGATAACAAGAAAATAAGATCAGTACAGGATTTAATATTTTGTTTGCTGCAGTAGCACAGCGAAGGAGGGGGAGTGTTTTTCTCTTTTCTAAGATGTCTGTAATCTTGTATGTCCTTGCATGTTTATGTGGGTATGTAAACACGTATGAAAAATGCACAGAATTTTGCCACACCTATCATTGCTTAACTAAATGAGAAGGTGTGGTCCCACTTCAGTCTATCTTAATCCAAACAGAGCAAGACCCACGGCAGTTAAAGGATTATAGAACATGATTCATTATACAGAGTAACTGAAACTGTTTTAAAAACTGATTGCAAGGTTCGACAGCAGTCATTTTTGGTCTGGTATAATTTAAAGCTGCAATTATATGTTAACTAGAGGGGAAAAAACAGAGCAAGAGGGTAATTTTAAGTGAGAAAGCCAGCGCAGGGTGGGCTTATTTACATGTTTATGATGCTTTGTATCGTCTTCTTTTATCTAGCAGGTAGACCATATTAGCATTACAGAGGCAGACTGAAAAAATACTTCATACACCATTTCAAATGCGCCGAAACTGGCTTTTTCAAGCAAACCGTAAAGTTCGGATATGCAATTTTTTTTTTTCAGAAATTCCGTGATGACCTTTCAGCATATTGTTAACTCAGGTGGTCTGAAAGAAAGAACACTAGCACCTAACACCTCTCTGAAGTTCGGTTTTCAGACTGTGACGGACCCTTTTCGGCCAGTCATTGGTCATTTCAGAGAGTGTTTGTACCTATTGGCCGCTCAACGCTGTGCTCTCTAAGCTGTGTTCAGACCCTAAAGCGATGACGCAATGTTTATTGCAAGAAACGCCAGTATCACATTGCTTGATCATAATTGAATCATATTTTGGATCATTGCTTCAGACATGCCATTCACTTGACATACACAGTCTGCTTATATTAGCTTGTTCAGAGGAGGGGGGGACTGGTCACTTCCTGTCCTTAATTACGGCCCATGTAACCACGTTTGCAGCCTTGTATCAGCTGTGGAGGTCCTAGACAGGTTGGAAAACCTAATAACATTGTGTCTGGTTGATAAAATCACCTGGAGCCTGATAAGTTCTGTTTCACAGCTCCGTGTCAGCCAGAGTTAGTGTTAGCTAGCAGTGTCAGGAGGAAGGGGGGGCTTGCCATTTTCAGTCATTAACTATGACCGATATTAGCATCATCGCTGCACTGTAACAGTTGTAAAAGTCCCAGAAAGGTTGGAAAACTTAACGACGTCGTACCTGAGCTCATAATATAATCCTGTGGTGTATAACGTTGTGTTGTAGGAGCTCCTTGGTATTTACACCCGGCAACAATAATTGCGTCTTTACATTGACTTTTTATGTAATCTAATGTCATTCACTGTGTTCATTGCTTTCTGTCTGAACGCACCTTTAGGGACAGGTGATTGACTACTGAAACAAGTGACATGCCTTATGTTTAAAACTGTCCTCTGCTGACTTGACTGAATTGCAGGTAACACCGTCAGCTGGCTTGAGTTGAGCTTAGACTTAGACCACCTTAGGAGTCTCATGCTACAGCTAGCTTGATTTCTAGTTGTTGCCAACCCTACCTTTAACATAAATGTATGAGCTAGCATCTAATAAAATCCTCCTTCTGTTCTTCATCTACACACGACACGACCAGGGCGAGGTCAGGATTTTCTTCCAACCCGACTTATCTTCAGCACATCGACACACACAGGTTGACAGGTTGACTGGCACAAAGTTCAGGAGTCACCTCAAATCCTCTGAGGCATCCAGAATTATTTGGGTCAAATGTCGTCCTCCCTTTAATGCATCAGACACATCGATGTGTTTTGCACAATTGACAAACATTGTGTGTGTTTGTGTTTTTATTGTGTGCAGTGCTGAGCGAGAGAAACTTTCAGTGGTTGGTTCCCCTTTCTGGATGGCTCCAGAAGTGCTGAGAGATGAACTTTACAACGAGAAGGTAAAGCCACCAGCTCTGACCTCTGACCTCTGTCACTGCAGCAGTTAATGCAGATGTAGATGCAGCTTCCTTTGATCCTGAAAAACCTGGAAAATGGTGGAATTTTAGACATTTTTTGTCTGACAGAAGGTCAGAAAGTTACTTTTTTTGGCAGAATTTATGAGATAAAATGGACTTCCGCAAATGTTTTGCTTTACAATAAAGCAGGTAGTTCACCATTTTTGAACATAATAAATGTTTTTACACTTGTCTCTCTGTTTTCAGGCAGACGTGTTCTCGTATGGTATCATCCTGTGTGAGATCATCGCGAGGGTCCAGGCTGACCCCGACTTCCTTCCCCGCACCGAGGTGGCCTCTCATCTACTCTCTCCTCTTTTCCACCTTATAACCCTTTAATAATTCATCTCCCTGTTTGTTTTGTACACAGGTTGATCTGTTTTTGTCCTACCAAGTCACACCCTGTTTGTACTGTGCAACATTCACATGACTCATGCTTACCTGCTTAAGTCTGTGTTTTACCATCTCAAAACCCACCCATCAAATCTTTGTCAGCTGATATCATTGACCAGTTACAGCTTATGACGTACTTGGTATGTGTGGAAATGTCTTCCACTGGAGAGGACAGACAAATTAGTCTCCAGTGTAAAATGTTCTGCTCTGTACATTTGATGCTCACAATTCTTAAACAACTAAGGACGTTTTCAGCAGAGCAACCAGAGCAAACAAACAGTAGGTGTGAAAACACCTTATTTAAAGGATTCAGTATCAGAAATATGAGTGTGTAAATTAAATCGTGGACGTTATTTGTTTTGCTAAACTATTTCACACCTTTAAGTCACCAACCTGCTTAGAATTTTATCTCCATGCTCTCGTAGTATTAGATGAATGTTTATTATTTGTCATGTCAAGAAGATATTTAAATCTGGGGTAGGCAATGTCTGGAAATTTAGCTAGCTGTAACATGAGACTCCTAAGAAACAACTCCGCTGCCCCCTCTCCTTCCTGTATTTGTTCCAGCTTAGGTTTTATTGTGTTTGTTGTTGTGCTCTCGTTTAAAGTCAGTTTTGCACCAAAGCTTTTTGACGAGACAAAATGGTTGTAGGGAAAGCTGCAGCAGTGTAAACTGATCCGTTTCACTGGACTCAAGCCGGCTGACGGTGTCGCCTGTTTCAACAGCCAATCAGCTCCTGGCAATGTCACCTGAAGCACACTGTAGAGCAGCCAATAAGGACGCATGCTCTCTGAAATGACCTACGATTGGCTGAAAGTCCCATCACGGCCTGAGTACAGAGCCAAGGAGATGTGCAGAAGTCTAGTGTCCTTTCAGATCACCTGAATTACAAAATGCTGAAAGGTGTTTGTGGAGTTTTTGCCGAATGACATCCAGAATAAACTGCCTACCTCAGCTTTGATGTGTTTTAAATAAAATGAGTGGGTGTAAATAATCTTGTGTTATTTAACATTTCAGTGGACTGATAGTTGGACTTGCTCGCAAACTTGGCAGCAGCAGCACCGTGTCAGAGGGATTAGTTTGACATGAATCTGGTTTTGGCAGAAGAGCTGCAGCATGTCGAACATTTGATGAAGCTTTTTTTGTCTCCGTCTTCAGCCCACTTTTTGAATATTAAATAAGAATTTCCTGTTTAACGTTCATATTGTATATTCAAGTCTCTTCTCTCTGTCTTTTCCTCTCCTCCTGAGCAGAACTTCGGCCTGGACTATCACACGTTCCAGCACATGGTTGGAGACTGTCCGCCTGACTTCCTCCAGCTGGCTTTCAACTGCTGCAATGTGAGTCTAACACACCCCTGTCCAATCAGTCTTTCGCAGATACCTGTCCACTTGTGATAGAGCCGAAGAGCGAACAGCATCAGCCATGTGTCAGCCATGGTCAGCTCCATGTCGCTCATTTTTAAGTGCATCTGTAGCAAAAGGCTTTGTGACAAACGATTTTCTGCTAAGAGATTTTCCAAGTGGCTTGTCTTGGTTTCCACTGTTTTATTTTTAATTTCTTAAGCAACTATCATGTACAGAAATAGAGGGGCAATCTGATTATCTGAATAATCTAATTAAGCTCACTGTGTGGGGGGTCTCCGGTTCACTGAAAGCTGGATCAGTAACTTGGCAGCCTTGGATTTAATTTCCATATCCAAAGCAATTTAAATGATTTGCTGTTAAATCGAAATGAAGTAATTTAAAACTAACTGAATACACTTTGTTTCATGAGTTTTTTTTTACAGTTTTACTTTTGCTTTCGTCATAATCACCGGACTGAAAATTGTTTTGTTTTCATTGTAATTACAAACCTCAGATGAAGAAGACATTGAAGATTTTGTAGCACCCTGCTGATTGATCCTGTATTGGCTCCCTCCATCCTCTTATCCTTGTCTCGTTTTTTTTTCCTCCTCGTCTCTCTTACCCTCTGTCCAAGTCTTTGCGCAGCACCCCAGTGTCATTTCATTTGCTTAATCCCGTTTTTGTCTCCTCTCTTGTTTTTCCTTTTAATCTTCTAGCAACATGTCTCTTCATACACCTCTTCCCAATCTTTTTATGCTTCCACCTTTACTCTTCTTCATCGTCAATCTCCAGTTTTCTTTAATTTTCCACACTTTAAATTTTCTTAAGATGTTTTATTTGACATCTTTAACACGAGCAAGCTGCTGTTCAAGGAAAGAAAGCCAAGATAATATTTCTGTGAACATCTGAAAATGTAGCTGGTACACAAGTCCTGTTGCTTTCAGTTCCAAAGATGTTTGCTCCTCTATTCTAACATTTTAAGGTTGACACTCTCTGCTGAGAAACCTAGTTTTTAAAGTCATGTGCCGATAAAGACCTTAAAACACTCTTACTGTAAAACAATATAATAGATGTCCCGTGGAAAGATGTTGTAAAATAGAATCTAAATGCTTGTAAATGCACCAGCTTTCCTCTTGTTTTTGTTTATGTAAATTTTTGCAATGAATGTTGTATAAACAACACGATAATATCGTGTTAATGTTTAAATGTAGCACCTTTAGAAATGGAAGGTAATCCTGTTTTACTTTTCCCCGATAATTATCTGAGTGCAACCAGTCCCTGTTTCTGCGTGTTTTTGTTCATAAATCTCATTATTCTCCATATCACCATTTCATTCTGTCCTTCAGATGGACCCTAAACTCCGTCCATCCTTCCCAGACATCGTAAGGAACCTTGAGGAGATTCTAGCACGCCTTAAAGTGGAAGAGATGGAGCACGAGTGCGCCCCCCTCAGTGGAGACGACAAGAAGTCCATGCCCAAAGGTAGCTGCATGAAATCTGTGGTGCTGTGATCCGTCATTTCAGATTCATCTACTGCCAGTAGAAATCACCTTTTGTGTACAAGTAAAAGCTTTAAATTCCAGTAAAAGCAGGTGTTAGGATGGGAAACTGTAACCCAAGCAAGGCAGCAGACACCTGTTTTATAGCCGTCTCCTGGCCTCCCGAACCTTTGACCCTTTCAGCCACCACGTACAGGCTCTGCTTGTCCAGTCCAGTCAGTGACACAAACTTCCCTCCTCTCCCAACACCAGTTCCTCTTTAAAAAGCGCAATGTTGATTATATGTTCATGCAGTCAGTAACAAGAACACTGTTTACTTTGTCCTCGCCCAAACACACAGCCAGGTTTTCTCAGGCCAGATTTTTACTTCACTTCCTGTTTGGTCACACAGTGAGTTTGTCAGGAGAGTAAGTCCCTGTTTTCACTCTGACATCTGTATCCCTTGTGCTTCGCACCCCAGTATTACAAGCTCAAAGTGAAATATGCTCTAATGTTCATCTGTGAATCTGTATGAAATTTAAAGTTGTTGGTGACAAATAATACAAACTTCACTCTGACTCAAGAGGAAAACTGGTCTGAGATCAGCATTCCTGTGTTGAGATACTTGATCCATGCAAGTCCAGGTTTCGCTTCTAATTTGGTCGAGTGCGCAGCTGCCTGCATGTCTGACTATCACGGAGTCGGG
Source organism: Naso thynnoides (assembly GCA_029783665.1). Taxonomy (NCBI): domain Eukaryota; kingdom Metazoa; phylum Chordata; class Actinopteri; order Acanthuriformes; family Acanthuridae; genus Naso; species Naso thynnoides. Next base: position 21,987,963 of record JAQLOL010000004.1, read on the forward strand.
AGGCAGTAATGTTTTTGTTTAGACAAGCCAAACGGCTCCTCTTCCTCAGCACTACAGTGTGTGAGGAAGGAGGGCACAAACACATGACAGTACGTTCTGAATTTCTTCTGCTTCCTCCCTTCTTCTCTCCTCCTCCTCCTCCTTCAGCCCCCCCCCCCCTCTCTGTTTATCTGGTAACATCAGCATTTCCTGAAAAAAAAAAAGGGCTCATCCTCATAGTAGGAAATATTTTTGTTGCATAACAACTCTTCAGCCAAAGATTTGTAGAGTAGCTTTTTTGGTCCTTATGACGATTCCTTCAGGTATTTCCTGGCTCAAAAGAGATATTTGAACCCTCAGAAGTGAACGACACTCACTGAGATTTAAGTGGAGGACAAAAAGAGATATTTTTTTTGGTCAGCTCATGTGTTTGTATGTATCTTTTTTTTAAAGTTGGAAAATAACTATTTATACATTTATATTAGCCTCTTTCTACATTATGATTTATTGCTGGAAACTGAGACTTTTTATTCATCTTTCTCTCATCTGAGTATAGTTTTTCCTGCTGTGCTAAATAAAGTTTATGAGAATATTAAGTTCTCACCACACTTCAGAGGACATTGCTGTTTAAAAAGTCACATCCAGAGCTGTTGGAAACATTTGAAGAACAGGCATCTAATAAACTCACAGCCGTGGATTCTGTGCAGAATTTAGCCTGTATTGCCACCTAGTGGTTACGTCAGATGCTCTATTTTGCGATTAGAGTGCAGTTAACGGGATAAAAAGTCGAGGATACAGCTCAAGACTTATAACTTGTAAATTCCGTGTAAATTTTATGCAGAATGTGGCACTAAAACGAATCTGCCTCTCTGTTCAAGGTGAGAAGATTCAGGGCTTCAAGCGGTTGAACCCACTCGGTTTTCAGGATGGTAAAATTCCTCCCAAATCACCCCGTCCTCGGCGAAACATCTGGCTCAGCCGCAGCCAATCAGACATCTTCTCCTGCAAACCAGGAAGGAAAGTCAACGTCCAGGACCCTTATTATAACCCGCCCATCGCTCAGCGAGCCTCTAAAGCTCGCAAGATCAACCCGTTCACCGCCCGAGAGGACCTGTGCGGGGGCAAGATCAAGTTTTATGATGTGCCCAGCAAGTCCGTCTTCTCGCTGGTGTTTGACCTTAACTCACCTCCGGGGAGTGTGTTCAGTAACCAGCCGTCTGCCAATGGACCTGGAGGACCCCAACAGGAGACGTCTTACTACTGGCAACAGCTGCCAGGACGGCAGTGTCACTCCTTACCGGTTTCTCCACAACTGCCCCGCTCTGAGATCTTTCACCTCACCGCTGCTCTTAGCTCAAATAACGGTTCTGTTACCTGCAATTCCAGCCAGTTGTCCACAACGCTGCCAGGTGAGCTGAGGAAATGAGTTGTCTTAAATTATGCAATTCTATACACTCTCCTCACCAGATTATATAATAATGGTTTCTTCTGCCTCCCTTTCTCTTTTCCTGTCTTCCTGTTTCCCTCTCCTCTCTCTCTTAGCAGCTAACTGCAGGTCTGACGCAGGCCTGATGGGAAATGAGGTCCGACCGAGGGCAGCGCAGAGCAGCTGGGCGAAGAAATACGTCGTCATTGAGATCCCTCCTTACTGCGGGCAGAGGGGAGGGGAGCAGGACGGAGGCGCAGAGTGGAGTAAAAAGAGAGATGAGGAGGACGAATACGGGGAGAGCTGGTCTCCAATGGTCCCCAGCAGTGAGAGAGACAGTGGAGAGGCGATGGACTGCTCCAGCAGCCTGGAGGAAGAGGGGGAACGACAGAGAGAGACAGGCACCTGTCCCATGTAACACACATGTAAATACACACACAGAAACATGGAGGACGTGGTGGATTGGGCGGCTTTCACCCCTGGATTGTGGACGTGCAGCAGTGGGAATTCGTTGGAGGTTAGACTTAAAGACTGGACTCATTTCAAGCATTTTGGAAAAAGTGAAATGTAAAAAGAAAAGAGAAGCACTTAATTCTAATCTTTCAAGTGAATGTATCACGTGATCAATAAATCAAGCACACCTGATGTTAACTCGTTCAAAGATATTTTATGTGACGGGATGAGCCTCCATTTAGCACAAAAAAAAAAAAAGCTTCTATCATCACAGTGGACACTCAGCATAGAGATTATTTTTGGAAAAAGGTTGTTTATATTTAATATTGTGAGATGATGTAGATTTTTTGTCCTTTAAAGGTTTCTCTTATTAGCGCCTTTGTCTAGGAAGAAATTGAAGATCCCTCGTGTTGTGTATGTGTGAGTGCCCAAAAGTCACAGCTTGTTTTTCTGATATTTTTCCCTGTGTTCCTTGTTAGACAAATCTTTATATTAGATCAAAAAGAATCTCGTATTTTTTGATTAACAAGACATTAAAAATAGTGATTTTTAATAACTGAGTGCCTGAAAAACAACACTCATCAGACAGATGTTTAATCTCAGCCATCCTAGCTTCCACAGACTAGACTGCAAAAGAAAACATTTTGCACCAACAAATCTCAGCCATTCCTAAGGAACTCTGCCTAGCAACAGCTATAATAAATTTAGAGAACCTTTTTAAACATACAAGAGGTCGTGTTGTATTTGTCTGAAAAGATCAGTTCTGTCAATCACGTCATGACCGTTGCTTGTGCTTAACATCTTTTAGTCCCCTCAGTAAAAGTACAGCAGTTTTCTGTCCACTTGATGACACAGCAGTTATATCAGGTTTGGTCACACCAACACACCAACGCTAACACAAGACAAGAATCAAAACAAAGCCTTTCTAAGCAGCGTCGCAGAGACATCAAACCTAGACAGACTGTAGACAAACAAAGCTGCTGCTCAAGCAACCTTTAAAATCTCTGATCAAAATAGTTCCCTGTTACAACTCCATTAAAACACGACGACTACACAGCTGTGAAAGCCGAATATAATTATTTCACCACAAGTTACCACTCCAGAACAAGAACCCTTGTGTCCTCCCTTGAGCAATTGTTGGTCAGCCCTCTGCCATTGTGGATACATCCTCTAGGGTTGTTGTTTTTTTCTATCCCTCTTGTGAAAGCCTTTTAACAAATACAAAAAAAAGAAAAAACCCTGGAGGAACAGATTTAAAAACCCAAGAATAATTTAGTCGAAAAACCTCCAGGAATCCTTAGGGGGGCACAAGGGTACTATGTGACTTTAGAGAGACAAAATACACGAACTTCCTTCTAATGGATAGCTGAATTTATTAACACCCTCACTAGCTTGAATACACTCAGGGATTTCACTGCTGTAGGCTAGTTGGTCTGGTACGACCACTAGCTTATGGTGGCTAATATTAGCGTTGCCCCCACAAATCTCAAAGCTCAACATGATCATATGAAAGGAAAAAAAAAAAAAGAATATGAGCAGGGAAGTGGCTAGTCTTCATTGGCTTTACTTTTACTCCAACTGCCGACTCATCTGGCTTAGAACTGTTCTGTTCTTTGGGGCAGCTGGTTGGGACTCAGCCACGACACAGGACGTGTGCTCCAACTGCTGAAGTACCAGTTCGCCCTGCCGGCTCTTCTTATGATGATAAGAGATGTCTGGAAAGTTGGCTCCAAGACACACTGCCTCTGTAACTTTCACAGGGTTAAGAAGTCAAACTTTAATGCGGTTAATATGATATTTATTTTTTTTAGCAGACATTTGAAGTAAAATCCCACACAGTCTCGACTACATTTAACTTAATTTCAACCCCTCGTGACAAACTGTTGAACTCAAAACTCACTTAAGATTTCATTAATGGAGTTGTTTTATTTTAAAGGAACAAAATCACTCGGTTGGTTGAAATATCCTCAAAACTACATCCAAGTACTCACATAAATACTTGATTCAACGTATATTCTCTGTTAAATGTTAGACACTTTCCTTTAAATTGAGATTTCCAATCAGGCTGAGTGTCTTAAAGCAGAACACAGTCCTATGCTTGTAAAATTTATTCTAATAAATTGGTCTCACAGTCCTCTTACCAACAAACTTCATTGGTGTGGGAGAGATCTGTGTGTTTGTCTCAGGTTTGGGTTAAAAGCATCAAGTCTCACTGAGACATTTAGTTTAACATCAAAACCATTTTCAGTGTTCGTCTGAACGTTTTCAGTGTACAAACAAAATGACTGAACCATGTTTTGCCTCTCAGCCTCGTCATGATGTTCTTGTTACAGTTTGATCGCTTCAATAGGAACTAAAATGCACTAGTTAAATATTCAGTAATCTTTAAACTTGTCAGTACTCTTCTATGCAACTTTTATGACTGTTTTACAGTGTAAAGTATCTAATTTGATATTTATGAGAAACCTTTGTAATGTCTTACATGTGTATATTTGTGTAAAAAGTTTGTGTTGACTGCCTGATTAAAAGAGACTGAGATGTTTTTGCTGATCAAATTAGAAGCTTCCCTGAGATTTCCTCGAGTTTGTGTCTCATTCTTCAGCCTGATTTCGAATCAAAACAAGTGTGAAAAGTTTCGCTTTCAGATTTAATCACGTGGACAGTCGGTGTCAAAAAGATCGAGCCTTTACATCCTGGTGAAGTGTCACAGTAGAGTCTCTGTTCTTTTCTTCTACAAGTGTTACAGTCAGAAAAAGACAGACTGGTTGACTTGGCAAGTCTGACTCCAGTTTGTCCCTTTTATATCTTGACTGTCTTAAAAAAAATCCCGAGAGATAATTTGCAAATTTAAAGGTATTTCCAAAATCTCTTTAAAAGACTCTTCTGTCCATTTAGATTTTTTTTTTAAAAGTCTGCCATTAAATAACAAATATTTCGTAACCAACTCTTTACTTGCTAACAAAACAACTGTAGCCAGAAATTCCATTACACCTTGCTTGTGTGAAGATATAATAAACAAAAAAACAACACTGACAACATATTTCTGATGATGATGATAATAAGAAGAAATAAATAATAAGAAATAATTTAAATATTTTTTGACACAGCACAAATCAAGCAACAACACTTTGATGCAGTTGTTCTCCTGGAGGGCGGGGGTGGGGGGGGTGACAAGGGGAAAAACATGCACTGAAAATAAACAAGAGCTTGCAAACATTTCCTTTCTTTGTGGGGTGGTTAGTGAACATCTATTGGCTCCTGAAAGGAGAGAAATTTAGAGAACTGCTGCTTTGAATTAATGATAAAAAAAAGATTAGAGAAACAAACTGGAAATAATTACACAGACTGACCCAATTTTATTTTGACTTGGTCCCATGTGATAGAATACTCAGTTATAGGAAGATTCTGCTCATATATACATGTCTAACAAATGCGTAAAAAAGACTCAAATAATAATTAAAATATTTGGTCTTCTGCAGTTCACTTCTGCGATCGATGGACTTGACAGATTTCAGAGTTCAGTGTAACACGGCAGCTGCAGGTCACCAGATGTCACTTCGTTTACACATGTTGACAAACACATTTGATCCTTTTTCTGTAACATTTTTAATTAGTGTATCAGTCAAATAATGTTGTAAGTCACAACATAAACATGCCAACACATGAAACGCCGTGACAAAATGACTGTCGACGCTTTCGCAGATATTTATACACAAGATATAATTTCGGAAAATAAAAAAACATCAGTGATCTTGATTTGAGCATTTGTTGCTTCAGTGACTCACCTGCACTGATGATGCACATGAACAGACTTAGCAGTGTTTTCACCTTATGATCCCGTTCTTACTGATCAGATTTACTGACCATTTATCAGAACTTTGTCTGTTTACAAATTTGAACGTATTATCCTTCCTGTGTCAGAAAGGCAATATAATTCTGTATCTGCATTTTTAACAGCTGTTAACATAGTGACTGCTTGGCATTCAGTTGGATAGGTTACATCACGTGAGTAGGGTTCAAGAGGCCACTGAAATGGAAAGCTGTGGCTGCCCACTTCGCAAAACTATGAAGTTTATATGGTTTGGAGTTAAACCTGCGAACACACTGGTATGGACCTTAGAGCTAAATTATAGTGTTATGATTCCAGTTTTGCTTGTTTCATTTTATCAATATAATATCACATATTATCTCCTATTAAAAACAATAAAAGCAAACTACACAGGCGTTAGATGTAGGCAGGTTATACTAAAGCGCGTGAACTCAGTGTGCTGTTTTCTGATGGGACTTGAGGCTCGAGCGCTGCGTGAAGCATTTCCCACACAGCGAGCACTCGTAGGGTTTCTCCCCGCTGTGGACCACCGCGTGTCTGATGAGGTTGCACTGTTTGGTGAAGCTCCTGCCGCACTGCAGGCAGCTGAACGGCTTCTCCCCCGTGTGGCTCCTCAGGTGCTCTTTGAGCTGACTGAACCTCATGAAGCTTTTGTCGCAGTACGTGCAGCTGAACCTCTTCTCGCCAAAGCCGGACCTCCACGGCGTCCTCATCCTCCTCGTCAGGCTGAAGCTGCTGCGGCCGTGCCCGCAGAGAGAAGCCGCGGCGGCGTTTGGTGGCGGTGAATCCTCGTTCGAGCCCGTCATGTGAGGCAGAGAGTCTCTGTACTGATGCTGTGATTGCTGAGGAATGAAGCACTGGTCCATGCTGTTAATCTGCGATAAAGCGTTGTGCCCTTCATCTGGTTGCGGTCTCTTCCATCCAAACGTTCTGGCTCGCCTTCTCACTCGCGCTGCGCTCACCACAACTGGATGGGATTTTTCCACAGAGTGAATCCTGGGCATCACATCTTCTAGATTTAATCCACTTTGAGATGGAAACAAGGAGGGAACTGGCTCAAACTGTTGCCCAGCATACGAGAAGCTTAGATCAACAGCGTCTTGGCAATGGCTGGACAACCACATCTGTCTCTCACCTTCCTCTGCCACAAACTTGTTGGAGGAATCAAGAGGAGCCTCATTCTCATCTGGCTCTTCTCTCTCGTGTTTTACTACAAGCTTTGCCTCAATATGGTCTCTGTTCAGCTGCTGCTCTGGGAAGGTGTTGAATCCGTCTGCTGAGGAGATCAAAGATGTCGCGTCGGCTGGGTTCTCGGCTGAGTTGCGATGCTCCGCAAAGCTGTCTGTCTGGGCCAGTTGCGAGGCCTCCAAACATGGCAGCTGCTCGGCTTCAGAAACTAAAGAAAAGCACAGGAGCCACACATCATCCTAAAGTCGAGGCTTTCAAGCTTTAAGTCTGCATATAGCATAAATAGCATAGCAAGTACAAGTTTTACTTTTAGTTTTGGCTCCTTAATGATAAAATATTTTAAAAAGGTGTTACATAATTAGGGGTCTAATGATATATGATCAACCTACATTGATAAGTTGACGACAAATCGTCCTTCTAGTGTCATTTGTATCAATCTAAAATAATTTTTCAAAGCATAAATCAATTGTATCGACACTTGGAATTTATGCCTTGTGTTAAGTACCGCAAAAATTATGTGGATCTATTTTTCGTGCTTCTAGTAAATAACTGTTAACGTTACTGTGGTTGATTCTCCCATTCTCCAGTGTTCTGGGTAAGCATATTGCATCAGCAGTGTCACTTCAGATAAAGGTAGAATGGAGAACGGGATTTTCAGTCTGTGTTTGCGGTCCACTCACATTGAATCGAGGCCTTGCACTGAATGTTTGTGTAATTCAGTGTATCAAGTTTTTTCTGTGTTTTACTTCCTCGACCACTGCATAGAATAGGCATTTTCTTTTCCTCCATTTTTGGCAAAAAAACAGGTTACTATATTAATGTCTAGTCACTGAATCATATCATATCGTATCACTCTAAATGAGTCCACATCGTTCTTGTATCGCATCACCAACCATATATCATAATATGCATTATATCGCTGTTAAATGTGTTGTTTCACCCCTATTGCGTAATATAAGGTAACTTAATATGGATTCAAAATGCAGATTCAACACCGAAATTAAGTTAAATTAAGTAAAATGTTCTCAAATTCCAACCCCAGCCGTCAGCTCTCTACCAGAGAAGGACGACATCTTACAGAGATCCACAAACCGAATGCAAATAAGAGCAACTCAACCGAAAGCTGCGCCGACTGAGACGGCAGTTCAAACACAACCTGTTTTCCTTTTGACCTGAATATGTTTGACTGTGGTGGTTTCTCATGAACCCAACTTGTGGTAAAACCTTAGTGTAACGCTCGCCGTTTGCTAATGTGCTGCCTCCAGTTTGCTTTTAGCTCTTAAAGGGATTTTGGCCAATGAGTCATGTCTAAGTCACAAATCAAGTAAAAAGCACATGAAAACCTGCTGACGTAATGAGCAGAGGAAGTCTGACGTGTGCGTGCGTGTGTGTGTGTGTGTGTTTGAGCTCACTCAGTCTGTCCTCGGAGTCGTTCTTCCATGCCTCCTCCTCTGCCTGCTCCTCTTTGATCAGCACGTGTTGAGCTTCAGTCGCCCGCTGCAACACCAGGCTCAACATTAATACAGGCAAGATTACCGCACACACTGTGGAGTCAAATAAATGCACATAAACTTACACACAAGCTGTGCAAAGGCAATAAACCTGCCACAGACAAGGTAATCAAACTGAAGTAAAGCGCACATGAAGACATAAAATACACTACCATGCAGGCTTTTATGCTTTTCATATTTTTACAAAATATATACATTTAAGTGAGTCATAATAAGATTTTTTGTTTGTTTTACATTTTGCAGAATTTTAAGCTAATCAAAGGGGCCCTTTTGTTGGCCCAAACACTTTTGATTGGGTGATTTTATGTACTGTGCTTTAAATGTAAAGACATATGAACTGAGACACACAAATAATTTAATAGTTTAAGCCATTTACAGAGAAAAACATTTATTGGTCCTAGTCCTGGATCTGCTTATTGAATGTAATGACTTGTTGTCTTTCTCTAATTTATATAATTGTGCACTGATTGAATATATAGTATTGAATATATTTGGGTTTTAGAGTGTTGATCAGACAAAATAAGCAACTTGAAGACATAATCTTGGGCTCTGGCACATTGTGATAAGCATTTATGTATTATTGGACCCAATGATTAGTTTGTTTCTTTAAAAAGCAGATGAAAACCCAGTCAAAATAATATTTTGTAGTAATCCTACCTGCTGTGGCTGACTTTGAGCTTCAGCATTTATCTGTCCGTCCCAGTCTGTGCTCTGTCTGTCTTTGTCCAACTCTACTTTGACTGAAGGAGACCATCTCTCGGCTGCTGGAGGATAAAACACTGATGAAGAGGAGCAAACACGCACACACACATCCCCACGTTTTAAGAGCAGAAACTACAGACGTACACTAACATCGTCTGTCCACGACCTGTAACCGTGATGCCACCGTCCTCACCTTTCACCCTGGCTCTCATCCTGGTCCTCCTCAGCTCCGTCTCCATCACCGCACACTTCCTCTTCAGCAGGTCGATGTCCCGCCGGCTCTGACTCACCTCCAGCCGCAGCAGCGCGCAGCTGTCATCCACACGCCGGTTTATCTCCGCCACAGCTGCCTTGGCCAGGACCTCCATGACGGACAGCAGCTGGCTGTGGAAGCTGCAGTTCTCCATCTTACCCCGACCCCAGCTTCTTGTTCAATGCCAAAATAAACCTATATTTACCTGCACACGTCTGTCTGTGCTGTGTGTCACCTACTTTAAGGCTGAATGATGACGAGTTGCTATTCAAAATACTGTATTCATCATTTTTGGGGAGTAGAAGATGCTCTGCACTGTAAATTTCTGACGCGGATGGAAAGCGGAGGGGTACGCTTGCTTTTGAAGACCACACAGTTCGTGTGGGCGGTGTCGCTTTTTGTGCCTTAAAATTATTATTATTTTTTTAATTGCCGTATTTCATCATCCTCCACCTTGTTAAATAAATACAAAATGGCGTATGTTTATGTTTTCTTGGCGTCGGCAAGGTAGTCAGTTCAGAGTTATTTCCGCCGCTACGAGACGTACTGTGAGTCAAAACGAGGCAAACGTGAGTGGCAGCGTCACTTGTAGCGGCAGGTGAATCACCGTAAATATTTGACTACATGCGCACCATGACTCCAGCGGCGGTAATCTGAGCTCACGCCGTGTCGAGGGAGCTCAGGTGAGTTGCCAGATGCAACAAAGTTGTAAAATAGCCTATCAACAAATTTTGTACATAACTAATGAGCTAAACTTGTTCATTAGCATAAAACTGGCTAATTCGTGCGACGCAGAAAAAAACATCACGTCGACAGGCCAACACAGAAGCCTCATATTCAAAGACTGAACAAGTTTAATTAAGATAGAAGATGTAGAGGTCAACAAGGTCATGCACAATAGATATAGAATTAGATGTTACATGTTGACACAAATTGTTAATAGCTAATTTAGTAATGATGTAGCCTATACATCTGTAGTAAACCATTAATAACATTATAATGGGAGATTTTGAAACATGACACCCTCATGGCAGAGGCTGGTTGGGCTACTTTTGAGTATGTTGACCAAAATTAATTTATCAGCAACTTTTATAAAATGTCTAGTCTTTACTTGGTTGCGCATTTGAAAACTGAAACTCATAAGCTTGGTGGTTATGAACTTTAAGGGTCAACTCAACTGGTTGTAACGTAGCAACTGCTTACACATCAAGCATCAGCATACAAATTTCTAATAATACAATAATTATAGTGATATAACTTGGTCAGGGATCATCATACTGCATAAAGAGAAATTTTCATACTGACACTTAAAGTACTTTTTTGCAGTTTTTTTGTACTTTTACTTGACTTGTACTTTGTAAAAAAAATTGAAATCACAACTTCTTGGTTTAAAACATGGGTGTTGTAGTATTTTGTGAGTCTTTATAGTATTGTTGAGACTTTTTTTTTCGTTAGTTAAGAGTACTTCATGGAAAATCCTAGTGCTTTGGGTTACTGTAGTTTTTGGTAGCCTACTTGACCGTACTTTGGGATGTGATTTGTGGTTTTTTGCAGTGAATGTTTGTCATATTTGTAATTTGTGTTACTGTTTGGTGATCTGAGGTGGTAATGAGTTAGTTTTAGTTTCTTTTGTTTGATTTCTGGGTCTCTGTGATCATTTGTAAGAATTTATGGTCCTCCAGTTGCAGTGCCACTTATGATTTGCAGTTTAATTCTTTCAGAGCCTTAGCTGGATTTTGTGGTACTTCTACAGTCCTCCTGAGGCTCTATGTGTTTTTTTAAATTTTGTGTACAAGTACTGAAATGAAGCTTTAATGCAAAACTGACACCGTCAAAGGAAATGGGCTGACATTAGTAGTATTTGTCCCGCATGTACATTTACTGTACGTTTCTTGCTGTCAGAGAGGAAATCACTGATGGAGCTCAGTCTACGCAGAGATTAGCCATGCACATAAAGGGAAATAGATTTATGTACAGATACACTGAACTGATTTCCCTACTCAATCAGCAGAGGCGGAGAAACTGCAGGCTACGTACAGAGAGAAAGCGCAAGAGAAGGAGAGACACTCAGGAAGTTAACAGGGGAAGTTTAGTGGTTTCTTGCGTCATCATTTTATGCTGCTACTTGTGTGCCGATGCCGAGTGAAGGTAGGAACTCTCATATTCGCTTTTAAACTTGTTTATATCCTCGTGTTTCTACACAGCTCTACACTTTCCTAAAAGTGGACAGATAGAGAGGGATGGTGGACGAAAGCAGAGCGGTGGCAGGTGGCAGGGAGAGGGAGGGGGAGGAGAGCGAGTTTGAATGTCTGCGTGAGTCTATATGTTCAGACTTTACCAGTGCTCGACTTCCGCTGCAGTGAAAAAGGGGGCCGCAATCGTCATGACATGCGGCAGAGAGGACAGAACCGGCCCTGTGATGAACACGATCCTCAGGCTGTAGCTGGGATCGGAGGTTGTGGTGGATCCACAAGCCCCGAACGAGATTATGGTGTGATTGGAGTGAAAGATTCACAGGCTCACTTCACTCAATAGGAGAAGTTCAGAGGCAAGGGTGTGGCCTTTGATTCGAAAAGAAGTTGAGCTCATCAGAGGGAAGTGAAGAGTCACACATGCATGCTGAGGATTCAGTGCAATTTGTTGTTTGATTTTAGGGGGAGTTTGTTATCTGCAACATAAAGCTGGTGTTTGCACAAAGAAACTTCTGTTATTTCTGCTTTTGCAGGGTGGAAGATGAACCAAACTATGTCCTAACACTCCAGCCTTTACACACCAACTCCAATGCAACGTAGCTCATAGAGGAAACAAGCTGCACCCAAAAACATGCACTGTAAAGCAAAGGAAGCGGCAGCAGCAGCAGCACGGTGAAATCTCTGAAATGTGCATCGCCTTTACAAAGTCAGTGTCACATTAAACCGAGTTGGTCAACACACCCAGCAGCCACACTGACCGTCAGTTGGTCCGACGGACAGAAACAGAGCAGCTCCGGCCTGTCTGAATGTGAGGTGAGAACAGCCGACAGGAAGAGATGAGGAGAGTTCGGAGAAAAGGAGGGAACAAAGAGAAGGTGTTTGGATGTGATCTGCTGGAGCACCTGAACGCCTCCTCTCAAGAGGGTAAGTGAACAGGCACAGTTCCTGTGACCGTTTTCTTCACGACAGACGTCCTGTACAGACAAACAGCAACACAAGTGCAGAAAACATCCCAGAAACAGCAGTGCAGTCTGTCTATAGTCACGTAAATAACCTTACAGCATTGTAATAATATGTGCACAGATGTGGACAGATGTTTTATATTAATCTGGTACAATAAAGAGTGGTTGTTTGTTTTTATGAATATTTCAAAACCACAAATAACATCCTCCGACAGATCACGCTACAGTAGAAGAGAGAGAAACAACAGCTATTATTTGCTGAGATTATATGTCAAGTTTTACAATGTTTGGTATCTTATTTTGCGCCGACATTTCTCAGATAGATAAAAGTCAAGAAAAGACATCTTTGTGCATTTTATTAGACAATTGTGTCTTTGTTACAACTCAGAGCAGTAATCTCACCAGGTCTACTGAAATGCACCAAAGTGAGTCAGTACTTCTATTTTATGTTCTCCATTTTGAGTCTGTGTTGCATTTTAGCATTCAATCCTGTCACTTCACATCCCTTTTGGGGGATTTTGCGAGTCTCTAGCCATGCATTCATAACCAGCATCACTTTGAGCTAATGCTAATCTGATATGATGCTGGCAAATATTATAGCAATGCTATCCAAAGTGCAATTTAGGCTGATGGGAATGTCATAACTTTTGTGTATTTAACCATAGACCAAATTATTGATTAGTATTCAAAATTTGGCCTGATGATGGCGATAAATGCAGAGTCAGAGTGTCACAAAAGTTATACAAATTCATGCTGAGAGGCGCATGAACATTTGCTCCAATTCATTCAGTAACTGTTGCGACGTTTCACTCAAAACCACAACAAGGGAAATCGTGGAGGCTCAAGAGGAAATGTCAGAGATCCCAAAGTCATACGGTTTGTCTTCAGTGGACCATGAATGTCTTCATGAAATCTAATTGCAATCAAAACTAAAACCAATTAAAAACCAAAGTGGTGGATCAACTGTGACCTGCCAGTAGCTATTAGCCGCTAGCTGCTATCATGGCTAAAAATGCCTGATATGCTAATGCATATTAAGTGTATAATACATTTTGTGTGACACATTTGACAAACATCAGGGGCTTTACACATGTCTATAGATTATTTGCAGCTGCTTTTAAAACAATAATCTGCACAAAAAGACAAAGAAGCAAACCTGCACTCAGCATTCTCATCTCCAGTGCTTCTTTATTCTTCATGGACAAGAGGTTTTGACCACAGCTCGTCTTCCTCAGATGTCTATGTAGAGTAAAAGGAGAATTGGGAACAAGAATGCAACCCGGTGATTGTTTTTGTCACGTCTTGTGTGACTGTTACCTGTCATAAACATAACATATGTACTACTTGACAGCCATATATGACACCTACAGACAAAATTAATAAAAAATAAATGTGCATTTTGCATAAGATTCTTTTGTCATTATCCCTTTAATTATTTGGGTACCTCCCTGTTTCCCACAGTTCCTCTGGTGCTGCGATGCTGCAGTGAGTTTGTGGAGACTCATGGAATCGTTGACGGCATCTACAGGTTATCTGGAGTTTCATCCAACATACAGAAATTAAGGCAAGTAGTTGTTTAGCAGCCTGTATATCTGTATATGTACTATATATGCAACCAAAGCTTAAATCGGGTTTGTTGTGTTCCGTTACAATAACATGAATTTAAATATGTGTGCGCACAACCAGGGGTGAGTTTGAGAGCGACGGGAGTCCAGACCTGAACAAGGATCTGTACCTGCAGGACATCCACTGCGTCAGCTCTTTGTGTAAAGCTTATTTCAGGGAGCTGCCCAACCCTCTGCTCACATACCAGCTGTATGACAAGTTTGCTGTGAGTAGCTCAATGCACGTTACAGATTTAGTATTTTAACATTTCTCCTCGCTTATTTGTTCATGTTGTGTGTCAAAGGTAGAAGAACTCGATGCAGAATGGCCTCTCAAATTTTTATATCATCATAGAATATTCTATTAATCCATGTTAATCACCTTTTGAGGCATTTTAATGTTGTTGAGTGTCATTATGGAGCTAATTTTCAATACTAGTGGGTGGATTTCCCTCTGAGATGCAAGGCAAGGCAAGTTTGTTTCTATAGCACATTTCAGCAACAATGTGACTCAAAAGTGCTTTACATCAAGCGTAAAAGTGCAAAAGAATCACAATTAAATGACATTCAAACACGCAATATTAAAACAAGTCATCAAAAACAAGAAAAATGGAAATAAATACAGCTAAAACAGAATAAAAGAGTTATAAAATTACAAAGGTAAAAGTTGCAGTGCAGTAAAGAATGAATAACTTACTGAAAGGCAGCAGCAAACAGAAAAGTCTTCAGTCTTGATTTAAAAGCATGGAGGGTTTCAGCAGACCTGCAGTTTTCAGGGAGTTTGTTCCAGATATTTGGTGCATAG
>JAQLOL010000004.1:22006493-22041796 GCA_029783665.1 Naso thynnoides
CAGGCTGCTACTTGTTTGTCAATTGTAAATGCTTATTTATTTTATTTTTTAATTTTACATTTAGATTAGTATATCCTTTATATATTTCATATTCGTTGTCTATTTAGTAAATTTACTATTTTTATATAATTCCTTTTCTTCTATGTTAGGGCTTAACTGGGACCTTGGTACAAAATTTCACTCTGTCCATGTACCAACATGTGATAGAATGACAATAAAGAATCTTTGAATCCTTGAGTCCTAAAAGTAAAGGCACTGACTGAACTAGTACAGGTCCTGAAATGTACTCGAAGAATAAAAGCAAAAAGTCGCCCTCTGAAGAACATTTCTATGCAAAGAAAGCTAACTGTACCTCATGTCATATTAAGCAAAGACAATTAAACTTAAAAGTAGAATCAGTAGGGCTTGTCTGAGCTGTTCCCAAACTCACCAGAAAATTGGTTGATTGTTGAGTCTCATTTCCAGAATGTCAAGTAGCGACATTTTGGGCTGTTGAAGCGTCCTCAGTACAGTTTAGTCAAACTACAGTTTGACTAAACTAAACTTTGTTACCTCCCACCTCTGACGGTTTCTAACTTTCAAAAGTTGCAGTTGGTAACTTCTGTTAACAAGCTAACATTAGCTGTAGCATGAGACTCGTTGGGAAGCAACTTCAGCTCCTGCCTCTGGCTCCTGTTTTATTTTGTTTGCTGTTACTCTCTCTTTTAAGTCCGGTTTGAACTGAGACCAAACAATTGCATTGAAAGTTGTAAAACACAAAAAGTCATTTATGTTTACCCAAAAGTTACCAACTGCAGCTTAAGCAAAGGTTGAAAGTTGGTTGAAAATATGACATTTACTTTTTGATCCATAAATGAAGTAAGTCAATTGGTTTTAGAATCAGATTGGTGAAAATTATGACAACTTGGGCTTTTTCTTAAAGAGAAAAATTTATATGACATGCGGGGTTTAAATTTTTGTGTATCTTTGTATATTTTGTCTTAATTTACTTCTTCTTTCGTCTCAGAGAAAGAGAGGCCTGTTTTGAGACCAGCAAGAAGCATGGACTCCCTCAGCACGCCGTCATATCCAAACGAAGGTGCTGAACACATTTGCCAGCTATGAATATTTCAACAATGCAGGAGATTAATTCTTAAATTTATATGCACTACCTGTCTTTTTATATGCATATACACTATACAATGTGTGTGTACAGATATATATGTATATGTGTGTGTATATATATATATATATATATACACTTGTGTTGCTCAGTTTATTTTAAAACATTGTCATACTGAAAACTTGTCCCTGTTTGACTGAATCATGACAATGTCTTGAAGAAAAGTTGACAATAAGGTCTTTAAGTTATGCAGAGTAATCAGGACATTAAAAGACACAACAAAAAAATTTTTCAGCAAAATGTTTTAAGTCTCTTCAGTGAAAAAAAACCTCACAAAAAATATATGCTGAGGGTAAGAGAGGACAAGTTGCCCTTCTTCTCTGGTTTGTTTGTGCTTTAAGGGAAAATCTACAGGTTTTTTTCTGATGTTGATGGAAACAGTTTTTGTTATGATACAGATTTGCAGTTAACGTATTGATTCTCATTGTTGCCTGTTTCATCCCAGGCTCCAGACGTGCCGGCCAGCGCCCTCCTTCCACCAACATGTCCGCATCTCCTCTGGTCACCCACTCCTCCCAGTCTGGCGCAGACGCCACAACATCCTCTGATGCATTAGGTGGCAGTGAATATGCTGTAACCTACCGCAGGGGAACAGGGTTGGTGAGCGGTGGAGCAGGAACTCAGGGCACCTACACTGCCCTCGACCCAGAAGGTTTAGGAGTCACAGGCGAGACCCTGGTGTCCAGATCCCCCGGACTCTCCACTAAAGCTGGCAGAAGAGCCGCCATGCACATCACGGGGCCCACTATGGTTACTGTGCCCCTGCATATCACCTCCAACCTGGCTTTAGGGGTTCTCCAAGGGGGCGGGAGCAACAGGGTCATCCATCGTGGCAGAGATAAAGATGGAGGGGACAAAGTGGAGGGTAAGGACGGAGGAGTGAGGGTGGAGAAGAAAGAGGGCAGAGCAGTTAGGAGGGAGGTGGAATGGGGCAAACAGGTTGAGGAAGAGGATAAAAATCACACCGTAAAGGTGACGGACACGGTGGGAGTTGCGGATGATGAGGTGAAACCAGGGCCAGGCAGATGTGAGGAGGAAGAAGGCAAAGAGAAGAAAGAGGAGGAGACGAAGGAGGTCAGAGAAGAACGTCGATGGGAGCCGGAGGCGGTGATTGGAGGTCGAGGTGCGACTAGAGAGCAGCGAACCAAAAGCCTGACCTCCAACACTGAGGAAGATAATGATGAAGATGCTGTCATCGATGATCAGGATGTTGATGAATACATGGGTAATTACACCATGATCTCCTTTATTATCAATATTGAAAGAACTTTGATCACTTTTTATATTTCATGAATAATCATTCATCGTAGTGGTTGCCATCCTTTGGGTCAGAGGTAAATCTAAAAGGATGATAAGCAGAGATAAAAAAGATGATTACTTGCATTAATTTTTTTAATTAATTGATTTTTTTGTGACACAAATGGATACATAAACATTAAGGCTCTATTAAATGCTTTTTATGAAACTATTCAAGGAGTTAAAAATACTGTTTCACTCTTTTCTAAAATCAAACAGCTCACAGCAAAGACACATCCTACAGTGAGGAGCCACATGTAGACATTGCTTCATTTAAAGGGGTCACAAGCCCAAAAGGTTCAGAATCAATTATTGACTTAATTAAATCTAATAAGACGCAGAAAAGCAAATCCACACATTTGACAAGAAAATTTCAATGTATAAACTGAGATCAACTCAGTCTGACATTAAATTTCCATCCTGTCCTTACTTTCCTCATCTTAAACATTTCTATTACACGTAAACAATGTTTATATTGCATGTTAGTATATAACAAAATACGAATTAATTTTTAATATTTTACTAAACATCATGTGTATATGTTTACATTGCAGGCACAAGTGGCCGAAATCAGATTTTTCCCCCTTGTGTGACTTCAGATGGTTTTAATTGTGACGGTGTGAACAGCAAAGAACACGCAGAATTACATCACATTAAATTCTGTTAATGTAATTAGACTCTGCGTACGCACACACCAGCGTGCAGAATAAGCAAACTTCAGAAAAGCAATAATTTGGTGTCTGACTCTCTTAACCCTCATCCTTCTTATCTTGTCATGAATCACAGGCTTCAGCTGCACACCGAGGTAAAAACAAAAGTGTAAATGCAGACTTCGATTGCTTCGTGCTGCATGTTGTTCACGCTGGAATCTAACATTAGCCAGATTTAAAACATATATGCACAAACACCCTGTAGTTTAACGTGACCAGTAAACACCATTAAACTAGAATTTCATGGAGGTTTGCTAATAAATTCATTCTGTCACGTTTACTGCAGACCACACGGGTGTAAATAATGTAAACTCACCTCCAATCCCTCTTGTGCTTCATTCACAGACATGCAACAAACTGATTTTCAGTCAGAGGCGACTCAGTGCGATGATGACCGTGTGTTTGAAGCCTCAGACATCCTTAACTCGACTGAAATGGAGGCTGACGACCTGGGGCTGTCCGGCTACGTTCAAGATAACTTTGAGTTCCTAGACCAAATGGACTGCAGCGCCCTCGACCACATGGACTGCAGTGTCTCCTATCAGGTGTGTGTGACTGTGTTTTATCCGTATAGGCAGCAGAAAATATTTCTTTGAGGTGGAAAAGACTGCAAGTTTTTAGTGGAGACGGGTAGTCCTTTTAATATCTTGTCTCTCTTTGGCCGTCAGGTGAATGAGTTCTCCGTTGAACCTCCTGGTCACTCAGATGATGAGTATGAAGTTATGGAGCAAGCTCAGCGCTCTGATCATCCTGCAGAGCAGCAGACACACCTGCAGCCTCGCTCTGAAGCACTCTCACCCAGTCAGACAGAGCCAAACCCACACAGGCCGCTCAGCATCGACATACACAGCCGACACGCTAAATCCCTCAGCTTGCCTTACATGACCTCACCTGTCCACGACCCAGAGGCATGCAGCTCTGAGGAGGACATGATGGGGGACGACAGCGACGACAACGATTACAGCAGCGAGGAGGACGAGAGCATGTTTGTGAAAAGCCTCCCTCCTGATTTCTTTCTAAACGATCTGGAACCAAACACGGGTACACAAGACAGCTGCGCTCTTTTTGGAGCTCCTGTGCATCAGTTACAGATCTCTGAGGAAAGAGAACGCCAGACTGTGAACCCTGAATTTCCGGCGTGTAAAGAGACAACAGCTGGAGATCAGGAGGTTGTAAAAAAGAAACAAGAAGAAGAAACAGATGAATTGGAGGAAGAGGAGATAACACAAAAGGAAGAGGGAGACAAAGTTCAACATGGAAGAGAACAACTGGAAAACTGTTTGCAAAGGTGAAACTGATGCAGATTTGCCATTTGAATACACAATATGTAGAACATCTCTACTTTATTGTCTTTTTGTTATAGCCTGCAACATTTCTATTGTTTTGCTTCCACTGCTCTCATAAAAACCTGTTTCCAAACACTGCAGACAGCTGTTCTGAGAGAACATGCCCTCATTAACTCGCTGTTTACGACCCGCTCAGCACCAACCCAGTTAGCGACTCTCATGTAAACATGGCAGAACAACACAGCTCTAAATTAATGCTACTATTGCTTTGTGTCAGCTGGATATTTAAAAAGGGAACTGGTTTCTGACAAGTTTGTCTCATCGGATTTTTAAGGTGATGAAATAAGTTGTGTTCACAGTTTGTTGTGCTGCCCCCAAGTGGCCAAAAACATCAATTAATGCAGATTTAAAGCAAATTTTACCTCTTTGCAAGTTAAATTTCTATGAAGCATAACACAATCCTGCTCCATGCTTTTGCTGCAGTTACCTTACTTGGTCTGTTATGACCAATAAGTGATGGCTGTCAATGGTAGCAAACTTCAGGTAGAGATTTCTGTCTAACTGACAAAACATATTTAGTTTGTTTTAGCATTTTCGGCATTTATTATTATCCTTGATAAAGCTACCTGCAAAATGACAGTATCACCCCTGAAAGCCACTAGATGCAGATTATAATTTAATTACTGACTTGAGTATCTGGAGGGGCGCTGTGTCAATAAGCAATGAATGCTGCCATCCTCCTTGTACAAAAAATAAGCCATTGAAGTCATTTAAAAGCTCATGTAATCATATTAAAATGTTTCAAATTATGGCTTGTAAAATGAATGCAGAATTTAGTGTATTTTAAAGGACCCTGAATGAGTTAAAGCAGGGAATTGCTTCTCCAACACCACATAAATTAAATTCTTACCCTTAATTTATTATGTAATCAAAATTTGTTTATCGCATGTAAAATTGACCAGATACTTGACTGAATTAAACAAATCTGTAACCAGTTGCTGAAGCAATACCCTCTTTATATCCACTTATAGAAATATTAAATGTTTCTGCTTGTCATCCATCTGCAGTGAAACTACGAGGGAAGGTCACTGAGACGAGGGAGATTCTCACAGTGACAAAGATCAACCCCTCACTTCAGAGGCATCAACACACTGCGGCGCTGACTGTCCGCTGCTGAGCAACGACACATCAAGCATCGTGTCTGACGTGACGGTCGAGGAGGAGAAGAAAGTGGTTGTTTTTCTTCATGATCACTTCTCACCTGGCGATGCAGTTTCTTGTGGCACGCAGGAAGAAACTGCTGATACACCATTGGAGGAGTTCACAGACTTTTCTGTAAGGGCATCCGAACAGCCCAGAACCTGTTCAATAGGGGTTTCCAGTGAAGGAAACAGTGATGAGGGCGAGGACAGGAAGCTATGCATCAAGATGGAGGACACTAGTGAAGACATGGGTCTCGACATAAAAGAGAATGCAGAAAACCCAGAGGACGGAAATGAAGTGATAGCTGACATAAAGCATGAAGAAAAGCTGCAGGGAGGTGTCCAAGAGCATAATGGTGCAATTCGTAGGAAAAGTGATGAAATTTGGGATGAGATTGAGGATGTTGTGTGTGAACTGATACAAGATGAGGAATGTGAGCAAGTTGAGAAGGATGCAAGAGAAAGTGTTGCAGGGGAGAAAGATACAGATACTGAGCAGATAGCAAAGGTGTCAGAGGAGGAAATGTGGGAAGCTGACGGAGGAGGGATGGACGAGACTGAACTTAGAATAGACGTAGTGGAGGAATCAACAGTAACAACTGAAGAAAAGCTAACAGACGCAGAGACGCAGCAAGAGTTTAAGGGAAAAGAGACAGACTTACTGAAGACAAGTGAACGGGTTGAAGCAGTTCAAGTGAAGCACGCCACCTGCAACGAAACTCAGCATCATGACAAAGAAGAAGTGGCTCCAAAAGAAAAAGAAAACAATGGTGGAGTTGGAGCTCTTGAGAAACAAAGTACACCGCTGAGCACAGATCAGGTCAGATCTGATATCAAGGAATTAAAAGAAGGCAGAAAGAATGATGAGAGTGATAGCGGCCAAGGAGGAGTTGGAAGGAAGCTGGTTGTCTCCAAACATCCAAAAGTTTATCAAGTAAAAGCTGTGCCGGTCGTGCCTCCGAAGCCGCAGCACTGCAAAATCACCGCCCTGACCCTCCGACAGCAGCAGCAGGAAAGAGAGAGAAGAGAAGCTGAAAGAGGGAGAGAAAACACGCTGAAGGTCCCAACAGAGCTGGACAAAGATGAGGACAGAGGGAAGAAGGAGAAGCCACCACTCAGGGGAGGAGAGAGAGAGAGGGAAAGGAGGAAGGACGGGGATGAGAGCGCCGTGAGGGACATGAGCAGAAACAGTCCCCTCAGCATGTGTTTTGACGAGGCTGTTGCCAAGGCAACCATGAGGAGAGAAAAAGAGAAAGAATGTGAGAAGGAGAGACAGAGGGACTGGGGAAATGACGTACAGTAAAGGGTTTTTTTTATTGTCTGTATAACTGATTTTACTGTACAAACTTTGTCTTTGTGTAGCATAAGGGGCTGTATTTTTATTTCTGTACTGATTGAGGATTTTCTTCTGTGTGCGAAACTGTATTATCTATGCAGCGCAATTAAAGATGTGTTTTTGGTTCTTCTGCTCTGCACAAACTTCATGGGCAGCCAGGGAACTTATGTTTTTTTTGTTTTTTAAATTTAAGACAAGGACTTTTCCCCTTTGTTAGAACCATAGAGCTGACAGGAAAGAGTTAAAGAGACTCGAATGACTTACAACAAAGCTCACTGGCTTGACTCGAACCATGTGTTTCTATGATATGCAGCTACATGGTCAAATAGGAATGAAATAAAAGCAGAAAAGATTGAAGGTGAGTGTTGATACAACAAGTTGAAGATGAAATGTTTGACAGTCCCTTTGAATAAACGGTTATTTTTCTGTATAAGCCAAGAACTTTCATCGCTTCCATAATACAGGTCTGCAAAACAAGACAACCCGCCATTGAATAACTACTCAATCTTCATCAAAAATAAAAACAAAACAAAAAAAAAAGCTCTATATTCAGCTCCCCTGTGGTTGCACTTGTCTTTAATTTTCAGTACTTTGTAATTATATAAGGCGTAATGTATGTATACAGTAGGCCTGTGTATAATATACTGTCAGCAAATGTGTGGTTAAATAGTAGATTTGAAAAAACGTTGATGCTGAATGGAATGTGTCATGAATGATAAATATTATTTTGCCAAAAGTTTTTTTGTGTGTGTGTGTATGTTTCATGTGAATAAAAATTTGTTTTCAAAATGGTGTCCTGTATTAACACACACATATAACAAATTGAGATTTTCAAATTCAGGTTTATTAGGAGAGTTACGTTGGTATCCGTTACGTCACATCCGCCCTCATTTTCCCGGACGTAAACCAAAATAAAAATACAGTTGCGATGTGTCGGCTAGCTCTTGGAGCTCCTGCCGTTTAATTAAACTTGAATTTCGCTTCCACCGAGTTTTTATCCTCCCCGGGCAGGATGTCCTTCCCCTCCTCCTTCGGTTCGCAGGTCGCGGCCATCATGGACGTGTTAGCCAAAGCCGCGGTCGCCGAGATAACGAAGCTGGTGGAGGACGGGACCGTGGTTCTGCGCCTGGAGATGTGCCGGAGGGACTCGGAGATTCAGGAGCTCAAGAGAAGTTTGAAGCTGATGGAGGTTGAACTCTGTAAAGCCCAGGAAGCAGCCACGGGCCGAGCTAACGGTGACGTTGCAGAGGACACACAGCAGCCGACGGTACCGGCAGCCGTTCAGGTCGACCGCGAAGGTGAGAAGCACCAACTTGTGGACAACCGTCACACCAAACTTACCACAAGAAATCTAAAAGAATTGTTTTACTCTGTCTTTTTAAAGTGGTCCATGTTTGTTTGGACAAAACCTAAGATCCTAAGCGTTTGTCACGATGTTCTGTGTAATTTAGCTGAAAGATAAATCACAAACTGCTAAATATGTGTCCAAGTCCAAGGTGACTTCCTTCCATTGTTGTATTTAACCAACAGTATATAAGAAGTAGATTTACGTTTTATTCAGGCCACTGTTTAACTTCACGTCTTCAGTGCTCAGAAAAAGTTTTGTCACACTCGTCCAAACATGAACAACTTCCAGAAAACCGAGTTTTCAGCTGTAGTGCAGTTAAACCGTTTTATAAGAAGAGGCAGGGTGGAGGTTAATTAAAGGGCGAACCTCAAACAGTGGAAAACACGATGAACATATGACATTACTGTTTGTTTCTGGTGCTCTCATCTCTTTATATTTCCTGTCTGGAAGCAGTAGCTCAGTGTCCATTGCGAGGTTTTGCATTGTGCTTTTGCTGACACGGCGTTTTTAACTCAGCCAAGTGTGAGTGGCTTTTGAGAGTGTTCATCCGATCAGACGAAAGTGCATCCATCCACTCTCTCTTTGCCTTTGCGTGTCCCTCAGTATTCTTTTCTGTCCATTGCAGGCAAAGAAGAAGACCAGGAGACGTGTGCAGCGTATCAGGAAGCAGCTGTTTTGCTCTGCGAGCCTCAGCGTGGAGCAGAGGAGAGCCGTGACGTGAGGGCAGCGCTGAAACACGAGCCGGCAGACGAACCTGCCACCCTGGAAAGAAGGAGCAACGCCGCAGCTGCAGACGTTTGCTTCGAGGCGGCAGAGCGAAGCGAGCCAGTCTGGCCTCCTTCCGCGTGTAGCATGTTTGACAAAAGCTCTGTTGCAGTGCAGCCGCACATGCCAGTTTTCTCTCCTCACACTGAGCAATATGCGTTGCAGAGCACAGAAAGTTCCTTCAACTCTTTTACGAACAACATAGAGAAAACTGCGGACGATTCATTAGGTGTGCCGATAAAAGTGGAGGTGGAGGTTCGACCCACGTGCATGGGGAGTAAAACTTCAGGGTCTGTTCAGGATGAGCGGTTAAGACATGCCTCACACCCTGCAGTCAGTCAGGACCACTGCTTGCAGTCTGCTTCTCGACAGGCTGGGCCGTCACAGGCCCCGCCTCATCCGCAGAGGGCTACCGCAGATCCGTCAGGACCAAACACGGACGATCACTTCCTCAGCAGAAACAACCTGAGAGCGAAAAGGCTCATGAACATTTGGAGAGCAAATCAGAAGCTGTTCATCTGCTCAGTCTGCAACAGGGGTTTCCCTCGCTTGTCTCAGCTCGAGGAACACAAGGCCACGCACCAAGCCTTTAAACCCTTCAGATGCCTCGAATGCGGGAAATCTTTCACGCAGAAGACCCGGCTGAAGACGCACCAGAGCGTGCACACGGGCGAGAGGCCATTTAGCTGCAAAATCTGCGGCAAGATGTTCTCGAGGCAGGACAACTGTCTGAGACACGAGCGCTTCCACAGCGGCCTGAGGCCGTACAGCTGTGGGCAGTGTGGTAAAAGCTTCACTGTGCTGGGGAACCTCAAAATGCATCAAGAGATTCACCTGCAGGGGAGGTAGCGCTCAGATACTGGAGCTGTCAGTGACACAGAATTTCAACTAACCCTTATTTATCTTGCCAGTGTACTTTGGCGGTTGGATGCATTGAATGCACCAGTAAAATGTCCACATCGCCGGGCTGCCGGCAGTGCTCAGACCATCCGTGAGTGAGGATTCTTATGTTTATCGCTTGTTCCAAGCGGCAGACGCTTCTTCAGATTTGTTTATTTTGTCTCAATCAGAATAGAGCAATGCATCTATTTATTCATTCATTTGGTTCAGAAGATTTTTTCTCTACACTTCAGGTGTTATTAAATTTTGATTTTTTTGTTGCTGTTTTTTCCTCTGAATTTGATCTTGTATTTTGACGTATTTCAGTGCCTTTGAAAGTTTCTGGTCTCCTCGATTGTTACTTGTGTAATCTCCCTACTGCCACATCAGGAGGTTTGGTGAAATGATTCTGTGTCGAATGATTATTGTTTAATGAATTATCTATATGCTATGCATCCTAATTAAACGTGTCTGACCTCTGAACAGATCATGATGTCCTGTTTTGTAGATGTTTCATGTACGTCTCGTACCTCTGAGCTGGGCAGACTTGTGTGCCCTGTGTAGGAGCCAGTTAGCAAACCTGTCTGTGAGAGCTGTTTTCTGTAAACAGGATCCTGAAGAAGACTTGAAAGATTTCTTTTTTAACATTGACGGATGCATAAATAATGTAAGTGAACTTCGGTACTGTTTGCTTGTTGGTTTTGGTTATGGTACGCATGGCAATTTATTGATTTATGTTTGTTTATTGTATGGAAAAGTCAAATAATCTCTTTTTTTCCCCATCTACCTTCTTCCTCACTTCACTTATGACCAATCGGAAAAAATTCTACCTGTAATTTCATGTTTGCCTTGCAGGACTTTTGAACCAGGCCACAGTATGAGTCTACAAGTGTATGTATTTATAAAGGACATATATGTTAAGCCAAAGTGAAACATTATTTGTAATTATGTAAATTATGCAAACATGAATGTACATTATATTCTACTGCTGTAAAAGGCCTTGTGTTTTTTCTATA
This sequence comes from Naso thynnoides, assembly GCA_029783665.1. Classification (NCBI taxonomy): domain Eukaryota; kingdom Metazoa; phylum Chordata; class Actinopteri; order Acanthuriformes; family Acanthuridae; genus Naso; species Naso thynnoides. The sequence goes on from JAQLOL010000004.1 coordinate 22,017,494, forward strand.
AATGGTGTTTTATACCTTTATACTTTATTTAGCTTGTTTAATTCATTTTAATGAACTTATTTTCTAAGTTACTGCTACTCGGGTCATTTTATGTATAGGCCTATTTTAAACTGGTGTAATGCCTGCATGTAGTTTTTGAGCTGTTGTTGAACAGAAAGAAAAAAAAAAAAAATCATGACTAACCTCGGAAGTACTTTGGCAATATCCACTGCGCCTTTCCCCCTGTACTTACGGTACTTGTGTCATTTCCGTAATGCGAAAACCTTTGTTCATGGAGAATTCTTTCCATCAAGTAGCTGCTGCGAGCTGAAAGCGGTGCACGTTAAAAGCAGCTCGAAGCTCAGCCGCGCAGCTGCACTTTGTGCAACGATGTTGAGCAGCGTTGCTCTGCGGGCTCAGATCGCCTCCATCGTCGATGCCTTGTCCAAAGCCGCCGTGACTCAAATCGCCAAAGTTGTGGAAGATGATATGGTGGTCCTGCGGCTGGAGATGTGTCAGCGTGAAAACGAGATCAAGAAGCTGAAGAGCAACATCGAAGTTCTGCACAGCGAGCTGCGATCGGCGCGGGAGAGAGTGAGCCAGCGACCCGACAACCGCGGCAGAGACGGTGAGGGCTGACACGCACTTCAGCACACTTTATCCGCTGCGAGTGAACGTCTGGCTGACACACAACAACTTCTCACACAGGTGTGGGTCACATGAGGACAGGCTTTCTGTAAGGATGACAGTGCATAAATCTCCGCACCCTTCTCACTTTACTGTTTGCCCGTAAGTGGCTGAATTCCAGCGACTTCACCGCCTCAAATCTCTGCAAGGCTCTGAGAGGTTGACTGACAGGAGCAGAGCACGATTGACTCAGCCACACGCATGAACATATTGCCCAACAGGGCTGTGCAAATTGCACAGAACCGAGTTTTCCAATATTTTTCCACCAAAACCCCTTATTGCCACCATCTTGTATGGTTAACTTACCAATGAGATTATTGTACTTTTTATGAATAAGTTTTTCCAGATTTCACAAGAACTTGGTTTCAGAAGGAGAACTTTGCGAATTGAAAGTGTGAGATAATTATTATTAGATCCCTGCAAAAATCAAACCACAGTCACATTAATTGGCTTTTTAATAAAAATGAGAATAATGATGCTAAAGTGAACAACTGTAATATCAGTCTAAATAATCGCAATTAAATGTTTTTTTCAAAATCCTTTCGCCCAACTAGTGCTGGGCATGGTCAATGACCTCACCGTACCATACACATCGCTTTACATGAGAGGTCAAAATACGAGTATATGACGATTCGTTGCTGTAAGCTGCATATTGGGATATATTGCGATATTTCAAAGTGTTCAGTGAAAACACCAAACACTGATGTAGCTGCCAACGCGTCAAAATGAAACATGAAATTTAAGTGCACTCTTGCACTCAAATTGGACACACTGAAACAGTGGACACACTGAAATTGGAAGCATGAAAAAAAAGTCTACAAGTGTTCTTTTGCATCACTGAACTTATACAGATGCCATCATGAATTGAACAAGTGTTCGCACTGTGTCCCTGAACAAACTGGAACCATCATCCGAAAATTAGTGGTGGGTTTTGGCAACAACAACTTCACGATACGATGCGCATCGCGACGCAGTGTATCATGAAAACGAGATATAATGCACAAACTGACACTGATACGAACTCCCAACAGGCTGTTTCTGAAAATCATTTCCTTTCCACAGATGGTCAGAGTGATGTTCACGATGAAAAGCTGCACACTGATAAGGACCAAAGCAGCCTGTCCATACCTGAGGTGCAGGTAAAATGTGAACCTGTAGATGACAGAAGCGAAGAGGCCCGAGGACAACCGGACCAACCGGCCTTGCACGAAAGGAACAATGCGCAGTGGAGACCAACCGCACAACCTCAATCCGAACGTAACACCTCCAGTTATTTAAATTTGGGGCAGAACTCCTTGTTGTGTCTTCCTGAGACGTCTCTGGATGCCCCCTGCAGCAGCTCCGCCGGGTTTCAGCAGAGCCCGTCCAGCCGCGGGACGCTGGGATACAGTCAGTACCGTAACCTGTACAACTCAGTGCGGTGGAGGACGGTGAAGAGGTTAATGTTCAAGAAAGGGTTCATCTGTCCGTACTGTGGTAAATGTTTCGAGCGTGCCGGACACCTCGAGAGGCATAAAAGGATTCACACAGGAGAGAAACCGTATCGCTGCGAGATATGCGGGCGACGATTCAATCAGAAATGCAGCCTAAAGGAGCACATGAAGATTCACAATAGATGTAAGTAAATTGCTTTATTGTCTGTAGTTGCTTTGGTCTCATTTTCACATGTCGTGGTGTGCAAAGGACCTGTACTTACCAAAGGTTTTTTCCTGAAGGGGGAGCCGCAACATTGGCTGCTTTGTTATTATTTGGGATAACTATGACTGTCCTTCTCACATGGTTGTAGATGCAGGGCTTCATCAGGGTGTGACTGGAAAAGTCTTCCCATTTGAGATGAGGGTGGGAAAAATTCATTGACTAGGCCTAATTCTTTCTGCTCAAACAGGTCTTCAGCTCAGACCAGTGGAGATCCACGTGGGCGGAGAGAAGCAGCCTCCAGAGGTGAATCCATGCACAGATGCTCATCGCCAGGAGGAAGTGAGTCAGGCAAAAGCTGCTGATAACCTACCAAAGAATGAGGACATTCTTACACCTGTACACGTAAAATCTGAGCCTACAGAGGAAAGTGTAACACAACCGATGTTTCATGGAGGAAACGAGCGGACGATGGAGGGAGGTGGCAACCTGAGTGAGAGCTTTGACAGAGACAGCCAGCAGTGGATGTCCAGGTTACAGGGACAAAACAGCTCAGAGATCAGCGGAACAGAATATCTCGGCAGCTCGGTGCAGAGCGTTTCATCCTTCCCCGGTATGGCTCAGTTACTCCCGCCACCCGTCGAAGCCTCTTGCAGCACATTTTCCTTTCCGGGGAAACCCTACGGGGAACTGAAAAACAGCATGATCCCCCAAACACCGTATGGATCAGATTCGCTGATGATGTCGAGCGAAGCAGGCATGCATGGTTTGGCAGGAGCCACGCTGAATCACCACCAGCAGAGAGGAAACAGGTCGTTTCAGATGATCAAACCAAAGAAATGCTTTGTCTGCTCGTACTGCGGCAAGGTGTTTGAGCGCGGCGGCCACCTCGAAAGACATTTACGAATTCACACCGGGGAGAAACCGTACGGCTGCCACATCTGCGGCAGGTGCTTCAATCAGAAGAGCAGCCTCAAGGGCCACATGAAGACGCACAGAAATGGTAAGAAACCAACGCCAATATTATTGGCCGATATTAAGCCGTTGCAGATATATCGGTGTCGGCGTACGGTTCACCAACATGTGCCGATATTAAAAACAGTTTTTAAGGCTGGAAAAAATGCTTGGACAAGTGATTTGTACTGGAATTATGACGTAGTTTGCAGCTCCCTATTTAATAACTAACAAGTAAAGTGTTCGCTGATCAGCGCACTGAAATCTTGAATAACGTTTAAGATGTGAGGTATCATACCTTCATTACATGTTGTCATAATACTTGACAACCACACTCAGCGGATATTACATATGAACAGTATCAGCCACTATATAGCCTATCAGATATTGGAATTTTCTCACTCCAATTATAGGTATCGGCATTGGCCCAAAAATCCTCTATCATTTGGGCCCTAACTTATATGTTCTTTGATGTGAGGCAGTATTAAAATTGTTTTTTTAGGCCGGAAAAAATTAAAAATGATGTAATTGCATCGTTTGTCCAGCAGAGGGCGGCCTGTTATACAATAGCTAATGAATGCAGTGCTGATTGTCCAGTCCACTTATGTGTGGAATAAAGTTTGTTCAAATGATAAGAAGATATCCTGCCTCCATTACGTATCTTTGTCACAAGTATTTGCTAACCATATTCAGCTGATATTATCAATATTTAATATCGGCTGATATATCGGATATTGTAATTTTCTTACTCCCTAATATAGGTATCGGCTTTGTCTCCAAAAATCCCATATCAGTTGGGCCTTAGTTTTTAGAGAACGCAATTTGTCAGGCTCTAATTTTATTTATTTATTTATTTATTTTAGCTCTATTTAATCATTAACTTTACGGTGTTTTTCCTCTGAACAGGTGAGAACCCTGACATGCTCGATGCACATCGCCTGATGTTTACTATGCCTGACAACGAACCGCTGAAAAACCTGGGAGAACCCAAGACCAGACTGGCAGCTTTGGAAGAACAGCTACCCGGCTCCACGTACGGCGAGCCTGTTGTTGAGCAAACCGTCATGGTAAAGTTGGAGCCAAAAGTGGAAGATTTTCAGACTCTGAGTCAGGCGGGCACTGACAACGGCACAGGAGCACCAGACCAAAGCCAGCTGTGGACATCTGCGATAGACAAGAGCAGTGATGAACAAAATGTTTGTGTGCTTTTACAGGATGTGAAGTATCACATCAGTCCTGCTGCTGGAGCGGCCAATGAGCAGCAGGGATTTACGTCATCAATCAATGATCTGCCTTTCCTGGACCACAAAGACAAGGAAGATCAGTTTTCAGTGATGGGAATTCAGTCTCGCTGCGATATGACTCTGCAAGATCAAGATATAATCCAGGAGGTGACTGTTAGTGACTACAGCATTGTGAGTGACAGAACTCAGGAGGGAGGCGTGTTTGAATATAATATGGCCGCCTCAGACGATCTGGACAACAGCTGTGGCGGTGGGGATGCCACTGCGCAAAACTGCTTTATTTGCTCAGCATGTGGGCAAAGCTTTGATAGTTTCGGTTTATTTCAGACGCACCAGTGTAAAAATATCACAGAGCAATCCTTCAGCTGTGACATTTGTGGCAAGGTGTTCAATCAGATGAGCATCCTGAAACTGCATCTCAAACTACACGTTAAATAAAACCATTTGCAACGGTCACGACGCGGAAAAAATCCTGTACGTGACATTCCGCTGAGCTCCAGCAGTCAGTTGTAGCAAATCGCAAAAATCACTTTGGAGGGATAGTTCTCCCAAAAATGGAAATTCACTCATTATCTACTCACCCTCATGCAGATAGAAGGTCTGGTGAAGTTTTTTTAGTCCGCGAAACACTGCTGGAGTTTCACTGAAAGAAGGCGTTGCAGGCACGTCCCGGAGAATTGTAGTGAATGGTGTCCAGGATTGAAATGTAAAAAAATACTTAACAAAACCACAAAATACGTCCATACTGTTCGTCCAAGGTAATCCACGTGTCCTGAAGCCTTGATATGCCAAGTTGGTTTGGAAAATGTCGCTGACAGCATGTTTTTAGCCTCAATGTGGCCGGTAGCTCCTGAGTTGGGAGTTGCGTTCACATTCATGTGCGTGCACACAGTTTCTGAAGCTCGCACGAGGGGGGGCGCGAGGTGAGACCAACAGGAGCTCATGATGCTCATGATACGGCCACCATTTGCTACAATTGTTTGGATGATCACTGCAACGCCGTTTTCCTGCGAAACACCAGCAATGTTTTGTGGACTTAAAAAAAAAAATTCATCTGATCTTTCATCAGTGAGAGAACATAATGACTGAATTTTCACTTTTGGGTGAATTATTCCTTAAATGTCCCAAAACTCCCAAAAGCCAAACAGAAGAACAAAAAGCATCAGCAGCGCTGATTAAGTATAATCTGGAAAAAAAAGGCTGTTGAGGCTCTGCCACATTTTAAGTACTCTCACAAAATATTTCCTTCCTCTTTGACCTCCTTCACCTTCTTTTGAAATTGATTGAGCACTGTTGTTGTTGTTGTTGTTGTTGTTGTTGTGGACAGGGAGTTCTTTTCCCTCTTTTCACCACCACTTTTTGCTTGAAGGTGGCTTGAGCAGGCCCTTTGAAGAAGTTTTAATAATGACTTACTGACAGCAAGGACGAACAAACCCCGCCCAGCGTTTGAAGTGGCAGCTGAAGCTGTCCTGTTTCCTGGTTTACAGCCAAAGCTCTCACTGACTGACTGATCACCAGTGTTACGGTTTAATGATCCACCCAGCAGTTAGTGAACTATCTAACGAGCCTCACTCTCATACAGAAACACTCTCCTGTGTTTCCATAATGTTGCTTTATTTAAAAAAAAGTTATAATGAAGAATTTGAAGAAACTGATCATAATGTTTGTTATCATCCGGGATCAATTCAGCGTATTTTTTGTTCTTGAGGTAGAGTTGGATGATATGTATAATTTACCACGATTTTTTTTATTCCTAAACAGTATTTAGGGCAATTTGGCTGAATTAGAACAAATTATATTATACGAAACCTTTGATTTTGGCATATCCGTTAGATATAGAAGACAGGTTTCTTCTATGTTTGTTGCTATGGTGTCATTCTTAAGGGGAAAAAAATGAAATCAGTCTTTGACTTAATTGTACCAAGACACACTTTTTTCATGCAGATCTACATCAGAATTCTATATAGTCAAATATGGAACAGGGCCTATCTTTCTTTTATTTCTTTAATTTTTCTGAGGGTACTTCTTTTTTCTAAATGTTCAAAGCTGATGGTAGAGCAGATGAAGAGCAGCGTCTTTAAGTTGAATGGAACAAGCCCTCATATAACAAAGCACTGTATACCTCAAATGACTACATGTAAGTGTGTCTCCATAAGGGAAAATTGAGACAAATGCTGTGATTTTTTTGGTTCAAGACAAGATTTCAAATAAACGAGAGCTCCAATTAACCAAAAAATGGCAAATCCATGGTGATGTTGTTTTTCTTGGAGACAGAGAAGGAGCTACAATAAGTTAATGGAAAATCACATGCAGAGAACATTTCCATTTTGTATGTAGAACTAAAGAAATGTTTCAATACCTCTTTGACTCATAGGCTCTACAGTCATCATGCTGTAACCTTTGACTGAGATTTATTTGGGGGCAAATGTCCTTGTGAAGCATGCTCCCCTGTAATAACCTTACAAAATGTAGAACAAATTAGACAGTGTGTGTTCAGCATGGTTTGAGTTTGTTTGGAGCCGCTGGCTGAACTTGAAGAGGTCATTGAAATAGTTTGGCAGGACTAACGTGGAACACTCGAGGTAAGTCACAGGGGGAGGACCCTCCTCAGGCCAACAGTGCGACACTGAAGCCTTCACAGCACAGAGTAACGGGTGCCTAGGAAATCCCTACACCTGCCACTGTGGTGTTACACTCACAATTTATTTTGTTTCTCATTTTACACATGCTTGACTGATATTTATTTTATAGTGCTTATATGCTACTCAACAGAAAATGTAAAAAAAAAAAAAAGAAAAATAAACATTAAGTCATAAACTGTTTGGTGTATTTGAGTGCAGAGGATGAGTTGAGGACAAAAGCTGTCCTCTGGTGGTGCAGCAGCGGATACTTCTCTATCGGTCCAGACGGCAGCGGCAGGGCCAGGCTGCGGCGTGAGTGCACGCGGAGTGGATCTGTGTCACCTGGTTTGACTGCCATCAGTCTGATTCCTAGTTGAGGGTTACCATGATACTGTGAGCGGTTTAATGACCTGCTGAGTCTTCCGGTCCACCGGCCGTGCATGTCTGCCTCTAATGCTTCTCTGCAAAAGCTGGCAAATTTTGGCACAAGAATTTTAGAAAGTAAGCAGTCATTGCTGGGCTGTTTCTTTTAAAAAACCAGGGTGAAGATGTTTGAGGTGCAGGTTCTTTGTGATGAATCCCAGGAGCTCCACTGACGTAGCCAGGTGTTTATCTTTGCCTCCTTTTCTCTAAACCAGCCCCTTAGTCTGTTTTCCGTGCAGCACGTTGCAAAATTGTTACTTTCCTCTCCATACTTTACTCATTATTTGCAATCCGGGTGCTGTTGTTGTCCCCAAACTTCATGTCGGGAGTCGCAATAACCTTTCAAGAGTTTCACAAAGTCAGAATGTTTTTCCATTCAAGAGTGATGTCGAGCATTTTTAGTCTGCTTCAGTTCAGTAGTTCCCAGCACAAGATCACTGATCTATGAGTAGCATTATTCAGAAACTGCACATGACACAAGAAGTTTATGAAATTATACTGGTGTTACATTTGAAAAGACAAATATGATGGAAGAAAATTAAATATTTTAAGCCTTTTGTCATTTCAAATAAATTCAAGTTAATAAAACTTATTTTTATATAGATTAGTGTAAATGAATGATGGTTGAATGTTCACCCTCCATCACTTTTTTAAAAACATCCTTATTTTCTTTTCTTACATTCCAGGATTTCCACAGACCTGGAAAAGGTAAAAAACTTAGCCAGGACAAAAACCTTCAGTGTAGATTTATTTGGCTATTTAGTAAAAATTCATAGATTTTATGGGTGGCACAGTGGCTCAGTGGTTGGCACTGTCACCTCATAGATTGGAAGTCCATACCTGGCTGGCGCGGGGCCTCTCTATGTGGATTATGCATGTTCTCCCCGTGTCTGTGTGGGCTCCCTCATGCAGGTTAATTTAATTGGTGGCTCTAAGTTGCCCGTATGGGTGAAGTTGAGCATGAAAGGTTGTCTCTATCTGCCAACCCTGTGGCTCCTTGTCCGGGGCGTACCACGGCCTCGCCCAGCTGGGATTGGCTGCAGCCACCCTGCAACCATGCAAAGGATAAGTGGTTACCGACAGGCTAATGAATGAATGAATGAATGACAGATTTTATTTTAGATTTTGATTCATCTGCAGGTCAATGAAGTCTATTTGTTCTGCTGAAGGGACTGCAGTTGGGTAACAATAAATTTTTGGGGGGGGTTAATAAACTTATCTATGATAATTTAAGTTTCAGAACAATTGCTAAGAAGTAGATTTAAAACGTGAAAAAATGGGCTAGTGATCTAGCAAGAATAAGTTTAAATTGCAATGGAAAAGAAGCGGGCTATTATGGACTGACCATCACTTTTGTGTTCATAGAGATTTTGTCCGCCCAGATGACTGAGCTAATTTTACCCTAAACGACAAGCAACCCGTCTGACAGGTCAGTAAAGCTGATTCCCCTGCAGTTTACCTGAAACACCTACAAGTGCTGAGAAACAACAGGGAACATTTTTTTTTTTTACCTCACACTTCTGTTTCTCTCTTCCTTGTTGGTCAAAATGTCACTGCGTGTCTACGCCTTCATTTACGGTAAGCTCTCAGCTACACGGAAGAAAAGCCTCAGCTAGCTAGAAACAGGGATGTAACATTTTATACTGCGTCGGCTCTTTTTGCAATTAAAAAAAATATATAAAAAATCAGTGCGTGGAAGGACCTTTCTGTGACATTTTCCCCTCGCGTGTTACTCTGCGTGAGTGAACATGGCGACGTGTATTCCCTTTCAAACCCAGTTATCCTCAATAATGGAGGTTCTGGTTAAAGCAGCAGTGACAGAGATCTCCAAACTAGTCGATGACAAATGTGCGTTTTTGCACCATGAAATATCCCGAAAGCAAAGCGAGAATGAGATGCTGAAGCGGAAATTACTGATGATGGAGAGCAAAAACGCGCAGCTGCAGCGCGGCTTCGGTAAGATGCCCAATTATCTGCATGTGTGCCCTGAACTGACGACTCTGCTAGATTAGTATTATGCATGTTAATGTGACTTGGAGGTATTATTATTGAATTACTGTTATTTTGAAGCAGCACCGGAAGAATTGTCCTCATGTTTCGGTCAAATCAATTAATACAGTGAGACATTTTCTTCTTTCAGATGACTTTTAATTTCACTTTCGTCCAGTTTGAAATGTAAAATGCATTTTTTTTCTTGTTAACATTTAACTTAAGACATGCATAAGTGCGCTGTAATGCGCCTGTAGTGCTGTATAATCATAGTTGTAACCAAAACCATCTATAATGCTTTATAAGTGTGCTCACAATGTGCTGTAAAGTGTAATATATGTTCATAATGTGTTACACTCTATTATAGATTTATGCTTTAACCAAACTCTCACCGTTTCCTTTTCTGCACCAGAAAACTACATGGACAGAGGAAGTGAGGTGGGGAGTAACTGTCCGCATCCCACGGGAGATATGAAGGTCTGTGTCCTTTCAAAATTCCAAAACTTTCACTCAACATGATTGACTGAAATTCGTTTAGATGCGCCTGAATCAATAGTGGTTAAGCAGCTGAGCAAAGTGGGCAACTATCCCAAGGCTCAAGACCACCAGAGGCCCACCGGAGACTTAAATGATTTGACCTGCAGATTTCTTTTAAATTTTTTTTTAGCAAAATTGCTTAAAAAAACAACAAACATTGCCGGCCCAGAAGGAAACAACTCGCAGATATAAAAAGAGACTCTCTGGTGAACACGGGAAAGGTGCATTGTTTTCCTCAGGTGGAGAGCAAACAGAGCTAAAAGGAGGCTGAATGTTGGACTTCAGGCCGTGGAACTTTCATTTTGTGTCGACTGTAGCGCTCCGTGTGGACAAAAGCGGCACTGCTCACTGTCAGAAAGATCTTGTCTAGCTCAAGCGTTTGTTTTGGAAGAAAGTGAAAGAAACGCCACTAATTTGCACAAAACCAGTTCAGCCGTGCACACAACATTAAGAATGATCTATAAGACAAAATATCCTCCTGCTCCCTGCGACAAATCGTCTTTTCGGGTCTGTGTGCTGTGAAGTATTTTGCACCATTTCCGCTGACCGAGCGGGACTTGGCAAAGGCACAGTAAAAGACAGGACAGTAATCTTCAGTCTCCTCGCTGATGTTTGCCGATGTAGGTAAGACGTGAGGCACCGAGGTTAAATTTAGACTGCTTCATAACCAGTTAAAAGTTCCTTGTTGGGACTCGAACTTTTGCTAGGAGGCCGTAAAACACAGCTGATGTTTGTGTTAATGTTGCTGTGTGTCAGATTTCTTAAAAAGTTCCAAGTATGATTTATAGAAAAGTAACAGTTGCTTGATTTTGCAGTGTTGCGTTTACGGTTCGCGCTGCCCCCAAGTGGACGGAATAGTCGTCATGGCTGGTTAAAGTTTTCATTTTCTGGCTGATAGTTGAGCATAATCATAAAATCTGTGGCTTTTACATGTCTAAGTGATCGCATGTTCTTAAATCCTGTCATTATCTAGTTTCCAGAAATTGAGGATGCGACTGTTTCATTCACTATTAAAGAAGAAAGTCCGGATGAGACGCTGTGGATCAGCGATTCTGCCGGACCAATTGGTGAGTTGAAGAACTGGACTTTGTGCATGAATTACATCCAAAATAAGTCACGCTTTGTAGTTGTAATTAATGAGTGAACATGGGCACTTTGGACTTTTTTTCACCTGTCATTTGCAGGTTCTTCTTTACAGTACCCTCATCCAGCTAACGCCCCCGAGAACCAGCAGCTGGAAGGGAACCGTCAGTTAAACCATCCAGAGGTCACCGGGCAAAAAGCCTCCGAGTTCAGTGACATGTACAACTCCGGCCAGCTCGCAGGAGACATGAGTGGCCTTCAGTTCACCGTTAAGACAGAGAAGGAGGAGGATCAATCCAGATTTGGTGAGGAAAGATGCCAGCACAGCGCAGGGAAGCAGACTCAACTCACTGCAGACTTTTCCATGGATGAAAGAGACAATCAGCTGTGGTCGTCCATCATCGAAGGTAACGACATAGATGCTGGTTTTCCTGACTTTTCCAGTGTGGTAGAGGAGTATTCCAACTCATTCCCGGATCATTCTGATGCTCACATGGGTTCTAACTCGACAAAGTCGGCCAGTGTCCAGCAGCTGTCCTCTCAGAGGCCGTGTAATGGGATCTACAGCAGCGAGTATCAGAAGGATGTTCCGCAGTCGTCCAGTTTTCAGCCCAGACCTCAGGGTGCTCAGTCACAGCCGGACAGGCCGAAGGAGCAGATGTACTCGCAGAGAAACCCCCCGCATGTCGCGCAGCTGAGGCAGCCGGATGAGCTCTCTGAGAGGGAGACAGCAGCTGCAGACAGACCGGCCGTAACTCCCTCGCACAACACTTTCACACCGGGCAGCTTCTCCCCTCACACACCCCACAAACCCCTCTCCAGCATGGCACGGAGCTACGTCTGCTCGCAGTGCGGCAAGGCGTTCGGCCGTCTGCACCAGTTCAAGCTGCACCAGCAAAGCCACAAGAGAAAGCGGGCGTTCTGGTGCACAGTGTGCGGCAAAAACTTCCAGTGTTCATCCCACCTCAGCATACACCACAGGACACACACGGGCGAGAAGCCGTACGGCTGCGGACAGTGCGGGAAGAGGTTCACGCAGCAGAGCAGTCTGAGGGTCCACCAGCGCACACACAGCGGCGAGCGGCCCTACAGCTGCTCGCTGTGTGGCAAAACCTTCATCCTGATGCACCATCTGAAGCGGCACAGAATCATCCACACATACAGCTGAGACGGAGGGATGTTGCTCAAGTGAAAAGACACAAATGAGCCTCAAAGCCGATTAAAAGTCCAGCAAGGGGGCAGCTGTTTGGAATGAGATCTGTGACCTTGCCGCATTGCGTGTAGACTTTGTATATTAATGCATATTTCACTATGCAAAATCCATCCAGTCCTAAGAAGTTTCCTTTTTTCAGATTCCTGTCTTTTAATTATTAAAACTTGCAGCAGCATTCACACAGGTCTGTATGTTTAAGACACCTCCAAAGCTAGAAATCCAAAAAACAAGGTCTAACATGTTGAGTCATTGCAAACAGATCCTGCAGATTTCCTCTCACCGTTTCCTGCACATTGATCCTCCCTCATTGACAGTTTGTTTCATCTTCTCATGTAGAAATCTGCCTTATTTCATCTCAGCACTGAAACTGTAGAAGCACAAGATGCTAATTTTCCCCATAAACTCTCTCTTTTGCCGTCAGTATTGATGTCAGCATCGGTAAAAACCTGCCTGACTTTTACTCATGGTTGAATTTCTCCATAAAATGTGTCACCAGAATTCTTTGTTATTGTTTATATTAAAGGGTCGTTCCAATCAGCTCTTCAAGTCCAAGTGTTTCCGCTTTTGAGTGTATTTTAAAAAATTAGTTTTATGTTCCTCAAACTACTTTTCAACAAAGAGTTATGACCAGAGCAAAAAAAAACCCCAAAATGTTCCAATAGCAATGAGTAAAAGCCGCAGATTCTCACAGCTTTATGCAATAACTTTTGCTTGATAGATGAGGATCAATGGTTCACCTATAACAGTCACTCAAATTATGGCCTCTCTCTAGCAGCAGAGGGCAGCGTAACTTGTTTTTGAACACATTTTCGTGCAGACAGGAGACTGACTCCACTGTATGCTTCCTGAACAGGAACTTCACCCTTTCACTTTCACAAAGTGAATTAACACCCTGTGCGTGAGGTCTTTAATGGTGAGACGGCCTCTCATTTAGTTCCTCCTGAACACGCATTTCACATGCATGCATGTGATCTTCGTTTCATTTCACTATTCTAGATGTTGTCCTTTGCTGCTATTCGATGGTTTTTGTTTCTCTTGCTGGTGTCCCAAACAGCCTGTAAAGCTGAGATGTTAGTCTGAGATGTGCAGAGGTTTCTCAGGATTTAGATGAGATGATTTTCTTGTTATTTTTCTTTAGATCATAGAGTTAAAAATTTTCAGCTTTGTCAGCAGGAATGCTATGGCAGATGTGGTTTTTTTTCCCTCTGTCTTTTTGTGTCCTGGTCTGCATTTTTAAGTTAGACTTTTCATTGATTATATGGTTTAATAATCTATCTAATGGTCCACATGACTGGTTTGGTGTTGAAAGGGTTACACAGGTGGTAGAGTGCAGTATAAACACTGCTCTGGAACAGCATGTCCTGCAGCTGACGCTTCCTATTATAAAGACGTCGGCTCTATTGTAAGAGCATACATCATACTGCAGCTCTATTGTTTGTGGAGTTCAACTGCAAACAAGTGCACAATTATTTAAAGATGCGAGAGGAAGAAATTAATCTATTGGAGTTAATGATTTCCCCTTATGAACACAGAGGATTCTTGTCTGCTCAGTCCACTCTTCTTTGTTCTTCCTTATGAAAGATTTCCGTTCAAACACAGCTGGTGTTTTTAACAATAACGCTGTAATGAAAATTTCTCTTCTGCTTCATCCTGCAACTTTGTCAGATCATGGTTTTATAATCTTATTTTACAAATATATGACTTACAATTTAGGCCTTATACGAGCGTACTGACACTGGTCAGAAGGTGTACAGGTAGGTTGTTCGGTGGCAAGCAGTCAAACAGGTCGGTTGATTCGACACGACTGTCCTAAAGAGACGCTGAAATGAAAACCAGACAGGGATGCTGGAGGTCGGTCAGAGTTGGATTGCTTATGGACTCTTGATCTATGATGTCATGCTCTGGGTAAGAGCCAGTTTTTGCTTTAATTTGACTTGCTGGGATAAGTTATATCCTTATCGTTATTGACAGTTGACAACTGTTCTACAGCTAAAATCAGTATGTAGTGTGTATAAAAGAAGCTAAAAACTGCACTAATGGCTGACGACTGCAAGGAGAGGAGGAGGGAGCGAGAGGGAGCCTGGAGGCAGATGAGAGATGCATCCTCATTGTGTTCACGTGTAACTGAGAAATGTAAGTATAACGATCAGTATTTAATCAGTTGAAGGTAGTAATAAACTGAATTTAAGGGGGTCCTGCAGCTCTCTCAGCACCCCTGCTTCCTGTGTCCCTACAGCTACATGTAAAATTTAAATGTCCATTGTGCAGGATTTAGTGACATCTAGTGGTGAGGTTGAAGATTGCAGCACAACTGAGTGTCCCTCTGCTTAACCTTCCATTCCAGGTGTGTAGGAGAACCAGCAGGGGGCGGCGGAACTCGTAAAAATGTGCTAACAAACATACTTAAATAATGTTCTATTCAGTGTCTGGCAGTAGATCCCCGTGAATTATCTTCACTTCACCTTCAAAGCTTCAGCCGTAAGAAACTTTCAGAACCTACGCTTCCACATGTTACATCCACAGTCACACTTTAAACATAATTTGCATAATATCAAACAAAGCATTCAGCCTAAGCACATATAGCACTCTGTGTGTGTGTGTGTGTGTGTGTGTGTGTGTTGAGAGACATAAATCTAACCTGCAGAACTAGAAGGTGAACCTGTCATTGTGTGCTCACAGTGTGCTGCCTATATGTCAGTATATCCTGTATGGACACCTGGAGCTCCTCATTCGCTGCAGTAAAGCAGACTGCTCATAAAATTCCCATGACCTTGTATGGTCATAAACTCGGGCGCCTGAGCGTCATGGAAAACATTTTTCTGGTTCTTTTTGGACGAGGAGGAGAAGGAGGAGGACGAAGGGGACAAGTGGCAGTGGAAGTATTTTGTGTAATGAAGTTGGAGCAGGCAGAGTTTAGCCTGAAGTGTCTGAGAGGACAGTGGAGAAAGAGGAGGATAAACATGGCTGATAAAGTAAAGGTCAAGCAGACAGTGAAAATGTAAACCGACTTGGTTGTGTTTTCTTTCACAGAGGGCAGATGTGGACGCCACCTGGAAGTTTCTCTTGCCATTCTCACTCTGGGAAAGTTTGCATTGAACTTTCAGGTTGTGCTTCTAAGTGAAATCTGCATTCAGATTCACATTCTGCATTTCTAAACCATTTTGATGGTTTGCTTTATGTATTTGTGTATTTTTTTTTATTTTTGTGGATATGTGACCAAACATTTAAAATTATGTATAGTTAATGCAGTGTAAGTAATATTGCCAAAAGTATCGGGACACCACTGTCTTTTGTATTTAGTCAGGGGCAGTTTTTCATGATTTCAACTCCATTTAGCTCCAGTGGGGAAAAATCATAAGGCTGCAGTATGAGGAGATGTTTAGGCAACAGTAACAATCATGGGAGTGTATTGTTTTGGTTGTCCACATGGTTTTGGCCTTGATTTCCAGCAGCTACTTACAAGGTTGAGAAAAAAAGTTTCTCACTGATTTGCATAAAACAATAGCAAAGTTTTGTGTCTGTTTTAGAGAACTAAATAGATGTTTTAGAATTTTGCACTAACATTATTGTGCAGGAAGAAATCCATCAAACAGGAAGTTCACATTACTTTCCTTGCAGTAATAGATGAGAATCTGACGCCAAGGGAAGTTCAGGTCCAAATCTTTGATGATTCTCATTCTGTTTAAACTTGACCTCCAGACACTGACTCACGCTCCCCTGCTGTGTTGACCTCTTTTCCAACATTTCACCAAATTTGCGACATACAAGCTGTGATTTGCAATGTTAGAATTTCTTTCCTGCTAATTTTAACACATTTCACTTTTCAGAACAAAAGCCATAATGCAACCCATTTAGAAGCCCTGTAGGAGTCACAAATTTATTTGCAATTTGCAGGGACAATCTTTTGTAAAACTTGAGGATGTAGCCATCTGCAACCTGCATACGCAATGCTGGGCAATCAGTTCTGTGAAACAGGTGCTGGATTCGTTTGCGTCAGTCACACAGGGGCTCAAAAGATAAAGGAAGGAAAAAATTAGTTTCTTAAAGGTCTTTGTATCAGTTCTTATTTGCTGCTTGTGCTGTATTTTACCAAACAAATGTGCACTTAAAGTTGCAGTTGGAAGTTTTTGCTAATGAGCTAATGAGCTAACAAGCTAACGTTGGCGGTGGCATGAAACTTGTTAGGGAGCAACTCCACTGCAACCTTCCCTCCCCGTTTTTGCCCTGGCTTATGTTTTATTTTGGTTTGTTGTCACTCTCTCTTTTAAGTCCAGTTTGGACTGAGATGAAAAATGGTTTCAGGGAAAGTTGCAGCGGAGAAAACTGCTTGAGCTTGATCCGACTGATGGTGTCACTTGCAGACTGTTGTCAGCAGAGACGAGTCTGTGCGTAAAGCTCGAACAGCTTATCAACTCGCACCGGCGTCACCTGCTGCTAAGAGGTGTAGCATAAACTGGCCAATCATAACAGAGAGAAAAGAGAGCGACACTACTTGGGCAAATACAATGGGAGTGATAAGATATTAACAATCCTGAATACAGAGGCATGATGGGAACACAGAGATCTTACAATACTCTGTATGTGGGTATTATGACGTTTTTTTCCACGTAGAACACAAAAAAACATTGTTGATGCTACCACAAAGGTACCAACTGCAGCTTAAATGAGATATCACAAAAACACCCAAAATATGTGGGTTGTCGTAGCTGTAGTCGCCTGCTTTGCCTACGTCATAAACGTTGGTTCCATAGTAGAGGCTTTGTGGGAAGTGAAGGAAACCTCAAACTTGGCAAAATGTAGCCGAGACAGACTGGGGAAAAGTTTGCACAAGAAAAATGAAACACCAGAACTTAACAATAGATAAAGGTTGGGTGGGTTTTTTTCCTTTTAAGATTGTGACTTAAACCCACACACCTGTCTGTTAAAGTTTTCATATTTCCCAACCACGAAAAAACACAAAGGTGCACAGAAATCTCTGACCTTCTAGTTCCAAACACAGCATGAATAAAAAACACAATTTCAAGTTGAGTCATTTTATTGTAAAAGTAGATCCACAGTTTGTACAGTTTTTAGTAAAGTACCTCTAAAAGCCAAGAAAGCCTTAAACCTATTCTGTTAACAACAGTGATAAGACATAAAGGGAGATTTGAATCAAATCTACACTTTGGTAACTATCCCCTGCAGGATATAATCCCTTTTAACTCTGTCCGAAAAAAACGGCAAATAAAAACACTTCATACTTAAATACATTCAGTATAAATACTTGAGAACATTTGACACATCTTTTACAAAAAAAAATTAAATTATTTCAACCTTTTTTTCCACCACGAAGACATGCATGATGAGTTGGTCCTCCACCTTGAAGAAATGTATCATGTTTGTTGTTCAATGATACAAGGGAATGTAAAAGAACTGAAACAATAAATATTTCTATTTAAGTTAAAAGTTATTAAGTTAGAAATAACAAACAATGCTGTTAAACTGAGACGGGAGTCAACTGAATAGAGGAAAGAACATTACAGCAGGGATTTGATGGCATCAATTATCTGAACACCTCAAAAATGTAAACATTGCTGATAGAGAAGTGTGTGAGAAAGTGGACCAGTTTCCAGGATTTTGGAGTAGATATAAAGTCAATGACAACTAAAAAATAAGTTCTGTCAAGACACTGATTTATGAAGTAGTGAAGCCAGTGTGGCCGTTTAAAACTACAGCTTAAGCGTCCTAACGAGCATTTTATATAAAATCTGTCAGCTGTGATGCAGATATAAAGCAGGACAGAAGCTGACCCGGCAGCAGGTGCAGCAGAGTCATGAGTCTCGTGATCAGTAGGAGTTGTTGTCGTGCTCCAGCTGAGCCACCATGGTGGACACCAGCTTCTCCAGCTGCCCTGACCTCAGCCTGCCCGTCTCCAGGACTTCCTCGTGATTTGCCTTCTCCTGACTGTCGTAGTCCATCACCGCGCGGTTGCTGATCAGCGACAGGGCGAAGCAGCGCATCCCGGCGTGGCGGGCAACGATCACCTCGTGGACGGTGCTCATCCCTGCAGCAAAGACAAAGAGGAAGTGAGAGGAAGAAGCTGCAAAATGTGCTTGAGTTTGTTGAGTGGGCCCGAGCCATGTCGCCATCCTATTTTCCTGAAATCGTACATTTGACAGAAGAAAGTTTGGCAAAGGGACATCTTAAGGTCCAATCTCTGATGTCACCCCTCTTTCTTCTACCTCTGTGGTGGGTGCATTTCTTTCTACGACGCCTGGTCCTGCTGATCTGACCAGCCAGTCGGAAGATAAAAGCAGAGATCGTATTGCGGTCTGCTGCACTTAGCGAAAATCCCACACATCTTTTTCTGCCATCCTTCGATATGAAGGATCTAAAAAACTGCAGATGTAGAAAAATCAAATAAAAATGGAGCGTATTTTGCAGGAGCTATGAGCATCTACATGCCCCGTTGTTGCCATGGCAAGAAAATAAAAATGAGTAGAATAGTGCGCAGTATTTTGTGAGATCTCTAATTGCAAAATAGTATAATGGACAAACTAAACATGGACTCCTGAAAGACCCTTTTGTATTTTTAGCTTGTTGCACTGCCACCTTAGGTTCTATCTACACGCTTGTGAAGGGGGGAAAGTTGAGAGGAGGGGCTGCAATCTACAGTCTCACCACTAGAAGCCACTAAATCCTCCAATTGGACCTTTAAGCCTAATGAAAATGTTTAAGTTGCTTAAAAGTGAGGTGTTAAACGACTAATCTTGACTTATCTCCACGTGAGAAAATGAGATGAAGGATGCTTTTTATCAGGTCTTGGTTTTACGGATACATTTAAAATTGGTTCAGATTAAAGGTTTAGTTAGTGTGGCAGAGACTCTATACCCACCCACAGCATCAGCACCAAGCTTGTGCAGCATGCGACACTCTGCGATGGTTTCGAATGATGGACCTCCTAGGACGCAGTAGACGCCCTCGCGCAGGAAGTCGCAGTAACCCAGCTTCGATGCCACATCGACAGCCAGCTGCCGCAGCTCACGGTCGTACGCATCAGACATGCAGGGGAAGCGGACGCCAAACCTGAAGGGAGGAGGAAAGTGTTGAGTTAAGTTGTGTTACTCAACTGAAAATTCCCCAAATGACTCAAGTTCCATGAAAGCAATGCACGAGTTTCTGAGATTAGTCAATGCCCTCATTAGAACACAGACAAGTCTGTGGTTCTGTTGCTAATGGCAGCATCAATTACCACATCCTGACAAGCTGCTGGCAAAACATGCACTTTTTTTATCTGTGGTTAACTTGTTCTGAGGCAAGGTGAAATGACAGTAGTTGTGACCACTGCGCATGCAAGATTTGACTTGGTTATTCCCTACATGTAGGTCAGCAGCTCGAAGGAACTGTTTACTGAAGATCTGTTATCACACACAGCTCTGCTCTGAAGCTACAGGTCGTGTTTAAAGTGTTTTCTGTGCCTCTCCTCTGCAGCCATCGAAAACAGTTGGTGCTTTTGTTAACACTGACATTGGCTTATTGTTGCTCCACGACTGATGTGTGACAGTTTGTGTAGGAGACTGGAAAAATGCACAAAAATGCACAACAAAATATGGTGGGGGAGGAGAAATTTGATGCTGCAGAGTCACGTTACGCAGTAAATGGGTGACGACTACCTTTTTAAGACTCTGTGGATCTCTTGGGGGGAATTTCAATTGAACAAGACCTGAAAAAAGACAAATTTAAAACCTTTTGGGACGACTATCAGGAAAGCATTAGCAAAGTTTTGTTAAATCGACCCTTTAATGTCCTAAACCCCACTTAAAAGACTGAATTCTCTCTGGTTCAGTAAGAGTGTGATGGTCTACGGCTGTTGAGCTTTTCCAATGTGCAATAGTATTTTTTGAACATTAGAAAAGTAAAAGTTGCAACTAAAACATGAACCACATGCAGCTTTAAAACAGAAACGTCAGCAGAAGCTCCCGCATGAAAACATTCATCATCGTCCCTCTCTCTCTGCTGCTCACCTGTCATCATTCGGTCCAGCCAGCGGGTTGATTCCAGCGAACCCCGGCATGTTGATGTGGTCCTTGATGATCATGACGTCTCCCACTTTAAAGTCCTGGTTAAGGCCTCCAGCAGCGTTGGTCAGGATCATCGTCTCCACACCCATCAGCTTGAAGACACGCATGGGCAGCGTGATCTGGAGACGACAAGGTGCTGTCAAACACTCACACACACATATTTCGAACATCTGTATCATAAAACAGGACTGCTAGGATCGGGACCGAATCATGAACAACACGACGGGTGATGATAAGGTGGTGGCCTGAGGTAAAAGGAGATGAGTTAATGCAGCTCTAATTGCATGCGCCTGTGGTTCAAGTCTGTGAGGTATTATGCTGAGGGTTTGGAGTTAAGAACTTCTGTGGTTTTTCTGTTTTGGGTGATTAAACATGGTGAGTCAGCACTGTCTGAGGAAATGGGAAAACATGGTCCCACAGTCAACAGCTCCCTCCGCCTCCAGGGCTCATCCGAGGAGGTTTACGAGGACATGAAAGCACCACGAGGGGAGGGGCCCGCTTCTTACAGCGGGGAAGCAGTGGGACACTAGATTCAAATGTGGCAGAAGGAGAAAACTTTCAATTTTCAGGTACCCGAAACATGAACACTACAAAATTTCAAACTTTCTACATAATCACAAAGAGTTGAACTGCATGCGCATGTAATAAGAGCTGTGTAAAACATAGGGCCTAAATGATACGGTATGGTATCAGTTGAATGTGGTTATCAAATACTTGTGACAAACATATATAATGGTGGCAGGATATCTTGTATATTAGAAAACTTCATTCCAAACATCAGAGCACTGAACAGTAAACGCTTCACTTTTTAGTAAATAAATAAAGAACTGACCTCTGCTGGACAAACTACATAATTACACCATTTTAAATCACTAGTCCAAGCATTTTTTCTGTCCCTAAAAACAGCTTCAATATCAGCGCATATCGGAGAACATAAACGCCGATCCTGATATATTTGCGACAGGCCAATATTGGTGATAATATCGGCAAACTGATATATCGGTCAGGCCCTAGCTGGTGCATCATAGTATTGGTACTTGCACCTAATCAAGTAATCTGAGTACTTCTCCACCACTGTGAGCTTTAACCTTTACAGCCTGGTGCCGTTTTCAACCTCTACTCACCTTCTGGATGGGGTAGCCCTCGTACAGGTGGAACCTCCCCTGCATGCAAACACACGGCTTCCCTTTGAGTGTCCCAAACACGAGCTGGCCAGCGTGGCCATGCACTGCAATACACACACACACACACACACACACACACACATGCAGTGCATTTAGTTAGAGCCCACAAACATGCACAACCTCTTACATAAGCGGCAGCGTTTTTTCTCAAACAGCTGTAGCTGGCGTACCTGTGCTCCGGGGAAAGTTGGGAATGTCACTGTACTTGATGACCTGAGGGTCCTTGAGCATCTCAGCGAGCCCCCCCAGACCTGAACCGCACACGATTCCAACGGTGGGTCGCACCTGTGTGCTGGCCAGCAGCCAATCAGCTGTGGCGCGACACTCTTCATAGCTGTCACTGAATGAGTCCGAAAAAACAGAGATCGGTCACATATGCGCAGAGACGTTTCCTTTCGTCCAATCGGTCTGCACTGTCATGCTGCCTTCAGTCACCAGGAAATTACCAGGACTATCTGATCTACCAGAAGGATTTTAGAAGGTGGGGCATCCTGTGCAGTCACTTCACTGCTATGAAAATTTTTCCCGGCTATGAATATTTACATTGACACAAAAATACTTTGAGTCATCATCCTTCCTGTTGTGTCACTGGAGTCGAAAGACTTGAGTCATTTTTATGCGTCATGTTCAGGCGATGAAGCCCGGGACCTTCACACAGCTGAATGATAATTACAGTCTGCAGTAACTCTCCCTCACACACACACACTCACACACTATTATTTTTTACTTTACTTTAACAACACACAACTGCCAGTTAGTCACCACAGGAAAAACGTGAAAAGATGTGACCACTACTGTACTAACACCCAAACAAACACGACAAACATTTTTAAGAGACACTCAATTTTGATATAATATTTTGCATTTTTGCCATTTCAAGCTGCGTTTCCAGAGGCTTTGAGAGAACATTAGTGAAGCTCAGGAGCCCCCCCTGTAGCCACCCGCCCAAACTGACACAATATAAACACATTACAGCAATTTATCTTGGATGTATCATAGATATTGCACCAGAGGACATCTGCCATGTTTGTTTTTATTTCCTTTTGTAAAGCACTTTGTAATCTTGTTAAGAAAAGTCTTATATAAATACAGTCGATTATTGTTATTAGCACATGATTAATAAAATTAGATAAAAAAATATCAGCCTTGAGCTTTAAGAATGTGTCATGGGGGTTTTATACAATTTTACTGACCAAACAAGGAATTGATTAGCCCAGAAATTAATCCTCAAAGTAATTGATCAGGAAAACAATCACAATAAGTGCAAACCAAGAGTTAGTCCGGATTGGCTCATGTGTCGTTTATTTTGTAACAAGCTCTGCCTGGCACAGCCCTGAGCTGCCGTTTTTAATCAGATGTGAAGCTGGAATCTGTTTTCAAGAAGCCGGACACACAGAAAAAACATGCGCAGTATGAACACCATAGCTATCAACTCTTCATCACGTGTAGCTAGTTTCTGTGTGTGGGTGTGGTAAAAGTATGTCAGCATTGTAGTCTGTTTAAACACTGCACTCCAGTAAAAGTGCCTGTTATCACAGTTGCTGAAGGAGATCCTTCTAATACCGGGTATTTCATTCCATCATTATTATCCTCTGTATATAAAAAAGCGGCGTTTTGTGGCTTCTCCGCAGAAAGCCATGACTCTTGCCAGAGCGCCCTGCGGGAAAAACGCAAACCGCAGACGGTTCATGTGGATGAAAGGCGTCAAACACTTGGTACATGTGGCCAAATGAAAACCAGAGCGGCAGAAGACAGGGCGCACAGTCAACCCCTCCATGAATACACACAGCCTCAGTCTGTGTCCGTGCGGAGTGACTCCGCTTCCCCCGTGAGGAAGAGGTCACCGGGTTTGGAGGCATGGCGTCACGGCGGAGCGCATGAGCCATGGCGGGTTTTCCCTTCCATCACGTCGGACCGGGGGTCGCTCCGCGCTTCATGTGGAATCAACGGGTTGGATAAAAGCACGTTTTGTTTTTTTTTTCCAGTATAGGCCTAACATTGTTTGAAGGGTGGCGCGAACACCTTTGTCACTGAGAGGTGGAGAGGAAAATGAAATGAACTGAAACGTGTCTGCGGGGCATCCTGACGAGGCAGCCGCGCTGCGCCGCGCTGCGCCGCGCCGCGCCGCGCATCGCCTATTTAACGAGTTTAATTACAGGCTAAAGCTTCAGTGTGTGTTTCCCTGGTGATTTCAATTAGATGTAGCCACATTTAAAGCTATTTCATCACAGCTGCCTGCCTCAGCCTCAACGTGTAGGCTGACTTCCCTTTTGAGATGCACGATGTGAAACCCGGAGATGATTTTAACACAAGTCAGCACAGTTTACATCACAGCAAAATAATATAAAATCTACAGAAACACTGATGGGTTGTTTCACTAAAGCCTATATAGTATCACCATATAGGTTTTTAATTACAGATGATATAGACCTAATAACTGATTAATTACTCACGGACTCACCCGGACAGTATGTCGGACATGGAGAGCATGATGAAACTAGTTGGCAGGTTGTTCCGCGTTTAACTCAGTCTGCGTCTGTAGAGCTGTCCGCTGGGTTTCCCGATGGACGGACCGGTTTTAGGTTGTCACCTCCACCCCCTTACAGCTCGTGCCTCATGCGTCACAGACACGCAAACTGATTGGTCCAAGTGCAGGCGTTGTTCGTGTGAGCCTCTGATGTAGTTGTGGGCCAG
>JAQLOL010000004.1:22048962-22070985 GCA_029783665.1 Naso thynnoides
AAAAAAAAGTATATTTGATCATAGTGTTTTGAACTTATCCTTTCAGGGTCTGCAGGATGATGCATTTGTGGTCCCCTGTAATATTCTGTTACAAAATTGAGATACTAGGGGGGGGAGTGGCCATCAGTTATTACAGCAATTACACAGACGTGAGCAGGACACCAAAGGGATTAAGGGGTGAGGGAGAGAGAAAGAGAGGGAAAGAGTAAAAGTGAGTGAGGGGAGAGAGAGAGAGAAACCTCTTATAAAGCCAAGTCTTGTCTCTTTGGGAAGAATTTGCGGGCAGCGAAACCGGGCTTTGGGTTAGAAACTGGAGCCCCATGAGCCAATGACTGTCTCCATAATTCTCCTCAGTGGTGTTTCAGTGTTTTGGGACGCAGGCTGCTGAAGTAAGTCTTCCAGCAGAATTACGGTCCCATTTTATCATGTGAGCGTGCATCTAACAACAAAGCAGACATGTGGACGAGAGGCTAAGGTTCCAGGCTCCTAACTCCTCTCTGCACGGGTCAGTTATATTGCAAACTCAACGGAGAAGGTAAGCAAATTAATATCTCATGTGCAATGAGAATAAAAGAATTTGTACACCAAAAAATATATTCATTCCCACCTGGAAAATAACATATCCAGACAGGAAATCTGGATACTCTGATAGATTTAAATGTCTGATTTATTTTGTATGATACGTTTAATGTGTTGTCAAGGGATTAATGTATTTATGTTGCATTGTTTCCACAGATAATTGTTATATTTCAATGATAAATACTAATCTGACAAAACTTTTTCATCATAAATGGGTGTGAAAGCATCTTCATGCTCACAGAACCCACATTACCTCAAGTAGTAATAAGAAAATACAAGAATAAATATCATCAAAATGATGCAGACCAAATTTCTCTGATGAAAAAAGCAGATATTGTTTGCTTTACTTAAGATGAACACTAGCTTGTGCACATAAACCACAAGATATTTGAAGATAGCCATTTAATAATCCTCAGATGTTATTAGATGAGCAAAGCAGAGTTCAATGCAAAGTTTCATCGGATGCTCCTCCTCCAATTATGAAACATGGACATAAGAGATGAACGAAGCTGCGTTTAAATATCTTGTCATCTTTTCACAACCAATCAGATCGTCTGAATTTTGAGCATTATATCTGATATACACCATCAATCTTTTTTCCTCATAGTAATAGAATACAACTTTAGAATTAATAGATACAAAAAAAAGAGAAGAAATCTGAGTGAAATAGGTTCACAACATGAGTTGGTTTCTGTTTGTTCACACATCAGTCAAAACACAGGAACAGTCATATATGTGAGACATGATGATGATGTATGAAATGTGACTCTCTGATGAGTTATCTGAAGCCCAGAATATTTGCATAGACACTAAGCAGATTGTTTTCAAAATACATGATTACTGTTTTTTTTTTAAATGTAAAAAGTGCATCACACAGCAACATTTACGATCAACAAAGCACCCCAGACTGGTCAGAGACCTCCACCCTCTTCTAAGAAGTCAGACAGGGTAGTGGTTACTGAACTGTGACATTTCCATAATGCCCTGTTTAACACATTTTACAGTTCAAAGCAATATGGTAAATAAAAAACTGATAAAATACGACAAAAAACATCAAAGACTTGTTTTATATCAGAGAAGTTGGGGAAACACGATGGACAAGACTCATTAGACTTTATTATGTTTTTATATTAATGATTGTGTGAAAAATGTGTGTGTTTCAGTCTTTATATTAAATCAATAAATCCATACAAAAGCGATTCTTTCTTCCTTAAGAACCTCATACTGTGGGAGACTTGTTTACTTTTTTGATAATGTTTGGCAATTCAACAAATTTGTGAAATCTATTGTGTATTTGCACAGTTACGATTGTCATATTTCATAGTATCTGTGTGCAATAGCAGTGTTAGATCTGAACTTGGTACTTGAACTGTAAGAAGATTAAGTGAAAAAAATACCGCAACAGAAGAAAGAGGAAGTAAACAAGGGGGCGGAGAAATGTTTTCACAGTAAGTGACAGAAAATTTTTACCTAACTATTTTTATTTCTGTCTAAATTCCACATTGTTTAGGTGCCTTTGAGGCGTATCAAATGAAGTTATTGGAGGTAAATGACAGAAAAGAAGAGGCCATAGTTGAACAAGCTGAGGTGGGAAGAAAAAGAAGTGTGTGAGTGTGAAGAGAAGACAAAGACAGAGAGAGAAAGATGGAGGAGAGTTTCCCCTCACCGCAGAATACTAACGAGGGCCTTTTGTCACAGATCTCTTTCTCTCTCCCTTCCTCTCTTCCGCTCCCTCGTTTTCCCTTTCACTCATCTCTTACACACACACACACACACACACACACACACACACACACACACACTCTTTTTCAGATGATTGCACTAAAACGCACATAGATGCATACAAAATCACACGTGTACGCCTACAGTCACACACACACATAAACAGAAATACACATGTAATTGCAAACCCACTCTCACATAATCACACACACACACATGGATGGACACAGTCATTTTTGTCAATGGTGTCTTTTGTTTCTTTTATCCCCGCGCAAACAAAGCATTCCTGTGTACACAGAGGAGAGAGAGAAGAAAGGAGAGAGAAAGAGGAAAGTAGAAAAAGGGAGAGAAAGAGGAGATCAGGAAAACATTCAGCGCTCGTTTTGTTTGGCAAAAGAAAAAGTTTTGATTCCGTTTTTTGGATTCGGCGCAGTACAGTAAAGCAGTCGTATTGCCATGGAGATGGAATACATCCGACTGGAGAGGTTGGTCCAAAAAAATTTCACTCATTTGCTCCAATTTCCTCGTTATCTAATAAATGCCTGTGGTGGAATTCGTGTTTATTCCCGGACATGTGAGTGTGTTTGAGTGTCAATAGAAAATTGGGTGAGACGGTGACAGAGTTGACAGAGCAAAGTTTTCAATGGTGTCATTGTAATTACGAAGCTTTTGAGGGGCTCACCCTTGCATAATCATACAAGTGAGATGTAATTGAAGCTGATTGGTTATGTAATCGACGATCAGCATAGCATGGAAGCTTCTTTGATTCATACAGTATGGCCAAAAGTGTATGGACACACCTTTTAGTCAAGGGTTTTTCATAGTTTGGGTTATGTCCTTGTTTTTGTTTTTTTTTTAGTTCAAGTGAGCTCAAACAACTTTATTACTTCCAAAGGTCGATTTGGCTGCAATTTCAAATGCACATAAAGTTGTTTTTCCCCCACATTTGGTGTGGAAGGACTTGACTGCTCTGCACAGATCCATGACCCAAACTCCCTCCAACACCTTTGGGATGAACTGAAACACAGGCTGGGAGTCGGGCCGTCATGGTTTATGCTTCAAGGTTTATGCTATTTCTCCTAACCCTGATCTGTTCCTGGTCTCTTGGACCCCTAGCAGGCTCATAATTATACGGCTGTGGTCCATCAAAGACATTTCAGTATACATTTTCAACCTCCTCAGTATCAAGACTTGCATTAGATTAGGACCTTCAACCTGCAATATGCTCTTTAAGTGCTTGTGCCTTGTAGTGGTACTTCCTTAAGTACAAGATATAAGTACTTCTTCCAACACTTACTCTCAGCAACTTACTTTTTGATTATATGGCTGACAGGGAGCAAGGTTACAAAATCTCAAGCCAGACACCAGAAGAGAGGAGGCTGGAATAAGATATTCAATCATAACATATGAGGGTAATAGGTGTCCATATACTTTTGACTATATAGTGCATGGTCAGCAACTTGTTTGTCTTTTGTGTTGTATATTTAGCATTAATGTGTGTGAGTACAAAACATCTTAACACTCATGAACTACTGATAAAAGAGGCACTGTGAAAGTCCAAAAAACCCGTCCTGAGAACGGCATCCAGAAAGCCAAACTTTGGCTCTTTTCCTACCAAACCCTTACCGCCGTCTCCAGTTACCAGTCAGAGGTTCACTCTTTGTCCACTAAAGGCTTCTCTAGTTAGAATTAAAACAGTGAAGCCTTTAAAAAAAAACTTTATCTAGATAAACGTCTGAGTTTTGGACAAAGACTTTTCACCTTAACTGATTCATTCAAGACTCTCCTCTCTGCTCCTGCTGACAAATGAGACTCTGTTTGTTGGATAATGCAGTACATCTACATCCTAATTCTACTGTTTCTTCTTTTGTCTTTCTTATTCGTCTTCCTCTTTTGTGGGTTACCGTCTCCCTTCTGACCTACATGATTTGTTGGACGTAAGTCAGCGGTGTGTCAAATGTGTGGAGATACAGTGATTGTTTACCTGTGTGTGACAAGTGTGGACTGTATGTGAATGTTCTGACAAGGGCACACCATCCATGCAAACATCTCACAGTGTTAAGCACTAAAAACCCAAATTACTAACTGCTGCAGTTTGGAAATACTTTCACTTAATTTACTATATATATTCAGACTATATTAAATGGGGTTTGTCCTGTGAGAAGGGCTCAGAATGATCCTTGTCGATATCACAAATGTCTGTAATCTGTCTGCCATATCGCTCTCATAAAGTGCCGTAAGGATGCTAGCCTATAAGTTAGCATCGCCCTGGTTCCCTCCATTAGAAGCCAGTAGAATTTTTCCATTGCATTGCGGATTATTGCAAAAATAAAGCTTGTTACAACAAAACATTTTGGACACGTTTTAGTCAACAAATCTTTCCAAATAAGCATCACTATTATGATTTTCAAAGCACAAGTATAATCTCTGGAAGTAAGACTCACTAGTTAGCTTAGCCTCCATCTTTCAGCCACCATGGAGGTGAAAGTTGATCTTAAATCTTTCCATTTTGTTGCAGTGTAACAGTCAAAATAGTGAAATGCACCTATAACAGTAAACGTCTAACTGTGTTGCCAAGATCATTAATTTAAATAAGCAAGCCGAAGCTGTGGTTATGATACCATGACAAGCAACTGGTCAGATTGCAATTTTTTAGCTGTATGTTTTAAACAGTTTGCAAATTGGTGTTAAGTGCAGATATGATGGATGGTGAGAATGTAATTATTTGGAAGTATTTGGTCATAACATAAATAGGACATCTTAAAATTTTGACATAAGGACGCACCAGTCATTACAAAGTCATAAGACCATAAATGCCTGTACAAAATTTCACAGCAATGGTGGACCAACACTGGTTATAAACATCTTTTCTTGTCACACCTCTTCAGTTTTCACTCATGTGGTTTTAGCTTGAGGCTTGGTTCAGTTTTTTTTTTAAACTGTCAGTCCGCAGGCCAAGAGTTTCAAGAGAATGTGTCACTGGCATGCACATGTTCTAAATGTGTTTTTCGAAGAATCTCTTCATCTTCATATTTAAAAAGACATGTCAGTATTGTACTGGAACCAGAAAAAGGGTAACAAACCTCACCATTGTCTGTACATTTTGTAGAAACAGTGGTTTGTACTTTCTTTGTATTTGTGTGGCACAAAAAGAACTCATGAAGATGTTGAAAGCAATGGGCTTGGTCTTCTCTAACTGTAAGCTGTAGTTATACTGAAGATCTGAAAACAAGATTTTGAAACCTACTCTCTTCTCTTTCACGAAAAGATCGCATCTCTCATCACTTCCTCTTGTGTATCTTTTAGTAATCTCAACACTGGGTAAACCAACGGCCTTGGTAATGATCTTTGTCTAAAGAGTTCCCCCACCCTTTATAAGTTTCAGTAGGAAGGAAATTTTATGAAATCAACAATAAAACAAGCATGCTCAAATAAAGTAGCAAAAAGGCCAGGGGTGTTGAGGTAAGGAAGTGCACTGGATATGAACTTCTCTTTTTATTTGTTCTCTATGACAACATTCAGGCTGTTTGACCCTGACTTTCAGCAGCTATAACTTTTAGGTGGGACCTTGTACTAAGTAATTAGTTAAAGCAACACTGTAACTTTGACTGAAACCCACTGCTTTGAAAACAAAACTTGATGCACGTTCATACGTCACATGAAAGAAAAATTGAGTAAAACCCGGTCATTTTTTATGGAGATGATGTCCTTCGACCATTCTGTCTCAACTCTGCGATTCATGAAGGTTCCTGAAACAACATGTAGGCTTCCTGCAGACCGATGCTGCAACTGCAGCACTGGGTCTGTCAAGGGCTGAATACCAGAAATTCTGAATCCCAGTGTTTAGAACAAAGGTCAAGTGGACATGCACATCCAAACAAAGGAGGGCAGGTGCTGGGTCAAGTGTTGAGTGTGACATAAAGAAAGAAACAGCTTGCACACCGTAGGGCTCCAATATAGCAGAATAATTCAATACACCAATGTGACATTTCGAGCACACTTGCTCTTCATCAGACTAAGAAAACAAAGAACAGCGCCGTCTTAAATAAATGTGACTGCAGTTACACAAACAATCACAAAATTGTTTTAAACCAACACTTTTTAACTTTGACTGTGACCGTGGCTCAGAAAAACAAAACTTGACACACAAAACAGCAATTTCAGTAAAACCGGGTCATGTGTTATGGAGAAAATGTCCCCTGAGAGAAAACCAGACTTCTCTCTGATGTCCTATGACTAATCTGCCTCAACTCTGTGATTCACAGAGGTTCTTGAAAGCAACATGTAGGCTGCCTGCAGACTGCAGACTTAAGCTGCAGCTGCAGCAGTGGGTAGTTGTTCGGGACAGCACCGCTAAATAAAAGGCTGCAGACAGACAGAGCAGTTGTAGAACATTAGAGGGAAAACCAGAAGATATTTTCTCTCTCAAATATGACCTGGTTTCACTAAAATTGCTGTTGTGTGCAACATAACATACACTGTTAAATTTCATTTTTCGAAGGCATGGGTCACGGTCAAGGTTACATAGTGTTGCTTTAAGTAACTGACAAAAAAAAAACTGTGTATACCTTTCATAAAAAAACCACAGTTAAATCCCTAGT
This sequence comes from Naso thynnoides, assembly GCA_029783665.1. NCBI lineage: Eukaryota > Metazoa > Chordata > Actinopteri > Acanthuriformes > Acanthuridae > Naso > Naso thynnoides. Next base: position 22,055,865 of record JAQLOL010000004.1, read on the forward strand.
CATAAAAATATAAATTTAAAGTGATAACCAGCGTGGAAAACCATTAGCATGCATGATATGTACACACACAAGTTACATGAAGAAAAATATAACAGAAGATACACGCTCAAATAGGGTTACCCATAAATATCATCAGGCTGCATGCTGTCATAAAGTATGTGAAACTGACTAAAGAGGCGCCTCTATATGTCCCATATCTGGTGTATTATTTACAGTCAGAGATACCAAAAACATGACATACATATACAAACAAATCTACTCCCTCTTTCTCTGAAAAATACCTGCTAGGAACCATCTTTTTCACTTGCCTTCTCTGACTCTGTAAAGTTGAGTCTAAAGCATATAAGTGAGTGTGACTTGGGTCCAATGTAAAAGATTGTCTACTCAGTATGTGAGTTTCTTTCACTCAGGAAACTTCCACTCCCACCCTTTTTAAAGATGTGTGTGGGTGTGTACTTTCATGCTTGTTTGACTTGTTCTGCTGAATAAAAACGATTAATGCTTCCTAGTTTTACACTTTTGTTAACTAGTCTGCTCTATTGGTTTCTATTTTTCTACCTATTTTGAATTTGTACAATGTCAGGTGTGGTTTCAAAGTTTGTAAGACTTGCTCAAGATGAATTTCCCCTCAGAATGACAGCAAGTTTCTGTGGGGGAAACCTACAGCCATTATGGAAAGTTTTAGAAATTTTCTAGCATGATTCCAAACTGAAACCATACTACTGATGTTGTAAGCTGTAAGAAATAAAAACATCGATCTATTCAATTTATGTCAGTTAAGATCTCACAGTTCACCCCAAACTAACTGACCCTTCCCTAAGCTCTGCCCTTGAATGCACACTGGCTAATCATAGCGCAGAATCTCAGTACAGTCTTTCAGATTTTCTCCATTTTCAGGCTGGTTTTGTTGATTTTAAGTCATCGTTAAACGATGTGTCTATGACACTTTTAACAGTGATAGGCGTAGTCGTTATTTAGGTTCAAAGGAAATGAATGTTCTTTCCCTTTCCAAAATCAAATGCTAAAAAATTGAACTTTATGCTGTGGGTGAAACTGGTCAGTTGTCCTTATTCCCACTGAAACCCTCACATTTTTATAAGCCCAGGGCTACGTCTGCTTCCCCAACCCAAAACTACACAGGGCATGAAACTTTGTTATTAGCAGATATTAACTGGTTAACTGAAAGGAGAAACTCCACCACTTTTCATGTGGATGTCCACTCGATGTTGACAGTAATTGTAGTGAATTGAAGCAATAAATTCCTCTGAGTTTTTTTTTTGAGTTGTCCTGCTCACACAGCTGTTTTTGCAGTGCCTACATGTACATGGATGCATTGTGTGCAAGCTCTCCATTGCAAACACGGATCAGTGTAATAGGCACCGGAGCAAGCAAGTGTGCCAAAGCAAACATTATCTTTACACAAACTGTAAAATAATAACATAGATATTCTTATGTTCTCACCCACCATGCGACATGTAAAGACATAATAAGATGTTTTTCGCTTGAAATTACATCACATTATCACCGAACTAACCAAGCTAACTGCTACGCTGGCAGCTTTAGCCTGTGTACCTGGGGATAAAACTGCAAACTGCAACATAAATGTTGTTGTATTGAGTTGTGATTGACGTTCTGACCCACCATGCATTGTAGAAAGAAATACAGACTTAAAACAAACTCTGACATTTTGCCAGACCTTAACAGAGGCGCGGGGCTTAGCGAAAGGTCAATTAGCTCATTAGACACACTTGCTATTTCACAAATTTATCAGAGAATTTAACTCCTCTTTCTTTGTTATTACCAGATGACATCTGCCACACCTCCTTCCTCCCGTAGCTCCTCCCCTCAGAAGGTTTGCCACTCTCAAACGCAGACGGATGTTTTAAAACCCTTACTTGGTGGTGGCATATCTGGTGGGGGCGGGACTCTGAGGAAGAGGAGGCGTGTCCTGTCCAAAGATGGGCGTAGCAATGTGCGCATCGAGCACATCAGCGGGAGGAGTGCTCTGTACATGCGTGACTTGTGGACAACATTTCTGGACATGCAGTGGCGCTACAAGTTCTTCGTGTTCACCGCCACGTTTGCAGGGACCTGGTTCCTGTTCGGGGTGCTCTGGTATCTGGTGGCACTGGTTCATGGAGATCTGCTTGGTGAGAGAGCTGGGTTCATAGTGTGCAGAAAGTCATACTGAGTTCACTCTGAATGATCCACCAGCATGCTGTAAATAGTTTTCGCTGGGACTAAAGGCGTTCCAAAACAAACTGAGACAAATTAAATGTTTGGGTTTTTTTGCTTTGAGGAGTATGAACAAAATTCTTTTCGCCACAAGCACCAAAGCACCCTGTTAACATCTCTGCTGTTTGTATGTTTGAACACGCAAGTGAATATTAAGAAGTAACTTTAAGGGCTAGTTAGATTGTTCAGACAATTCAGTCATTATTTACTCACCTCAATGCTGATAGAAGGTTGGGAGAAATTTTTTAGTCCACAAAACACTGCTGGAGTTTCACAGGAAAAGGCAGTTGCAGTCAGCTCCCAAACAACTGTAGTGAATGGTGACCAGGATTCAAATGTAAAAAAAAATACAGAATAAAACCATAAAATGCCTCCATACTACTCATCTAAAGTAACCCAGATGTCTGAAGCCTCTACATGCCAAGTTGTTTTGAAAAACATCACTAATGCCATGTTTTATCTCCACTGTTCACTGTAGCCTGCAGCTCCTGAGATGGGAGCTGCATTCATGTGCATGTATCTGCAAATCCATGTTTACATGCATCCTGTAGTCACACCACCAGACTTTCCCAGACTGAGGGAGCTTCAGATGGTGTGCACAACTTGGCATGTTGAGGCTTCAGGTTGAGGCTTCTTTTTTTTCTTTGGACGAGTGGTATGGGGGCATTTTGAAGTTTTGTTGTTTTTATACATTTGAATTCTGGTCACCATTCATTACAATTATTTAGGACATGACTGCAATGCCTTTTACATTTGAAACTCCAGCAGTGTTTTGTGGATTAAAAAATTTCACTTAACCCTCCATCGGCATAAGGGTGAGTAGATAATGCAGAAATTTTCGTTTTTGGGTGCACGATCCCTTTAATACCAAATCCACTTATATAGTGAGCAATTAAATACATGAAAAGTCACTTAATTACACTTTCTATCAATCAATAACAGAAATTAAGTATCTTTATCCAAAGACAACCCAGCAATGCTAATCACTTGATTTCCTCAAAAAATCTGTGAAAAATTATTGATATAAGACCTCAGGACACTGACTGAGCTGTGGGGCTAGTTTACCTTCCCACCCAGAAAAGGAAAGATTGTGTCTATGTCTTGGGTCAGATTTTATCATTTTAAACCTGCAAAGGCAGCATTTTCCAGCTAAAGCAGTGTGACAAGTTGCTCTTTGATCTGTCGTTTTTGAAACTGCTCTGACACATTTCATTTCGGTACTTTCACACCGCGGTGAATTTCACGGAGGTCAATGATTTAGAACAATCTTTTCTCTTGTAAAAAAGATGCAAGTAATGACTCAAGACCAAAAGCTAGAATGATATCTATCCAGACACGTCAAACCGTGTGTTGCTAGAGTCCAGTGTTAACATTTACCTGTCAGACTGGACATTAACCAAACAATAAAGGGCACAGCATTCTTGGATAAAATTCCTCAATTTTTCATTTTCACTCTACTAGTTTAAACCCCGTGACAAATGTATGAGAACTAGATACTGTGTTCCAAGATGACATCCACTGATAGTTACTCAATGGCCCAAAAGGTTTGCAACATTTTTCTGGGTTTTCTGGGTTAAAATTGCACCACAGCTCAGTGTTGTTCCTGGAACAGAAGATACGTTACGGTATTTACAGAGAATTTATTCTGTATTTCCCCTAAATGCCCTAAAAACTAATTTTCTTAATGAACTTTTTAAAAAAATGGTGGAATCTTGCACAAATTTCCATCTTCTACCAAAGTTAAAGCAGCTGTGGTTATTTCAAAAGACAGACTTCTGTATTTCTTCTCTCTCTCTTTCTCTTTCTCTCTCTTTTAGCTGTTTTTATAATTAATTATTTCCCGTAGATGCCCTAACCCTAACCCTAACCCCCCCCCAAAATGATTCTGGAAACAATTTAGCTACGACTGTTGCCTGTTTTGTGATGAATATATTTCATGCTATAAGCTTAAGGTGTCGAAACCTTTGGTGGCTTTTACAGGAAGTCGTGTTCTGCCTCCTCTGAGAGAGTTGTTATGAGCTGTCGATTGCTTCATAGCTTTAGAGGGTTGTCACAGGGGTGACAGAAAACAGGCAGCTCACTCTGGGCAGAATGTCTGATCTGGGCCCAGGTTAGAAAACAGTGAGAGCGAGTTTAAACCAGCCATGTTGTTAATGGTTCTTTTGAATATTACATGTCTTTTAATCTAATTTCTGTTACTGTTTTGTGAGTTTTATGTCTAAAAAGTATTTTGTAATTTAATTTTAACGAGTGTCAAATCAATAACTATCTGTGTCATAATGCCATTGGCTCACTTTAATTCTAGTTCTAGTTCCTAGTTCTATTCTTTGCAGCTGAATATTCATGCATTTAGGATGGGCATTATTTCCAGCAATGATACGAAGACAGGAAGACATGTGACAAAATTAAACATGAGTGATGTCCGGAAACAAATAATGAGACGCCTACTTTTGCTAATCTCAAATGTCACTCATGTTTCCAATGTTTGCTCAACTGAATCTGAAAATGAAAACTATATGAACTCCTATGTAATCTTGTATTATGATAGTATATTTCAGTGACACTAAAATGTTCTGCCCTGTAAATATTTTGTTTCTGGGACTTTACAATGAACACCATCCCATGATAATAGTCAAAAAAGGGAATACAAACTGTTATATGTCATCTTAAAGTAACTTTAGATACAAAATGACTTATATGCGCTTTTGTTCCTCCAGAGTTTGACCCTCCATCAAACCACACACCCTGTGTGATGCAGATGCAGACCCTGACAGGAGCTTTCCTTTTCTCGCTGGAGTCCCAGACAACCATTGGTTATGGTTTCCGCTGCATCACTGAGGAATGTCCAGCTGCCATCATCCTCCTCATCATCCAGCTGGTTATCACCATGCTGATGGAGATCTTCATCACCGGCACCTTTTTAGCCAAGGTAGTCAAGTCATAAAACACCCAGAGTGAGATGCAGTGAAAACAGAGAGCATCTTTGCATAAAGATACTTTCATGTTCATGATTGTTACAGAATATAAAAGATAATTTATAATTTCTTTATAATTTTGGAGTAAAAGCAGATGTGTTGTCTGCTACCTTAAATAACACAAGAACTTCCGTATTCAGTTCCCTGCAGTGTGTATTCATCTGTTCTGCATTGAATGCAAGACGCTGTCATCAGACTGAAAGCAGTACTGATTGAGCTTTCTCTGCTCAGGTTGCTCGGCCAAAGAAACGAGGTGAAACAGTGAAGTTCAGCCAACACGCTGTGGTGTCGACCCACGAAGGTCGACCCTGCCTTATGATCAGGGTGGCCAACATGCGCAAGAGCCTCTTGCTTGGCTGTCAGGTTAGTCTGTATCGATTATTAAATATCTTCATTTGTAGAAATTCTACTATTTATAAAAACCCCAACAAATTAACAATAAAGTTGACATTGTCAAAGTAATATATGTAGAAAATTTAACAGACTAAATTTCCCCCTCAGGTCACTGGAAAACTGCTCCAGACATCTTTGACTAAGGAAGGCGAGACAGTTCGTCTGGACCAGAGGAATGTGCCCTTCCAAGTGGACACGTCCAGTGACAGCCCCTTCCTCATCCTGCCCCTCACCTTCTACCACCTCATTGATGACAACAGCCCCCTGAGAGCCTGGGCAGCCAAGGGTAAGGTTGATGCTGAAGCCAGAAGATTTTGTTAGACAGTAATAGTGTCATAAATAAAAGGTGTTTAATCACGCAATCTCATGACTTTTGCTGGATCCGTCAAACATTATGGGTGAGAGTGCAGTGCAATAATGTAAGGAAGCAGGGATAGCCTCACACATCTATGCACACACAGTATATATGTACCTATAATGAGCATTTGGGCAGCATGGTGGCTTAATGGTTAGTACTGTTGCCTCACAGCAAGAATGTCATGGGTTAGAGTCCAGGTCAGCTTGTCTAACATCAGGGGGGTTTTGACTTGGATAGGGCCTCTCTGTATGTAGTTTGCATGTTCTCCCTGTGTCTGTGTGGGTTTCCTCCCACCATCAAAACATGTGTGTTAGTCACATTAAGTTAGATTGGTCCAATGTGGCGGCACATTCAGTTGCAACGGCCCAGGACTAGCCCTCCACTTTAACCTTGCAATTTTGTTGTACATTTGTATAATGACAATAAAGCTGCTTTACCTTTTTCACTTTTTACCATTTATTGGTTACAACCAACATGGGGACCCACTCTCCATGATGTTACTCTATAGTACTAGTGGTAAAGTACTCCCCAGTGTACCTTTAAGTTTATTTTCTTAGTTAAACCCCCATTTCTTTCCCTTTTTTTCATCTTTTTCTTTTAAAACCCCTCTGTAATGAGCCATCATCTCTGATATACCTTCACCAGGCGGGGGCTGGACAGATCCAGAGCTGGCCGACTTTGAGCTACTGGTGATCTTGAGCGCTACGGTTGAGCCCACTTCTGCCACCTGCCAGGTCCGCACTTCCTACCTGCCGGATGAGATTCTCTGGGGATATGAATTTCCCCCTGTGGTCTCCCTTTCCCCCTCTGGCAAATATGTAGCAGACTTTGCCTTCTTTGACAAAGTGGCCAAGACCAAGACCACGCCCATTTTCAAACCAGCTAGCCCCCAGCACGGGTACCAGAGCAATGGGGGTGGGACTGTGCCTGAAGTATCCGATCCAGACAAGATCCGTCTGGAGCAAAGCTACAGAGAGAGAGGTGAAGACCGAGGTCGAAGCAGAGACACTCCTCTCAGTGTCCGCATTAGCAACGTATGAATGGATTAAATGAATGAGCGGGGAGCTTATTTTTGAGAGCAATGCACAGGAGACTGATTTGTTGTCACTGTTGACAGCAAATCAATGAAACATCATATCAACAAAACTTGGGAGACTGTCTTTTTAGACTTTTTGAACTTATCTGAAAGACATTTAGATCCCAGTAGTACCAAATGATGCAGAGAGCAAATAGAGACGACTACAGAATGCTGTTTGGTCAACTTCAGGTTTGTCATTGTCATGAGTTTGCTGGGATAATACATGTTTTACACTGGTTTGACTGTTTTCACTTGAAAGCATAACTCACTGCCTAACTGCAGCTACTGTGTGTTTTTCAGAATATATACAGAACACAGTTTCATAACAAATTAATAACAGGTTGATTTTTTTTTTATGTAAAGAGAAATAAATCAAAGATAAGAAACAGCAGAAAGAATGGGAAACCTTGGTGGGATTTTTTAGTTTCTCTCATGAGTAATGTAAAGTCACACGAACAAAAAACAGAAGTGTGTGTGTGTGCTGAGTTAGGGGTGATGTAAATGGAAGGCGTTGCAGGGATAACCCATTGAAACAGTTGTCAGCACGTTAGTCTTGAGGTTACAAGTTCCCCTCCCCAAACAGTTTCACAGCACTTCATAGCCTGTTTTTTTCATTTCCTGTGAGAGACAGTTGTAACCAGTGTTGCAGTGGTGCCTGGAGAAGTGGATATACTCTTGATTTATGCCCCCAATTTTTAAAGGCAGCCCTTCCAGGAAAAGATATGTGCCCTTTTTAAACACTGACGGAAGTCTTAGAAACAGTGACATGTAAGGTTCCCCTTGCATATTTTTGTAGTGGTTCTCATTCTGCGTTGCATTGTGAATAGAATGAAACAGCACTCCCTGTAATAGTCTTCAACACTTCATTTGCCACAATGTTGACAGCAACTGCAAATTTGAAGAGACAGACATTTACAGGGTTGTTTCCGTGTAACATTTCGCTCCCAGTGTGACAGTCCAAGTGAAAGAAGAGGTACAACTCGCGGAGGCGCAACAAGTAAAACTTTTTTGGAATAAAACTATTATAGCCCTTTCGTCTACGCCAGAAAATTGTCTGTCATTCGGAGAAAAGTAAACAACTTCACACAAAATACCGTTAACTCTCATATTCGTCACATTAACACATATCTATGAATATGAAAACATTTAGAAAATGGTATGTTAGAAATAGTGTTATCCTGTCATAATAAAAGTCTCAGCACTGTTTACATATCATTTTACAGAAAAACATAATGTCCTGTTCCTCATATAGCACAACAACATACACTTACTACATTTAGTTCATCCAAAAATGGGACAGTGGTTGACCTGCCTGTCCATTGTCACTTTAATTCTGATGCTCGACTTCAGTAACAAGGAGGATCATTATGAAATTAATATTAGCCCTAGAAGAAGAACAGATTTTGCAATTGATACCGGCCCACAGTCAGACTATAAGCTGAGACAACTAGGCTATATAATTAGGCATTTCGAGGGAACTATTCCTTATTTCTCAGTCCATCTATACATTTAAACAAACCCTTGCAAGTAGTCCATGGGCCGATAGTTTTACTTTGAAAAACTGTCTCTTGGAATAGCTGATCTGCAACAGATAGAATCAGAGGGAATTTAGAATTGGGTATGCTTGATGCTGACTGAAAAATAGTGGATATATTCCGTGTACCTGCCTTTACCCTGCACTGCACTACTGGATGTAGGTAACTGGAGTGAAAGACACATAAGTATCAATATGTTGCATTGTTGCATTGAGCACTTTAGAGATTCTGTCATAGTAATTTAGCTCCACAACTGGAATGTTGACAGATGGTATGAATCTACTGTGTTTATGTTGTTCTGTTTACTGTGTCTCTTGATGGTTCTGGTGTTTCTTGTTTTCTGTTAATGTATGACTATTGTTGCTGTTAGCACTTTATGTAAGTACATGAAGTATGTCTGCACCTTAGTTAGAAAGGTGGGCTGCCTGTGATTGGACCCTTAAGATATGTGTTTTAACACTACTAAAAGCACTTACACATTAAATATCACTGAATTAAAAACAAGTGCTTCTTTCCAACAAAGCTAACTGGAATTGCAGTTTGACTATCAGTGACTTAAACAAATGAGATTTTCTTTATCATCACTGACAGCTACATTACATACAATATACGGATATAAATGGCTGCTGGAGGATGCAAATGTTATTGTAAACACTGTGGAAGCTCCCTTTTCTGTGTGAAATTTTGTACCTTCTGTCATTTTTAGTTACTAACATTCTTAAAATATAAAAAACATGTTGTTGAAGCCCTTTTTACTTTAGGACATGAGGAGGACTTGTGACTACACCTGACCACATGTGAGTGCTGAAAAATGGGAATGTGACATTGATGTTGTAAGTCACTGAAAATGACTTTGATGGTGAAATGTTTAAGATGATGGTATGGAAGGAGAGATAAAGCTAGGTTGAGTATGGTGGATAAGAATAAGTTTGAAGTTTGTAACATTTCTGTAATTAACACAAAGCCCTTGAAAGTGTTTAATAAAATGAAGAGGGAGAGACTGAATGGGACTATTCTCTCTAAAAAATGTTTTAATAAAGCTGATTATGAGTTATTAAAGACCACCTTATCTTTTGTGTTGCTATGCTAACATGCTATCAGTATTCTGCTTGAAGCAGAAGAAAACATATGAGAGAAGACAAACAACTTAAAGCAATTTGGACAGAAAGCCAGTAATGTCACGAAACAATGGTTGTGTTACCAAGTGTGCAGAAAAATTGTTATGAAGAGACAGAACACCTGCCACTCAGATCTCTGTCTCTGTGGAACAAAGATGAAGCCAGAGGTGATGAAAACAGTGGTCTGGATTCGAGGAGCCATTCAGGCCTCCCACAAACATTTGCATATTTACTTCCTCTTTCTCCCCTTCCTGCACTAACAGTCATTCAGTCACAACGGTTTCAAAGAATGGGATGTAAATCATTTTTGGCTGCTGTTTTTCTGGTCTGCTTGTACCAAGTACAAGGTAAAACTGAACTTCTCTTTTACCGATATTTCATGCTTGGCCTCTGTTTGTTTTTGAAATCTGGTTGTTGTATCTTAGAGGTAAAATGTTGAGATCAATGACGTACAATAAATTAAACTACCAGATGAGAGCAGTGGAGGCAAAAAGCCAAGATACAGACTTTAGTTTAGTTTAGTTTAGTTTAGTTCAGTTTAGTTTAGTTGCACAATTACAAAATATACATAAAATTTTCAACAAAAGTAAATAATACACAGTGCAGGAAGTGGCGGAAAAACTCCTGAGGGCTTATCTGAAGCCTCCACCCATTAAATATGACAAAAAGTTTCGAATTAAGATATAACATACAAGACAGTAGAAATATACCCACACAACAAACAAGAACACATACACATGCACAAAGAAATACAGGTACATCTAAAAACAATTAAATATGGCTTCATGACTCAAATGTGTATGGGGACTAGAAGTTACAAATCAACAATTAGACAATGTTTTGAACATCCTTTAAAGCACTTTATCAATAAAGTTTTTTGCCAGATGGGAAAACTGTTACATGGTTTGGTGCCTCTGAATCTTGTGAAAAACTGGCCTCTGCAAGTGAGAATTTAGGGTGATGGAGATGCAAAGATTGGCGGGTTAAATAATAATGAACCTGTGAATTTACTGTAAAATACATCTTGAAATGCTCAGGAATATTTCCTTCACTTTAGAGAATCTTGTACATAAAAACACATATTTTAAAAATATACCAGTGAGAATCTGAAGTATCTGAAATAAAGGAGCAGAGGAGGTCCAAGATTCTGATCAGGTTGCAATCCTGACAAAATGTCTCTGAAAAACCAAAATACTGTGAAGAGCAGTTGGAAATGTACTTGCGGAAACTATGTAACAGTGAGAAATATAAAAGGTAAATTAACCTGGTATAAAGAGTGAGGGAACAATTTGTGGAGACAAGATTACTAGCCTTTCTAATTATACCAATTAATCTGAAAAATAGAATAATTAAGTGTATTACAATCATTTGAAAAAGAAAATCAGAGTTGATTGTTTTTAGTTGGTTCTCAAATGAGAATTGTGTGTTCATAAAACTCATGTAACATCACTGAATCAAAGGGGAGTTGCCTTAAAATACAAATTTCTAAAAATTCACTGTCAATACTTGGGCTGTGGTCTTTAAACCTGATTCCGAAAAACACTGTAATCAAATATAAAGTATTGTGGTGCATTTTATTACGGGGCCCTATTTTAATAGTACAAGTGCGACAAGCGGTTCAAAGTTGTTGGTCTCTGCACACAGACTTAAATGCACCTAAAATCTTGGTCAATATGAGAGAGAAAATGTAAAGTAAGGGTGGAAAATCTGTAGACTGCGGGGTGAGATAAATGTGAAAACTATGAAGTCACATCACTGTCCAAAATGAACAGCAGAATATCTCTGCTCAGGTGAAAGAGCAAGCACAAGGACACAGGACCAGACTCACGTGCAGAACATCTCGCCTTGCAAGAGAAATATGGTAGCTTGAGAGGAGAAAACCATGTTTTCACTACACGCAGTATCTGAACAACTACTGTGAATGCTCTCCTCCTTCAGTTTTGCCGACTCGCTCATGAGCAGTACTTCTTTTTGACAGTACAGTCGCTGTAGTATCCCTGAATAATTTGTCATCTTACTGTCTTTTTTGATGGGCTGTTTGCATTGGTATCTGTGCAGAGATGAGATGTTCTGTGTGAGAGTAGGGTTCTGTGTGCTTGGATCTCCTTGGTGCTCGCTTGGATCTCATTTGGCCATGCGAGGATCTTATTGGCACTTGAGCGAATATGGTTCTTTGCACATGGATCACATTTGCATGTGTCAAAGAAGAGATATTGTGCTCTGTTTTTCACAGTGATATGAGTGTAGTCCTACTGGCATCAAAATTTGCGTTAGCATAAAAAGTGAAAGTGCCTGTGTGAAATAGCTCATTATACATCATACATTAATACCTTACATTAATGTCACAGCTGGTAAGTTGGGATATCAGATACATTATCTTGCCCTGATGTTGGGGGGTGGGGGATCCCTTGCATATGACATTGCCAATGCCTTTTTTCAACCTTTGATAGGCCATGATAACATGGAGGTACTTCTACAGCCATTCTTAATTAGCATTTTGTTGTAAACACTAAGAGCAGTGCATCTGGGCTCTGTACATGGTTAGATATTACAACACCAATGTTACTGTATGTTCATGTTATTTTCAAAATTTGTTGTTTTATTTATTTTATTTTTATTATGTGTCTCTTGTTTTTTCAGGGTCCAGTGTTGTGACTTCTGCGTTTGTGCAAACAGGAGAGGATCTTCTTCTGACTGTCATGAAACCTGATGATCTTGAAAAAGAGGCTATTGTTTTTTGGAACTTTAATAAAAAAGGTTTAGTAACATTTTTTCCTGCTTCCAAACCAAAAGCCTCTTCAGGTTACAATGGAAGCCTTGAGTTTCCTGCAAAGAAATATTCAGTAAAACTGAAGAATGTAACAAAGGCAGACAGTGGAGTTTATTCTGTACAACAGTTTGTTTCATCAGTAGTACGAACAATTGAAGAACACAACGTCACAGTTCAAGGTAGGTTTGTTCACATTTCAGACACTGATGGAGAGGTCCTGCTGCCATGTTTCTGAGACGTTTCACACAAACTTCCCTCCATCAGATGCAGTGTCTCCAGTTGAACTGACGGTGGACTCTGTCTCCAGGAGCTCAGACTCCTGTAACCTCACTGTGACCTGCAGCACACAGGACTCTCACATCAACAGCTTTTTTCAATGTGACAACCAAACCTGCAGTCAGGAGGGAGGAGAGCGATCAGAGGTCACAACCTCTGGTGCTTCTCTCCATGTCTACCTGGAGGATGACATTATCATCTGTAACCATAGCAACTGGGTCAGCTGGACTAACAACACACTATATGCTGAACATAGTTGCACCCAACATGCAGGTAAGACTGAAAGACAAAACAACCAGTTTATAGCAATGCACAGTTTGGTTTAAAAATTCGTATAAACAAACAAACAACATCAAAAAACAACAGATAGATTATTTCTTTGTGATTAAGGTGTTTGGCTTTTTTTTAAACACATCACTACAGAGCAACACTTAGTGACTTTTCTTTTCCTCTTGTCATGATGACCCCTTGCCCTAAAATGTGCTGTAGACAGCATTTTCTTGGACAGGAAACACAATTAATTGTGTGCCTTTAAAGAGTTAAAAATTAGTAGGCGAGTTAAAAATTAGTAATAGTTAAATAAATCACTTAAATGACAAACTTACTCATTTCTTTTGGCTACTTCAGTTTTACTTAGTTTTTCTTAAAAAGTGTGATTCATCTTTGCTGTATTATTAACTGCAGGACATATAAACCAGCCCATGAATGTGATAATTTTATGTTGATACGTGATTTAAATAATCATACCACATAAAGACAAGCCAGACCTTGAATAAGATAACTACCATCATGCTGTTTACAATGTCCGATGGAAATGCAGAGTCTGTAAAACACTTGTATGAATGTTAAAAGTACAAGTGACAGTACTTGAGCAAACAACCATGAACACAAACTTCTACCCAATCTCATTGAGAGGATCAACAGATTAGTTGCCTCCACTCCTCTTGTGCTGAGGTGTCTCAGTCTGGATTTGTTGTTTTCCTCTTTGAAATGACACAAGCTGTTTTGTTGTGTTCCAGGCTCAGAGTCTCCCTCTGCTGGTTTCTCTGTGTGTCTGGTGAAGACGGTCGTCTTCTCTGTCGGTCTCATCATCATGGTGTCTGCTGTCATCGGCGTTCATATCACGGGGGAGCTCAAGAAGAAGAAACAAGCAAATGGTTCTCCACCGACTGACCCTGCAAATATCTCACACTCCTAAAAGTTTCCTGTGGGTTTTTAGTCTCTATGCAGCAGCTTTTTAAAGAGTGAGTTTCTGTTTTGCTTGTGCTGCGCGTCTGTGCTCCTGCAGAGAGCCATGCACGACCCTGTCACTGATTTATTGCTATTCTAGTGATGGACAATTGGTGACTTTAACACACCAAGAAATATAGATAAAGGAAGTTACTGTAAGAATGCAACAAGGCAAACATGGTCGTGGATATAGCAAAGCAAAGCTAAAAATCAGCCTTTGCAAATGCTTTTTTATGGCAAGGTTCAAAATTTTTGTAAGGTTTCAAAGATACTTGTGATGAATTTTGTCTGGTAAAACTTCATGTAAACATAAATATTGTGTCTTTACAGTACAAGTCCTCCAGGAACCTTCAAAACAGATGTAGTCCCCTTGTAAATAAAATGCTTTTACAGATACAACCATAATATAAATGCTTTAGAAATGATTATGTTTGAAAGGAATAATATCTTTTTTTGTTTGATCAAGAACAGCAACATACAAAACATAGCCTTGATCAATACACAAACACTAAATGTGGTCCCATAAATACACTGAATCTCTTTTATGTATGTAACAGATAATTCACTACATAAGCTTGAGCATGCTTTAATCTCTGAGTGAAGTAGGCTAGGCAGTTTCTGGTACATTCGTTTTGCTTGTTTTTTGAATTAAGAGAGGAAAATGTCAGATGTGTTTCAGTTTAAGGAGGAAGAAGAAGAGGAGGTGAAAAAGATTAAAAAAGGAATTTGGTCATGCAAGGTGATAATGTTCAGGAACTATAACAACACTTCCATAATCACCACAGCATTGAGCTTTGGCAGCTTCTTGTTATTATTGCATGAATCAGGATGTGGCACAGCCATAGACCAGCTCCTGTTGATCAGCTGATGATTTAGTATTTACAAATTCATTTTCAGTTATTTTATCCCTTTTGACTTTACGTCGGCAATGTCAGTCCGTCAAGTCTGTGTCAAGTGCAGTTCTTTGGTCGGGGTTAAAACATCTTAACAAATAATATTGTTCATGTTCGAAAAGAGTAAGAATAAATAAAAACATAAAAAAGTGTTATGTGGGTTAAGTGACTAGAACCCAGGATGCAGAACACAAAAACAGAGACTGGCTTAAAGGCAAAAAGGAATATATTTACAAACTCAAAATGTGCAAAGGAGAGCA
>JAQLOL010000004.1:22078844-22093269 GCA_029783665.1 Naso thynnoides
TTGGGTAACCTGTACCTTCTGCCTGAAGGCATCAGTTCATACTCTTTATTGTTTGTGAATGAAGGTGGGATACATTCTTTACCCTTTTTCTTTGCATATCAGGACATCTGACAGTGTTTACAATGTGAACAGGTTTTGTTTTGAGAATCCCAGCATAAATTATGTTAATCTGACTTACAGGGAGAAGTGAGTAAGAAGAAGTTGAATATGTAGAGCAAACAAAGCCAGATTTTGCTGCGATGCATCATCTGCATGTTGATGACATACTGTACAAGTCACTCATAATCTTTTCCAATCCACAATCCACAGACCCCAAACCCACGGAGCTGAAGGACAAATCCCTCTTTGCTTTTAGTCCAGGTACGGATGCCAGTAAGATTCTTCAGACAGAATACTCATTGTTTGCATTGATCATGCCAGGTCGCAGTGTTTTCCCACTCTGACGTTAATCTATCTGCTGTCTGTTCATATTCACAGATGCTGCACGAGTTCAAGAAAATGACTTAAAAAAATCAAATGCTTCCTGCTTAATTTAAAAGATCGATGTTTACCATAGCGTGGACTTGAACTGTTGTAGTTGACAGCCATGCTGCTTTGTTTATAGCCTCATCAGATGCATCTCTGCATCTATAAACTGTGAAAGAATAGGGTTTTAGCAGCATTAACACTAAGGAGGAATAATCTGCCAATGGTTTTCACTGATCAGCCAGGGATTTTAAGACCATGACTCAAATAATCCATCTTCACACAGAGGAAGGATGCAACTTGGATCGGATTCAGAATACATTTGCATTATGAATTCCTCATATAATGTAACATTAACTGCCTCAAAAAAGTCACCATTATGTCAGAAATCCTTATTGTCCTCTGCTGAAATCATTCATTTATGTCAGTAAAAGTAGCTTGCAAACTGTTTCCTCAAGCAAGATGCCCAGAAATTTAAAACTAACTTGTCATGACATGTTTGCAGTATCAATCAGTAACTCTATGAGGCACAATTAATGATTTGTGTTTGTAAAACAAGAGTGCAATCTTTAAAAATATCATCTATCAGGATCAGGTGTTTGGCATCTGAGATCACAACAGATTTTTGATAATTAGACCCTCAATTAAAGGCAGATCGGTCTGATTTGTGAGACTTTCTGGGTGTACTGTAAACAAGTGGTGAAGCATCAGGCTAAATTAGACTTGTGTTGACTATTGTGTTGACTAATTTGCTTGAGATTGACCATAGAAACCCATCGCAGTTTGTTTTCACTCCCAACTCATCACGCTCAGCAGGTTGGTCAAGCAGGACCCCTTGTGTGTCACGCAGAGCTGTCATCCAGCTCTGACGTACCTCCATCTGTGACAAGATTACATGGTTGTAGCAAAGGCTCCACATGATGAAATAGAATGAAAAAAAAACCCAACCTTTTTCAGGAGTGAAAATTCTTTATACACATGAAAGCAAAGGTCAAATATGTTTCCCTGAACCTGACAGCATTGTTTTATTGCCTACAACTAAATAAAATTGTGACCATTTTGCAACTTTGAACTTATTAAACAGTGTTTGTCTCATGTGGTACACTGCGTGTTAGAAAGACTCTCTGACAGGAAGACTTTGTGGCACACAGACACTTTAAGTGGGACCCAATGCGTTGAGAAGTGATGACGAAGGAGCCTGGACCAGCTTCAGTATGTGACAAGTTGTCAGTGAGAATGTGTTGCCAGAGACGGTTAATAGCAGAAAGTAAGACGTCTCACTGGCCATTTATTTCCTGTATCAGTGTCACATGGCTTTTTGCCACGGCCCCGCCCCTTTAGGAGACTAGAAGCAGTTTTGAGTCCTTTCATTCTTACAGGAGAAATGAACGTGATCACAGATTATGAATATTTCTTTCGCCCCATCATCACAATGATACATATCGGACCCATTTTTCACAAGACACGTATCTTCCGTACATTTTGACACAGAAAATGGCTTTTTTTTCAGACACACATCAGGAGAAAATTAACTTTGTTCGAGACCTGTCTCTGTCTCGGCAACACATTCTCATGAGATATGGGAACCAGTGCTTCCCACCTTGCTACACAACCGACATAGACGGACATTTAAATGATCTTATAGGTGAAACAATGAATTAAAAAGTTAAAACTTACATCAAACATGCAACGTTTTAACACTTCCAGATGAGGCGGAGGGACGGTGGTTCCAAACTGTCTCCATGGGAGTGTCGGTGGGAGGGACGGTGGGACGGTGGTTCCAAACTGTCTCCATGGGAGACGTCACTCTGCCCACTTAGGAGATGGGAAGTGTGTATACCATTTCACAAAGCTGGCACAGCTTAGAGTTAAGGATTTTGTTAATTGACTATCTTTGGTGTTGCCCAGTGAGGTTGTTTTTAGAGCTAAAAGCAGATTTTGTTTAATCAAAATCAGCCCAGAGGTCTGTCTGAGCTTTTACGCTCATTTTCCATCTGGGTGGAGCTTTTCAGTCGGGGTGGAGGATGGAGAGGGTTTTAAAGTGTTCATTGCTCTTTGCATGTTGGTCAAAGCATGATATATATAGGCCCTAATCACGTCATGTCCACGTTGTCTGTCTTCTGTCCCTGACCCAGAAGTCCTCATCAGTACAGTTACACCAAGGACATCTGTAATAAGTGACATTATCCTCTGGTTCAGTAATAAATAATTGCCTACATCCTAATTTACTCCCCTCCCTCTTTTCCACTCACTGCTCAGTACTGCTCTCCTACCACAAGATGGCGACAGCATCAAGCACAAAAACCCCACAAACCACTTGACAACTTATCTGCCTCGGAGACACCAAGCCAGTGACATCATCTGCGGAGGGACAGAGGGTGTGCGAAGGACAAATGTCTTGAAATGCATTACATCATTCTCCACTAATATGATAATATATCTCAGGCGCTGAATGCGGTGCCAAGTATGAGAGGGGCCATAATCCATACAACGACCGCTTCAAATGTGAACAAGGGGATAAAATGGAAGTGGTGCTGGGGGGGGGGGGGTCCAGCGGAGTCTGGGATGCAGCACTGAAGGTTATTCCAGACATTACTCCTCAATGTGAGAAGGAGAGAGGAGACGGTAATCACTCTTATACACTTAGCAAAGATGAGGAAGGGAGACTGTAATGCCTGCTGTCTGTCTTCTGTCCTTGGCTTTGTTTTTCCTGCCGCTTCTGCTCTGTTCATTCTTCTTGGCTTTCGCTTTTTCTTCACCCTCATTTTTCCTGTCATTCACAAGAGAGGAGAGGAGGACGGCGAAAGGAGTGAAGAGATGTAAGAGAATAGGACAGAAAGGGAAAACTGAAAAGATGTAAGGGATGATGTCTGAGGAAAATCAAAAGAAAGGAGGAGGGAGGAAAGATGAAAGATGAAGGGAGAAAAAAGTTGCAGTGATGTGAGACATGAGGTATGGAGAGAGGAGAGACTTTTAAGTGGGAGAAGTGAAAGAAGGAGTAGAGAAAGGAGAGAACGAGAAAAAACGAGGGAACAAGGGAGGTGAAGAAGACAGAGAAAAGGAGAGGAAAAAAGTAAAGAGAAAAGACAGAGGATGTAAAGGGAAACAAAACAGGAGAAGAAAGGACAGCCACAGAAGGCTGGAGAACTAAGAGGAAGACTGAAAATATGAAGAAAAAGAGATGGAAGTTGAAAGACGGACTGAGGACGGGAAAGATAAATCGAATTCAAAGTAGGACTGAGGAGAAGACGTGAGAGAGGAAGACAGACAAGATGAATCAGATGAAGCAGAAAAGAGAGAAAAGAAGGACAGAGAAATAGAGACTGGAGGAGTGAGTAAAATGGACGGAAGAGGAGGTTTAAAAGAGAAGATTCGGTAAAGATGAGAGGGAGGAGAGAAGATGAGAGCTGAGAGGAAAAGGGCCGTGAAGACAAGGGGAGGAGAGAACTGAAAGACATAGAAAGACAGGGTAGAGAGGACAATTCCACAATGAGGCAAAAAAGGAAAGAGGACGTAGCAAAAATGTAAAAGAGGGGAAAATGGGAAAGAATGACGTAGGAGAGGAAAAGAGATGAGGAGAAGGGGGAGAAGGAAGGTTGAAAATGTAACAGAAGGACTGAGAGGAGGAGGCAAAAGCAGAGGTGAGGAGAGGAGAAGAGGATGTGAATACATGACTGAATAAAAGAAATAAGAGTAGAGAAGAGGAAAGGGGGAAAAGAGTGAAGGGAGGAAAATAAAATAAAGAAGGTTGGAATGTCAAGAGATGAGAAAAAGGGTAAAAAGGACAAAAGAAGAGATCAGAAGGATGATTGTTAGGAAAGAGCAAAACAAAGGAGAGAAAAATGAAAGGAAGAGAAGAGACGAGAAATGAAAGAGCGGAGAGTAGAAGAAGAGGACGGATCACAACTGTGTTTTTCAAATGAAAGGAGAGATTAAGAAGTTTGTCTTAATCACAGACACACACACACACACACACACACACACACAATACAAAATGACCTCTTTGTTAAACAGATTTCAGCATAACAAATAAACGCATAATAAAGGAGTCTTTGCAGCTGTTCTTATGAAAGCCGTGTCTTATTTTATTTTCTGTAATACTGTGGAAAAATAATTACATACAATTTGAAAAAAAAAAATCCAACTGAAAATAAAGGAAGATCTTAATATCTCGTATGTTTTGTACAGTTTTTTTTTCTTGAATAAAAGGGATAAACAAGTACTCAAAGCCAACATGAACATAATACACATGTGAACAATATATGGGGATACAAATAAAAAGAATTATGGAGGATATTAGCTTTTTTGAGCACCCACGTTGTTCCTCTCTCTCACCCCTCCCCTTCAAACATTGTCAAGTGCAACATGGAAACCTTCTCACTGCACTCATCATTGTCTTCATATGCTTAACGACAGCAAGCTGAATGTCAATTAGTCCTGTTCACTCCTGCAGCTGTTTCAGAGAGCAGACAAGCTCAGCAGCTGGATGAGGGACGAGCGGACGAGCTCGGCTCTTTCCTCGTGTCCTAAGGCCACGCAGTGTCTCCTTCACTCTGTCTTACCAGCTGTCTCGCTTTACGCTAGGGTTTGACTGAAATGTTTAGATGCCGAGAATATTTAACACCCTCAAAATGCACTTTTTTATTCCCAAAACAACATTGTGCAAATACCTGTTCAGCGTCAGTTGACAATAAAATGTACGTAAACTATATTCTGTCAGCAGTTTTATGTTAAAATCCATCAGTTTTTAGTTCTGGCTAATTTGTGGTCACTGTTCTTTGTTTTATTTTTTTCAAAATAAGACGTTTATCTACAATTTAGTTATGGTTTTCAGACTATTTTTATGCAGCTGTGGTCAGGAGGAAACTCCATCATACCAGCAAATGGCTACATTATATTTAATTAATCTGAGTTTTGCTTAAAACATTCAGTCAAACCCGAAATTCTTAAGTCCAGTGGTCTCAACACATTTATTATGACATGAAAACACACTGGTGGAACAGGATGCCAACACACATGCATGTTCAGGGATGGATACATACACTGCATGTGCACATATAGAGGCACAAACACACACACAGTCACCACAGAGCAAACACACACAAATGTCTGCTGCACTTTGTTTGTCTGCTCAGTTCACGTTTGGCACAGACTCTTCATCACTCGCTGATGACTCCAAAAGGTAAAAATGGACACTGAGCCACTGGAGTCAGTCTTGGCTGGGAATGGCACAGCACAGCACAGCATGGAACAGAGCCGTTAGCTGTGTGCCTGGCCTGCTTCTAGCATGGGTTGGCCTAGTTCAGACAGAATTTTTGGCTATTTGTGGCCTGGCTGAGCCGTCGTTTGGCCACAGACGCACACACACACACACACACACACACACACACACACACACACACATATTCCACTCTCTCTCACTGGGCTGATTAATCAGAGCCCCCTATTTGATGCACACAAAATTAAGTAAAATACTGTTTGTAAAAGCTTAAACACACACCTCTTTCAGTGGTGATGTGACATCACAAAGTAATTTTAAAAAATTAAGACTTAAAATACTGATTTTCATAAAAAGAAACAAGAAACACAACAATGAGGTTGACATCTTGAGCTCATGAAACTAAATATTCTTTTTAAAAACAGACTCCCAACCTTCAACATATGAACATTGATGTAAGCTACTCCATGATTTTTAGCATCTTGAAGAAAATTTGGAGGAAAGCTTAAAGAGAAAGCTTTGCTGTGTCGTATGAAAAATAGGGCCCAACCGATATATCGTTTCGCTGATCAGTCGATGACAGCCTATCAAGGTATATCGGCAACAGTGTATATGTTCTCCGCTGTGTGCCAATATTGAAACTGTTTTTAAGGCCAGAAAAAATGTCTGTACTGGCGATTTGAAATGATTTAAAATGGTGTAATTACACGGTGTGTCCAGCAGAGGGGTGGTCCATTATTTTATAACTAATAAAGTGTTTACTGTTCAGTGCACTGATGTTTAGAATGAAATTTGTGAAAATGTAAGATATCCCGCCTCTGCTACATATCTTTGCCCCAGGTATTTGACAACCATATTAAGCCGATATTATGTAATACTATTGGCCGATACATTGGAATCATCTCACTCTCTAATATCGGCATTGGCATCAGCCTTATAAATAAATCCCATACTGGTCGGGCCCTAGAGAAAAGAGAGGCTCAACCACTAAATCTGAAAGCTCATAGGTTGCCTTTAATACAAGACAGGGGCATCTATAGTGTCTTTTTTTTGTATTTAGCCTACGTGTCCCCTTTGTCAGCACGCTGTAAATAGTTAAAAGGTAATTACTAAGTACCTGGATGGCCTGCCAGTGTATCTGCTGGCCTCAGTACCGTCTCTGTGTTTAAAATTTACTCCTTCTACACAAGGTCATAACGACGTTCCAAGTCAGATGCAAAATACTGCACAGCTACAACTCTGTAAAAAGGTTGTAAAGAGGTAATAGTATGCAGTACCAAGGCTGTGATAACCATATAAATTTAAAGGGGTGCTTCATCTGCCGTTCTGCTCTCTATAACTACTGTACTGAAATGGTTTATATGGTGACCTTGAAGCTACAAGGTTCCATCTGATATTCTAATCAGAAATGGTGTGGCTGTGGGTTCCTTTCTGAAAGTGTTTATTCAAAATAGGAGCAATAAATACAATTTTTACTGCCCTTTAGCACAAAATTACCATAATATACTGTGTCTGTGAGGGGTTGACAGGGTGGCTGATAAGTTTAAAGACTCAATGATTCCCTCTGGGAGTGGTGAGATTTCTGGCTTCACTTTGCAGCCTCCGGTCTTTCATAAAGCACAGTCTCGTCTGCTCTGATGTTTAACTGCTCCAAAATGAATGGAGAAGATAAAAGTGGGTGAATTTTTGCTGCATTAAGTCCCTCTTTACTTTAACTATACAAGAAAGCATGTGTGCCCCCGAGAAAAGGTAAAAATAAAGTGTTGAAGCAATTTCAGGGGGATGCCAAAAACTGTTTTAAAAAGTGACGTTATTTAATGTCCTTTGAAAAATTTAAACATGAGTGATGGAACCTTGTAACTTCAAGATCAGGTAATAGTGAAGATCGATGCCACTGCTGTGGGGTCAACACAGTTGTGTGATGGTAAGATGAAGAGTCTAACTCAGTCTCATTGACGAAGCTCTAGGTGTAAGAACAGATGGGAATTTTAGCAGACAATTCTATCAGTTATAACTGATCTTACTAAGCATGAGTAGCTGTTTTGGACAAGTTTTCAGTGCAGTGTTTCAAACTGCAAGCAACACTGTAAATACTGTAAGTGGGTGGAAGTGAAAAATTTCTTGTAGAGGTGAAAAATGTCATTAAAGTTGTACAAAACTGAAAATTTTGTGCTGCCTCTGGAGCAGCAGCCATTCAGATGTTTGTGTTAGTTTCCCTAAAGGTATGATTTTGTAACATGATTTGTTTTTTGTATAGAAAACAAAAAGGAGCATTAAAAAACAGCCATACAAAGCTTTAAGATCTTTAGTTGTTGAAATAATTTTGGAAATTGAACAACTTCTGCTTTAAGGCTGCATTTTTTTTATATCATCTTACTTACAATGACTTATCAAGATTTCAGTATCAGGAGAGAAAATATTATGTTTCAAACCGCTATTTGGAAAAAAGCACACGCTGCTTTTGTGATCCTTTTGTGACCGGAACATTGTGTGAATTTGGACAGAGCTGGTGGAAAATGAGCAAGCAAAAATGCACAAACAAACAATCAAACAAACAAACAAAAAAACAGACTCTTTCCAACAGCTGTGGCGATACAACATCTTCCTCTTCGCAAAGACTGAACACATTTGTTTTTTGCTCATGGTGGATAAGAAATGGTAGTGGGGTGGCAAAGATTTATTAAAGGACCAGTGTGAAGGATTTAGTGACATCTAGTGGTGAGGCTTCAGGCTGCAACCAAATGCAAACCCTTCCCTTCACCAATCACTTTCCAAGCCTGTGGGAGATCCTACGGTGGCCTTCTGGTAACATAAAAAACATGAAAGGCCTTTTCTGGGGCCAGTGTTTGCTTTGTCCTTGCTAGGCTACTGTAGAAACACGGCGGTGCCACATGAGGTCTCTGTGACAGAGGACCCACTCCCACTGTAGATATAAATGGCTCATGTAGGCTAAAACAATGAAAACCAAACAATGTCTAGTTTCAGGTGATCATGAAATCTTATGGATGTTATGTAATTACTTCACACTGCTCCTTTAAAACAGACTTTACAGAAGCTGCTTCAGTGAAGTAGAAATATTTAAAATGCTGATTATGAACGCGTGCAGTTAAAGGCCAATCACACATACCAAAGCCGACACAATATTATGGGAAAATCTCAGACATAAAATACCAAATTTTCTGTTGCAGTTAACAAACCAGTATACCTACATATAAATGTACAAAGTACACTATGAGCTAGATAGAACCATCTGTACCTTCGTTTTGATATGTTAGACTACACTTGAACCTTCTCATCACTTACAGAGTCGACCACACGGCTTAACGCGAGCAGCTGCTCTTCTCCATCCATCATTTTGAATGTCGTCAACATTTGAAAAAGGCAGTCCAGTCAGAGGACCGGAAGTCAGAGAAAGAGTTTCACACCAAATGGAAATATCCAAACAGATTTGCCCTTGCTGGATATTCATCATTTTGGAGAGAAAACCTCTCTTAAAATTTTCTAATTATAGTCTACAACATCAACTTTAAAAACACCACCCATTGCTTTTTTTAAGAAACTCAAAACGTTTCCATTAACGATCACGTCGCCACATACACATTAAAAAGTGAGTTTCACCCAAAATGCTGAACCTTTGGTCCACAACTCTTTATAAAAATACTAGAAAATGTTTCTGAATGCCTTTTTTTTTTTTCATATGTTTCGGTATAAATATGGAAAAGAAATCTATCCTACTGTGCAAGTGAGAGAAACAAATACTTTTTGACACTTGAGGGCAGGGGAGGTATCTTTTTGTACAAATTGCAGAGATTCGTCAAATGAAAACGCGCTCCCGCCACACCTCGTTTCACAAATACTGGATACAGCATTGACCTCGGGTGAAATATTGGGTACAGAGATGCATCATGATGATAAAAAATGGGAGATGAGGAGGAGAAAAAACATATGGAGACACTTGCTACCACTCCTTTTCTTTCTTTTCCGATGTGGCATGTACAAAACCTCTCTGTCCATGGAATCTCATTGTCCTTTCTTTACAAAAGAAGACACACCTCAGTAATTGGTGTGTGTGTTGGCACATGAGCATTGGCACTCTGGTCACTAACTGTACCGCTTTAAGAAGCTCTTTCCCACTTAAATCAAGGTACTTCTTCTAAGCAATGGCCAATGGGCAGGTTTTTGTGAGAAAGAGGGATCAAAAAGTGCCAAATATATTTATAGTCCAAGCTGCCCGTTGCTGCAATAAATCGAAACAAGTCTTTTAAGATCTGTGTGTGTGTTTGCGTGTGTGTTTTTTTTGCAATATGTGAGAGTCAGAAAATGCAAAAAATGTGAGCTACAGGGAATTTTCCTGTAAGTCACTGTACTGCATCGCACTGTAAAGGTTTGTACAAGGAAAAAACTTTTAAACGACCCAAATCTCCATTTGCACTTATTTACAGAGATGGGGTGGGAGAAAAACGCGATGCAGGGCGATGATCCAAGAGCAAGATGAGAATTGCAGGAAGATTAAGGTTCCTTTGCTTCTCCCTAAGCTCCTGGCGCTCGTCTTCTTCCTCTTCTTCCTCCTGTCTTCAAAGTGCTCTTCTTCTCTTTTTTTTGTCTCTTTTCTCTTGATTGTGGCTCTCGCTTTTGCTTCTGTTGCTGCATGAACACTGCACTCAACAGAGGGTCTGCGCAAATGTGTGTGAATGTCGCTTTGCATGTGTCGTATGTATTGCTGCTAATTGTCATTAATGCGATGCTGCTAACTACTGTGCGTTATTGAGGTGTTTAGTTGGTTCAGAAAATGAACCAAATTCCATGCACTGGATGCTATGGAAAGAAAAAACGGGTTTGTTTATGTAATTTTTTTGGAATATATTTATGCATGTTTTTGTTTTATGTTTGATAAGTACTGCTGCTGCAAAAAGCAAGTCAAACATGAGTCTGCATCCGCTGTGTGTGTCTTTGGGAATAGTCAGAGGGTGGAGACGAGTACGAGAAGCGAGTGGAGCTCCCGTACTGCCCCAGCCCTGTTTCGGGACTTTGCTGTCCTGGCCCTGGCCCTGGCCCCGGCCCGGTCCCTTGTCCTGTTGGATACATCTCATAGGCCGGCCCCTCCTCTATGGGTGGAGCAAAGCCCATGCGGTAGCTGGGATACTGGGAGGGATATCCGTAGTTGTCATAAGCCAGCTGGGTAGTGCTGTCCAGCAGGCCGCAGTCTCCGGGGTAATCTCCAGGCGACTGAAGAGCTGGATTGGGAGGTGCTGGCTGGCTCTGCGGCGCCCTGGTGAAGGTGTTGAATTGGGCGTAGGTGGCGTGGGACATCCTAGAAGGGGGGCGGGGGTCGTAGCAGCCCGCCCTCGAGCCTGGCACTGTGCTGGGGGGAACGGCACCGCTGGCGGCAGCTGAAGGTCCGCTGGAAGTGGCACCAGCTGGTCCGCTGTTTGGGTTTGGGGAACGAAACTCTCCCTGATAGTGGATGGCTCGAGACTGGGGTCGCGCCTCATCGTGGGTGGTGGCTCGGACGTTGTAGTAGCCATTGGTTGGATCCTGTGATCAGAGGGCATAAAATAAGTCTTCCAGTCAAAATTTTGTTGAGGTGATGCAGACATTTAACCTTCTGGTCAGTGCTTCACTTAGTTTGGCCTTATTTGGCCTAATTAGTTCTATCACAATTGAGAGCATATAACTCTATTATGCTGTCAACCATAAAGAAAAAATAGAGGCTCTATCGGAGAAGAAGGCTACCCTAACTTACTATGGAAATCGCCTGTATAGCTTAAAGGAGCATACCAGTCTATTTTTGACTTCTACAAATGCTGTTAAAATTCAACCATGTGTAAACTTTTGTGGATGTCAGGCTGCATTTTTAAACTGCACTCACTGCCATTCATGGTAAAACAGGGTACAGAAACACTACAGGATATGTGAATGTTGCTAGGTATAGCAGTTGAGATGAAAGTTATCACACCTGGAAAAATAGTTCCTCACAAGGGCTACCTTCCCAGCTTGAATATTAATGCAAAGAAGGATTTTGTCTCTTTGTAACTTTGCCCACATTTTCAGCTACTTTCTGTAACGTTTACTGAATATGGACAAAATGTTAACAAACACGATATCTCATAGATAAAGCATTTTGGGAAAAATGTGCGGGGTTTACGTAACCTATGTTGCTGATGTTGACAAAGGACATTGACATGTAGGAACACTGGTATGATCCTTTAAATCCACAACAACAAATTCAACAATAAAGGCAAATTAATAAAATAAATGAAATAAACAAAATGACAACTCAAGTAAAATCAAATAAAAAACTAAATCAGAAAAAAAGGTGCCCTTGAAGCCTTCTTAATTTTAACGTGTCTCCTGTTGTTTCATACTTCTCATATTGCAGACTGATACGGTCGGTGACATTGGTGCAGTTGGGGGCGCACTGTTGTTCATGCTATGTCCAAATACGTGTTATGTAGTGTGAGTGATGCAGCACAAAAATGTGTATGGAGACAAGACGTAATGTTAAACTTCATTTTACCAGAATAATCGTGGTTTTCCAATGCAAGGGGGCAGGAAGCTCACCCGGTCAACGTCTAATTCCACAATAAAACTATTCTGTCTGAAGTAGGCTGTTTACATGTTTGGTTTGTTAAAGGACAAAAGGTTTGGAGGTTAAAAGCAGATTTAAGTTCCACTCCAGCTTGGGCTTGATCATGCTCTGACCTAGCAGAATCCTGCAAATGATGCATGAAGAATCACCAACTTCACTGGCATGAGTTATGAATTCAAGCAGTATTGTTTTGGGAATGAAGCTCCAGAGCGAAAGCGGAACCTGAGGAAAAATTAGGACCTGATAACTAGCACTTAATGATGGATATGAGCACAAAGTTCATCACACATGATATGTCTGTGCACCATGCGGTATATAATGTTCAAGATGCTGCAGAAACATACGTCACAATGCAAGAATGTCTGTGCGAGCTGGCGACCGTCTCACCTTGAGCTCGTACTCCTCCCTGGTGTCGCTCTCGCTCCTGATGTCCTGCTTCAGGTCCATGTCGTCTTTGAACGGCTGAGTGGAGGGAGAGAGGGAAACAGAGGGCAGAAACTAAACCATCAAACAACGAAACACACACACGGAAAGAGGGAGGGTGAGAAAGGAAAGGAGGAGGAAGAGAGGGAGGGGAGAGGAAAACAGAGTTTCAGGTTTTCATCCCAAGAGAGTGGAAGACGAGAAACGGTCAGTTTGTCGGAAAAAAGATTTTGGCCCGAGCTTTTAAAACCACCACGTCGAAGGGATTCTTCAGGACTTCCGGAGTTGAAAGCTTTTCTAAAAGGAAGGAGAGTGTGAGTTTGTCTGTCTGCGTTTCTCTGTCTGTGCTAATGTTTGTTATTTTTGTGTGTGTGCAGGCGCTTTGATGTGTGCAAATACAAAGCGAATGAATGTTTCAGCTCAGTGTCATTTTCACGTGTGCAAGTGTGTGTGTGTGTTTGTGTGCGTGTGTGTTTGTGTGTTTACAGGGATGTTTGTGCATCCTTCTTGTCTGTCTTTGTTTGGTTCATTTGTATGTACTTACACTGCAAAAAGCTTTTTCTCAGTTTTTGGTTAAGTGTTTGTCTGTTTATTTTGTATATTTTGATGTGTTGAATATGTGTTTGCAAGCAGCCTTGTGAATGTGTGTCTGTTTTCCTCTGCGTGAATATGTGTGTGTGTGTGTGTGTGTGTGTGTGTGCGTGCACGCGCGCCTCTCCTGCCGTGTTGCCCTTTGTGTCGGTGTATCTGCACAGTTAAGGCCGCTGACCCATACGCCTCCTGTCCGCGGCCCCCGGTGACTCAGATGGGTGTCTACTCACGGAGTACATGGCCTTGACCATCCGGGTTGCCGTGGAGACATCAGCCG
This sequence comes from Naso thynnoides, assembly GCA_029783665.1. Taxonomy (NCBI): domain Eukaryota; kingdom Metazoa; phylum Chordata; class Actinopteri; order Acanthuriformes; family Acanthuridae; genus Naso; species Naso thynnoides. The sequence continues at coordinate 22,092,408 of JAQLOL010000004.1, forward strand.
CCTCCTCCTCCAGGCTGTGAGTCTCTTTGTTGACGGTCTCTACTTTGATGTCTGGTTTACCGAGGGTAACACCCCGACGACCTGGAAGATAAAAAAAAAAAATCTTAGGTCATGTTCTGGGTCAACATCAAGATAAATAAATGATTTATTTACCAGTTTGGCTAAAAAAAGGAACAACAACAACTGAGGTTTTTTTTTTTTTAACGCTCTCTTTCATTTGACTTGTCTTGTCTATTGTGTCCTGGTTTCTTTTATTTTCTCTCTGGTGATATTGGTGCATTAAACAATTTGACAGGCAAGCAGCCACAAAAAGCAGAAACTATTCAAATTCACCATGAAGAGAAATCAGATGTCAAGACACAGCACAATCTCTGAGCAAAGGTGGAAACTGAACTTGTTGAAATGAAGATGTACGTTTGCTACAGATTGTCAGATCATCTTATGATTGATAATGATAATAATATGAATTTTCTTTCATGCTGATGAAATTTAAAAATTAACATTGCTAGTTCCTTTTTTTAAAGTAATGCATTTTTTATTTAATTACTCACTGCTGAAAGCTATTAGCTGCACTACTAGTTACATTATTTTTGCATTACTCCATAACATCACCTGAGATGCACTGTCACTTCATTGACAATTAAAAGTATGAAGTCAACCTTACATTTTCCCACATCAGCACTAATCCTAATTTTACTAAGAAGGGTAAACACAAGATCTCTCTTTTATGCTCTTTTTAATAAAACAAAGTCCACAGCAAAGTTGTGAAAATATGGTAGCTGAAGAACTTAAAGTAATGCAAGTAAGTGGATAATTGTTTATTTATTAACCGTAATAAGATTTAATGTGATTGGTAAATTAG
>JAQLOL010000004.1:22105070-22115753 GCA_029783665.1 Naso thynnoides
AAAATTTTAATTTAATACATAGTTAAAACTTGGGCCTGACCAATACATTGCTCGGCTGATATTATCAGCTGATATTGGTCTATCGCAGCTTATATGTTCTGCAATATGCGGCGATACAAAAATTCTTTTTCAAGGCTGGAAAAAATGCTAGGAATAGTGATTTAACTTGGTGTAATTACGTAGTCCAGCAGAGAGCAGCCTGTCATTTAATACCTAATAAATGAAGTGTTTAATGTTCAGTGCACTGATGTTTGGAATAGTTTGTTAAAATGTAAGATATCCTGCCTCCATTACATATCTTTGTCACAACTTTTTGATAACCACATTCAGCCTATAACACATAATATTGGCAGATATATCGGATATTTGAATTTTCTTGCTCCCTAATATTGTTACCCGCATAGGGCTCTAACAAAAGCTTTGGAATGCATGTCAGCATTTACCGATTCATGCACTAATGTCTTGGCGTCCACACGAAGAGCCCACTTCCTAATCAGAGACAGACACACTTACGCAACTATTTCAGGTTAAGTAATTTGCCCAAGGACACTAACATTTTGACTGAAGGAGCCAGGGATCGAACCAACGACCCGCCAACAAGTAGACAACATGCTCTACCACCTGAGCTAAATTAAGATGGTGTGAGGTATTTTTCTGTTTATGGAAGGAAGAATATATTTCTTCACATATAATTAGTGTATTTGGTTTATATACTAAACTAAAAAAAGCTAAGCAAGCTTGTGAAAAGGTTTCGCATAAACCCAGCTGAAAGTGGGGAATTAACCAACTGGATGATTGCGTCTTTAGGTACAAAGTATTACAAGACAGGACAAGCCGTCCTTGCTAGTAGCATGCTGCCTTTGACAGATACAGGGGAAAAATAATTTACAGATGTCTTTTACGTAAGGTCAGAGCTGCTATTTTTTCATCTTGCTCGATCATGTCGGTTTATTTCTTTAATGTTTTAAACATAAATTCTGGTCATATGTTACACGTGGTTCCTTTAAACCTTATATACTGTAATGGGAATAGGGGAATTTCTGATTTAGTATATTTGTCTACTTATTTGTGCTTTTTATTTTTTCATGAACTAGTTTTTTCATTTCCTTTTTACCATATTCATTCTTTTTCACTTAACTCTGTTTATGTAAAGGCTTTGACAACAACTTCTACAAGGCTTTATTGATCTGAACTGGACTGAACTGAGAGAACAGATTATACAGAAACCATCTACTGCAAATTTATTCTGCACAGTACATGAACACAGTGTGGCAACAAAACAAACGCAGTGTGGCTCTTCAAACTAATACTGACAAATAAAGCTATGAGAACACATTCATATCACTGAGTCCCTCTCAGCTTCCGAGTGTTTGCCTTCCACTCACAGTGCACGTCCACCAGGATGCTGACGTTGGTGCTTCCCACGGCGTTGAACACTTGACAGGACACAGGCTCGGTGAAGAAGGAGTGATCCGCCGTGGTGACAAACACGCTCTCTCTGGCCCCCTCCAGCAGAACGCCACCTTTTGCCCATCTGACAGAGAAACAAATCCCCACTGAACAAGTTTTCAGGCACCACAAATCACTGTTATGTCTGTTTATCAGCAGATCTCAAAGCCACGCTGAGTTTTTATGTTAGATTTCCACCGTAAGACATGATTGGTTCTGTCATCAATTAAAGCTATTAAACTAACATTTAAAAAGCATTGATGTCAAAACTTGCTGGACTGATTGCAAGTTAAAGAAATTATTTTCTCTTCACTTCTGTTATCTGTATTTTATCTTGATGGATATACAGCTCAAATCATATAACCACATTGTACATCTGCCATTAGATGACACTCTAATTTAAACTCAATAGTCTTAGTGTCTGGCAGGGCTCCCATACTGGGAACCTCTGGTGGAGTTTTAAACCTCAGATTAAAACAACCGTGTTAAAGTCCAGCATTTAGCGATTCCACAGCTTCAGTGCTGCTGTCACTAAAGATAAAAGTCAGTATTTAATTGCACAAAGGTTCAATACTTTCACCAATTCTGTTCTGCAAGCAGAAATTACAGTTCAGGATCGCCTCCACATGGTGGTTACAAGCACATTGGACAGATGAAAGAAAATCTATTTGCATTAAACAGAGATGCAGTCTGGCTCCTGATGTTAGACTGCAGGTATCAAATGAAACACTGCAGCTGAAATCATTAAAAAGTCCAACACATCCTGAACTGAAACAAAGTTACAACGATGCTGTTAAAGTCAGAAGTTACATCGATTTTACAACTTTTTATAAATCAAAGTAAGTTTTTTTAAACTTAAAGCTGAAGGAGGCAACGTGGAAATCAAGATAGCTGTAACATGAGAGTCCTAAGGATACAACCCCCACTGCATCCTCCCCTCCCGATTTTTGTTCTGGCTTGTGTTTTATTTCATTTGTTGTTGCTCTCTCTTTTAAGTCCAGGTTGCACCAAAGATTCACGGCAAGACAAAACGGTTGCAGGGAAAGTTTCAGCTTTGTAAACTGGTCTGTCTCAGCTCGACTCAAGCAGGCTGACACAGTCGCCTGCAACTCAGCTTGTCAAGTCACCAAAGGCCAGTTTTAGAAGGAGAGGCATGTCAATCGATCACTATGACCCATGAATGGCCAAAAAGTGCCCATCATGGTCTTCATTTTCTAAAAACTGAATACCAGAGTCAAGGAGAGGTGCAGAAGTCTGATTATTTCAGAACACCTGAAATACAAAATGCTAAAAGGTTATTATGGGATTTTTTTATTGATGATACCAAGAATAAAATACCCACCTCGGCTTCAAAGCCGAGGTTGGTGACTTCTTCGGTGTTTTAATTTGTACAAATATCATAATATCCTTTCATTTGTGAGTCAGATTCTCGGGCCTCTCTGCTCTGATTGGTTGAGGGGCTTGTTGCCTTCTCAGGTTCCTGAGGGATCGTGAGGAATACAAAGCAACGACAGACGGTGAAACTCCAGCAGTGCCTAGACCAATTAAACTTTCAATTTAATCATTGCCAAAAACTGCTTGTACTTCCGAAAGAACGAAATAAATACCAAAGACTAACAGAAAAGCAGGAAGCCAAGAAAGAGGTGGATCGACTGCAGGAGGGAAGAGCTACATAAGAAGGGAGGAACAAAGAAAAAACAAGAAGGGAGGAGATGCGATAAAATTTGTCCCTGTCCAAACCACTCTCTCTTGCTCTTTTCTCCAAAATTACCAACCTTAGCTTTTAGGACAAATTGCAGTTAACTTTTCATACAGACCTGTAGCCCATGATTGGGGGGTTGGCAGTGGCTTGGCAGGTAAAAGTGACTCTCTCACCCTCCAGGACGGAGCGTGGCTCAATGGACAGGGTCACCATTGGAGGGTCTACATGGGAAAAGACACCAATCAATGTACAAATGATGAAACATAGAATTACAGTGTGAAAGACTGCTCTGTTTCAGTCCAGGCGAGTAGCATGAGCATAGAATTACCACACAAATAACTCACACAAACTAGAAAAATCACAATAAATTCTGCTGTTCAAAAATCCCACAACCCTACAGCCTTCTGTGCCAACACAGCACTGACTCTGCATCTACTGTTACTGCAGTTGTTCCTCCAGTAATTAATCACTACACTTGTTTGTAAAAACGCATTAATCTTCTTGATCAAAACTCAAGCTACAATTTCCTTGTGAGCAATTGTTTGTTATTCCGACTGAAATCCTTTAAACCACAAAAGGTTTCTGGTTATCGAGATGTTGAAGAGAATCAACTTGCTAAGCTGCACCCCAGTGATCCCCAAACCAATGCAAACAGCTTTAATAAACCTGGGAAAAGCTCAAGTTTATGAAGGGAGAAAAACAGTAGCTGTAAATTCACTTTAAGTTGACAAGTGTTACCTAACAGAGAAAAAGGGCAACTTACGGTGGACATTGAGGGTCACAGTTGCCCGCTTGCCCATTGGCACTGCCAAGTTGCTGGCCACGCAGGTGAAGTTGCGGCCACTGTCAGTGTCAGTTGGTGTGATGGGCAGGTAGCTCCTAGTTGTCACCCTCTTCCTGTCTGGTAGCACTTCCTGTTCAGCCAAAGAAAGAGGACGAGCGGGAAGAGGAGGGTTGTGGGGAGATGATGGTGTTTAGGGAGCAGAGCCAACAGAGAAAGATCAAAGAAGAGGAGGAGGAGCGCAGAGGATGGGGAAGGACGAAAAGGACAAAATAAAGGAGGGAATAGGAAATATCATGGGAGAAAAATGAGAGAGGAGGGGAAGTAGAAAGGAGAGAGACACGGGAGGGTTACTAATGGAGCCTGGAGAGATTAAAAAATAGCATAAAAAGGGAATAGAAACATCCGAGGATATAAAATAAAACAACATTTTTAGAAATGATGCAGTGGAAAAGAGAAGTTAGCATGAAAAACTGCAGAGAAGAATTTAAACTGAGTTTAAAGGAGACATTTTATAGAAAGCCGTTTTCTTGCTCTTCCACTTTATCTTCATAATACAGACATTTACTGTTGGTGCAGGAAAATAACTGCCAACAAAATGTTCTTTCAATTAACACAAGCAATTCAGTTTTATAATGACACTCGACTCGCATTCAAAATGAGAGCTGAATACAGAGCCTCAGCAGCACTGAAACAGTCCAACGATTTATCATTTACAACATCTATATGCTGGTTTTCCCACTTTGATGCACTGTAGATTAAATATATATATATTTGGTTAATTGGTCTGAGAGAAAAAGCAATTTGAAGATATCATCTTTGGTTTTATAATATTTGTAACATTGTTCACAGTTTTTGACATTTTATAGATCAAATGATTTCTTTACAAAAATCTTTAACATTTTACAGATTAATTAATAATGAGAGAATCGTCCTAAGTTCCATAAATTATACATTTTTCCTGCACAATAGGAACATAAATACAGTCTTGTTGGATTCTGGAGGTGGGGTGCTTCTCAATGCAGCAACAAAATCTGTCAGGAAAGTGTGTACAGTCGTCACTGTAGTGTAAATGCGTGGTCAGTAACAGGGTAACATAAGAGCAGCATGTAATATGTATGAGCATGTGTGGGGGGCATGAAACTGGCTGCAAGGGATGTAAAAACATCTGTGCCTGAGTGTGTGAGTCAGTGTTTGCTGTTGCCTCTGTGTGCATACAAAAAGCATGAGTGTGTATATGTGTGTGTGTGTGTGTGTGTATTTAGGGGTGTGTGTGAGAGTGTGCGCACGCTCGAAGGCATAATTTCATATGTGTATGAGAGTATACAGGAGTGTGAAGAGTGTGAATGTGGGAGAGAAAAACGTGCAAAATATATGTCACTGTGTTTGGAAGTGTCACCTAGTGCAGTGCCTGACTGTAAATGTGTGTGTGCGTGCATGTGTGCGTGCGTGTGTGTGTGTGTGTGTGTGAGTAAGAGTGAGAGAAAGAGGGAGAAAGAGTCAGAGTCTGTCGTTTCACATGTGAGTTAATTAAGCAGATCTCGGATCTCTGCATGTTTCAAGTTGTGTCACAGTCATAAAGAGTGCAAAGCAACTGATGTCTAGGTGTTTGAGTGTGTGTGTGTGTGTGTGTGTGTGTGTGTGTGTGTGTGTGTTTGCTGTATAAACATGTACTTCTCCTCTTCTATGTGCAGGCAGGGCTGCTAATGCAAAGCTTATTAAAAAAAAAAAAAACACTGGCTCAATGGGATCAGGTCAAGATCTGTTTGAGATTAAAATGTGTATTCAAATAAGTTTCTGGATAAGGATTAGACTTTACTTTGACCTAACACAAAGTTTACTGGAATACCACAAATGCATCTTAACTACAGCATGTGGCTCAAGAAGGAATCAAACCTACAACATAATAAAAGAACAAGTAACCATAGAAGTTATCAAGTTTCACACATGACCTCGAGACTTTAATTCAACTTTTAAAACCTCTCAAATGTAGAGAAACCATAGACACAACAACCCTTATCCTCTCATACTGTCATCATGCTTTAACACTAAAGTCAAAATCAACTGAAATGTTAAACAGTGGAGAAGTTCATCAGCGCGGCAAAGCCCAAAAAACAAACTAATTTAATGAACTAAGGTTATATATTAAAGCTCAGATAGGCAGATTATTTTGATGTTATTGGGCAAAGAATTCCATAGTACTCAGCTGGTCTGAAAGCACACTAGACTTCTACACCTCCTCTTGGCTCTATTGTATTCAGACTTAAGAAAATGAAGACTGTGATGGGCACTTTTTGGCCAATAACGGATCATTTCAGAGAGCACGTGTACTGGCTACTACACGTGGCTGTGCTTCTTCGCAAAAGCTGACATTGCTATGAGTGGTTTGGCTGTTGAAATGAGTGATGTGCCTTACAATCTAAAACTGGCCTCTGGCTGTTTGACGAGCACCATCAGCCGGCTTGAGCCGAACTGAAAAGGATCCGTTTACACTGATCTTTGGTGCAAAGTGGCCTTAAAAGAGAGAGCGACAACAATTAAATGCGAACCGGAGCAAAGAAAGGGGAGGGGAGGGTGCAGCAGAGTTGCTACCTCAGGAGCCTCAAGCTACAGCAAGCTGGAATACCAGACGTTGTCTATCCCAGCTTTAAGGAGAGATGTGATGTTAGGTCAGGCTGTTGTTTCTCTCATCAGGTCTTTACATAGTGTTACACTTAACATGTCAGCATTAACAGCCACCCGATGAAACATGAACAACTTGCTGTTTCTATATGGTTGATTATTGCGTCAGTCTTTAGCTGCAATCCAGTTGCCAGAAAAAAATGGCTTTGTGCATTTCTGCAATCAAAAGGAATAACATTAGGAAAGAAGAAAAACAAACCAAAACCAAAAAACCAAAGAAATGTGTGTCACTGAGTCCAAATCACATGAGCTGACTCATTCAGAGGAGGAGCAGGCGGCAGACGACTGTTAGAGAGAACTTCTGGGGAAATTTAAGGGACCGTTGGGACGTTTTTGCGGTGACAAAACTGAAACCAAAACACAATCTTTTAGAGTTTTTGGGGGGCTAAACCTTAACCACAGCATCACAACATACAATGGTATCGTATGCATTGTACGTACCAGGTGATTGGGTTGCGGGGTTTTTTCAAAAGTTTGAAGAAGTTTGTCAAATTTCAGTTTATATTATTGTCAGTCAGTTGATTTTGCCTCGGTCCAGAAGTGCAGTTCCTGTTTTGTCTCCGTAAATCTAATACTGTGACTTGGTAAAGTCAATGCTTGTCTTTTTAGTTTCATTTATTTTCCTGTTGTGTCTTTCATCAAATAACAGAGCAGTCGAGGCTTCCTCCGTGTGAGATGGTGGAATGTTCCTACTGAAACAAACTGATTTAATTTTGATATGGTAAAAAGATACCAGAGATGCATTTCTGTGATATTTGTTTCCTTTCATTGCATCTATTGAAAATAAAGATAGTAAAACAGTTAAGCAGATCCTAAATGCTGTAAGGCATTAAATGCTGCTTCCCACCCGTTTGTAGAATCTCTCTTTCGTTAGCATTCAGAGGCAAAACTTTATAAATATGGTCCCATCTGCTGAGATTTTATCATTTTGTTAACCGAGAACCAAGAAAGTGTTTTGCTGAGTTTGTGTACCACACTGTGTGCACTGCATACTATATTTCCCCAGTGCAGGACTCCAGGGGTGATGTGTGGCCTGAGGTGTACATACTGTATTTCCCCCTTGCTATGCCTACAGCAAAAAGCAAATAAACAAACAACAAACCGACTGAGAATGGCTGTTAGTGAGGAGCAGATTCTAATTGCTAGAATATGTCTAACAAACTTTTTTAAGCCAAAAGCAGTCAAGTCAGATCAAAAGCTGGATGGTTTCATGGGGTTTTTTGTGTGTTGCATGATGTGTGCATGTCATAATCTGCATGTGGGCATGGATGTGTGTGAGTCACCGTGGCGTGGTAAGCCCCCTCCACAGTGACTCCATCCTTGGTCCACTGGATGTGTGCCGCAGGCTTGGCCCCACGGGTCACACAGGTCAGGTTGTACGGAGTTCCGGCCATCAGCAGGAGCTCCGGGGATCCATCAACCACTGGGTCCTCAGGGGGGACTGGAGGACACACACACACACACACACACACACAAAAATTTATAAAGGTGGAAATCCACACATGCATACAGACAAATCTATGCATGTACACACACACAAACTACACAGCTTTATGATTTATAAAGAGGAGTGTGAATTCTTCCCATGTAACAACCGCAAAATATCATGTTTGAATATTTTTCTTTTGGGGGATTCGAGATGAAGTTTATGTCACATTGTTGCAGAATTTAAATCTGCTTTCCAGAAGTTTCCTCAGGTTACTACTGCCTGATCTTTAGCTTCTTTGGTGTTAACAGTTTGCAATTTCTACATTTCTTTCAAATATCTTGTTCCTCTTCCATTTGTAATTCTTCCTGTCCATCAGTATTTTACAATCAGAAACAGCTTTCTGCTACATGATATGTTATGGCTAAAGTTATCTGTTGACAAGTTGAACAGGCGACTCCACAGGTGACATTTCTCAGTTTGGATTTTTGTGCTGTTTGCCTGACAAATTTGTAACTTTGTTAGAATCTGTGTGCCATAAAAATGAAACTGGAGAATAGAGGTAGACTTGCAGAGGAGGATTATAATTAATCTAATGTAAGCAGAAGAGAAAAAAAAAGCTTTTCTGCAAGAATTATGCATCAAATATAGTCAACATCATAGAGCCAGTATAAAAAAAATATGTACAGCCAGACTGAAAAATGACTTCAGAGCTCTTTGCTCATCTAAACAGGCACTTCTGAGTGTGAAGCTTATTCTCTCAACTGAGGACACCTGCTCTTAACAAGGACACAAGTATCAACATGGCATTCTTTGATTTCACAAATAGGCCTGCCTTCTGGGTCCTTGGAATAAAAAGTTGCTTCACTCAAACTCTGTGACACTTAAAAGAAAATCAGAAAAAATCTATCTGCAGCTGGTTCACTCACTGAGAACATTGAGTTTGGCCCTCCTGGAGCGCAGGGCGGCCTCTGTGGCCTGACACTCGTACAGAGAGTCATCAGACAGCTCGGCGTTGGAGATCTCCAGGTTGTACTGGCCGATGTCCAGAGCTCGCAGCACTCGATACCTGGGCCAGGCTGCAGGAGACACACACACAGTTTACAGTTTTAAAGATGGAGAAGCTGTTAAAAAACTCTCTCTGATTCTTGTTAAAGTTTCTGTACCAGCTCTACTGTAAGTCATGCATGTTTCTTTACCGGTCAGAAAAGCCTGACGAGTTTGGAAATTCTAATTTCTGGTGTGTATTTTAAAATAGCACATCACCTGCGTGACCCACTGTTTTAAAACGCTTGCTGGCACGAAGGAGGAGGCACATTACGTGCTGCAATTACAGCCATGAGTCATCATAATAGCACTGCCTTCACAACTCATCTGTGTCTGAGGATAATGTCATCTTTGTTTTAGAAACACTGAGTGATGAGTTTCGGAGTGAAGATAAAATGAAGAGCTTTATTCCAGGTTTTTGCACAGAACTTTTTTTATTTTCATTTACTACATTAGACAAAACAGTGACCTAACAGGGTCAAAAAAGATCCAGGTTTACATTTCAGAGCTGTAACTTTTTCTCCTATTATGTGTAAGAAGTTTTATTGACAGGAAATTATACCTTATAATAATTTCTAAATCCTGTCAAGAGATTTTATGCTTAAAATAAAATGTAAGGAAAAATTAAAAAAGGCACTTTTGTTAAAAGTGCTTCAGATGTTTTTTAAAGCTGTCAGCAGCACACACAAAATTACTTTATTCTCCATTACAGAGAGGTTGCACTGTAAATCCTAACAAATTCAAGCTAGATATCGACGTGGATATGACCCATTAAGGTAGGAAAGGACAAATATATTTTTGGCAATTTTAGAGAACTAGTCCTTTAAATTGTAATTTCTCAAGCTGCAGAAAAAAATATTTTTTTAAAAAAGGAACAGAAAACGTTTGAAAATTACTAAAAGGCTACCTGTCACCTTTTTAATTTGGTATCAGTGTCTGTAATCTGTCCTCTGCTCACACCTGACGTGTTTACAAGATAAACCAAATGTAAAAGCTCTTATGAAAATGGATGAAAGCTGAATCACAATCACATTACATCAGTCAGAGACAACAAATGCGATGCATGTTTGTGAGAAAATGTCAAAGCTTTTTCATCACAATACGTTGATAACATTTAGCATTAATAGCATTTATTTCAGAAGTTTTGAGGACCTTTTCAGATTAACCGGAGCCTCTGGAGATGATAGCATGTCCTTATGCAAACAACACAGAGGAAGGTAATAAATGCAGGAACACGCACAGGAAAACACACACACACACACAGCAGTAGAGCCAGAGATAAACAGCTGAAGGGTTTTTCAGGAAACACAAAGCAAACATCGCCACATATACAATGATGCCACATCGATTCCTGTATAATAAACAAACTGCAGAACTGCAGGTAGCGCCGCTCCTATTACAACACCCCCCTTTTCTCTCCGTTTGAACCCCTCGCCGCTCAGACAAAGACATAATTGGACGTGACGTCCCACTAGGGGGCACTCATTGATCCTCCGTGCCCAATCCTAACATGACATCATGGATTCAGATGGCAAAAGCAGGCGAGCAGTTGGGGTGCAGAGAGGAGGAAGGAGGCTGGGTGGGTGAGCGGGTGAG
>JAQLOL010000004.1:22145212-22156091 GCA_029783665.1 Naso thynnoides
TTTATGTGTGGTGGTATAATCCCCCCCCCCCCCCCCCCCACCGCGCACTCTACTGCCTCTCCCCCCTCCGTTTCCTGTATTTCTCTCTCAATTCTGTCGTGTTCCTCCCCTCCCCTCCCCTCTGCTCCCTCTGTGGTTTTCTCTGGCCACTTAATGGAATGCATGGCATTTCCTCCCTCACTCCCTCCCCCTGTTCTCCTTCTTCATCCTTCTCTCCATCCTCTCTCTCCGGCCCCCACCTTCTGTAATGAAATGTAAACTTTGACATTTGTCAACTTAGTCCTCCCATCAACAATTTGCAACATCCTGCGGGGGTGGAGGGTTTACTGTAGCGTGGCGTCTCCAGGCCGGAGCGCCACTTGCGGCAAGCCCTGACCCTTCGCCTTGTTCTCTCGCTCTCTTTAGTTTCTTATCTGTCTGTCATTTTTCTGTTTCCTTTGGTTCCTTAATCATGTTCTGTTCTGTCTTTCATGCATTCTTTGTGCTCGCCCTTTCTTTCCTTTACTTTTGTTCTACTTTGTCTTTCTCGTTCCCCTTCTGTGTTGCTTGATAATCTCCTTTCCCGTTCTTCAACCACTCTCTCCTTCTGTCTGCCTTTAATTCAATTCTCTGCTGACTGATAATCTGTTTTTTTCTTTCTTTCTTCTTCCACTGAGCGCCCTCGCTCTCCTTCACTCTCTCTTTCAGTCTCCAAGTTCATTGATAAGGTCTTTTGCCCTTTTCCTCCCCCCTGCTTGTATTTCATATTCCAGTCCTCACAGCTTGAATCAATAGCAGTTTCACAGCTAATTCCACAGCTCTACATCAATACCCAAAGGCTCCAGTCTCCTCCATCACCCCCCTGCCTGTCTATGAATATTCAAATGTGTATTATAATAAAGTGGTTTTTCTAAATGCATTAGCACTCAGAAGGGGGAGGGAGGCTCAATCCAAAATGAAATTTTTCCCATTTGGAAGGAGGTGACAAACACATTTGCAACACAACTCACAGAGACAAAGAAGGAGATGCTTTTAAAGGGATGATGGGTTAGTTTGGCTTATTTCAATGCTCTTATTTTTCAAAACGACTTCTTGTTATTTTCAACATGATTTTTTTTTCAGTTAAAGGGCAGAAAGGCAACAACTAGGCAAGGCCAGCATGAACCACTGAGAGCTTAATGAGGAGGTTTTTACTTGCTTTAGCAAACAGAGACAGGTTTCATCTCACGAGTGAGAGTTAGAAAAACTAGCACGCGCTCTTACAAGGTGATTGACAGAAAACAATTTGAGCAAATGATGTTAGTTTTAAAAGAAAGCTAAGGATGCAGGTTAAACCTGCTGGATTTTAATGTTTTTCAGCAGGTGATGCTTTTAAGTCCCAAATGAACATTTTTTTTGGTTGAAATCTCGCATTGATGAAAACCAAACCAGGACCAGCATGTTCCACCACAGCCAAAGACACCCCCCCCCCTTTTTTTCTATCCTCACACATTTTCTCTCTCTCCTTCTATCCCTCTATTCATCCCTCACTCTCCCCAGCAAATCCAAAAGTTGTGTCACCATAGCAACAGCTGCCGTCTGCAAAAATTACCCAAATCCCTCCCTTTTTTTTTCTGCGTGTGTTCTCAGTGACATTCAATGGATACTGTTTTGATGTGGGAACACACAATTAAGTTGGGGGTGAAAAAGTAAAAAGGAGAAAAAAAGAAGAGGGTAGAGAGGTCGATGTTAGGGGAACAACGGAGCTGAGCAGCAGAGCAGAAAGAGGAGGGATTAGAGGTGACAAAGCCTGGTGGCCAGACAGGCAGCCAGTCAGCCGGAGAGAAACTGAGAAAAAAGAGACAGAAAGCGAAGGCAGACAGGACGCAGGAAAACACACCAACAGACAGTCATGCAGACAAACAAATAAACAAAGAGTAAACAAAGAAGGCAAGCCAAGGGCACGCAAACACCCAGCAGCAAACAGACAAACAGAGAGGCAGACAGGCAGACAGACAGACAGACTGTCCCAGTGAGACAGCGCAGCGAATGAACAGGTAGCAGGCAGAGAAGAGACAGACATGTGTCGCCATGGTAACACTGAAACCAGCGAGTGGAGGAGAGAGGGAATCGAGAGGTGGTGATGGTGGAGGTGGTGATGGTGGTGGTGGGGTTAAGAGGGAGAGATATGGGAAGCATGCCGTCCCCATGGTAACACACGAGAGGGATCCTGAGAGAGGTAGATGACACACACACACACACACACACACACACACACACACACACAAAGGCACATTAAGAAAGTGTAAAACATCATACTTCATATCCCAGCATCTATCCATCGACAACCTGATTTACATTACCGTGTTTATGATGTGCTTATGAGCAGCCCGATCCCGCTTCCATGTGCCCAATTAGTGCCTCCAACATGTCAGTTATGATCTTCCGACTCTGCCAGCGACCAGCAGTTTTATCTCTACAATGAAGAAGGCATGTACTTGTGGAAAAACCCTGACTGATGGTGTAAATTATTACAGCTTGCAGCATTATTCTAGGTTGGATGGCGCACAAGGCAATCTGTTGTCTTATCATGTGTGTGAGACAAGGCCAGTTTCCAGGATCATGGCTGAGCCAATTCAGCAAAGACAATCACATTCAATTGAGATAAAGCCTCGGTGGAAATCATGTAGCTGGGAAACTTCCCCAGAACGCTTATCAGACGCGAGTAATTACTCTTCAGCAAACACGCCAGCAGATTTGCAACTATTGTACCACTTAATCAGAGCATTGTGAAAGCAAAAAGGCTCGTGGCAGAATGTGACGAAATGAGTCAAGTTGCTTGACCTGAATGTGCTGCTGACTACAGCGACTGTCATCGCCATGAAAAGAGTCACCAAACACTGCCTGCGGAATTAAACTGAGAGCGACTAGTGGCAGCATGGTCTCAATGAGCGCACTGTCATTGAACATAACAGAGCATAACATGAAAGCACAGAGAGCTAGCAGCTAATGGCTAAACAGCTCCACTCTAGTCAGCGCCCTCTGCTTTTAAAGTTCACTGAGAGCAGCTGAGCGAATGAAACTTTATCATGGGCGTGTCTAGGGAGTGGCCCAGTAATCTGATTGGCCACCCCATTTGATTGGTTATCTGTCCAGTCAGAGGCGAGCCTGTTTGAACTATTTGATGAGCAGAGGTGCAATTCAATCTTCAATCTTGATTTGATCAAAAAGATTTTATCCATTTGTTAAGGATTTTTTTGTTGAGTCCTTTTTTTGCCAAGTAAGCTAGGCATGTATATTTTTATTTTGTTGGCATTTTATTGATTTTGTTGGCATTTTATTGATTTTGTTGGGATTCTATATTGTGATTGTATTTTCAAATGTGCCGTTTCTTCATTTGCATTCGACTTACTTTTTTTAGGTATAATTTTTTGAACGCATAAAAGATGGAAGCTTTATAGTAAGTTTGTACTGTGTCACTCTGTGATTGGTCGGTCTTTTTATCTTTTAAATTAAACTAACAGTGTAAGTTGGTGATTAAAGTAGACATGTGTAGTGGAGACCAAATGATCCATTTAAGATGAGGTAGGCAGTTTACTTTTCGTGTCATTGTGCTAAAATTCCATAATAACCTTTCAGCGTATCATAATTTTGGTGGTCTGAAAGAAAAACAGACATCTGCACCTATCCGTGGCTCTGTATGCTCTGTATTCAGGCTTGGTTCTGTATACGTGGGTTGCAGTCACATGACCCTGAGGACGCGCAAACGTCAGATAGGGGCAGGAAAATGAAGAACCTTATTAAACTATATTGCCACTCTGGTCTGTATTTCTTTAGATTTTTGCCAGATATTTAACAAGCTAAATGATTACAGCCTTACCTATCACAAAGTGGTCACTGCATACACAAGTATTTTCTGACTCCGCCTCTCTAGACTTTAGACAGAGGTTTTTAATCTATGTCTGCCGCTTTTTAAATTTCTTGCCTTTCTGTGTCACGTCTTTCAGAAATTCAAAGTAGCTCTTCTTTTTTTCCCACTTTGATCGGTTGGCACAGCTGTAAATAGCACAAATATTTGGCATTTTAACATCATTTCTCAGTGCAGAAATCATTTAATGCCACCCACATATTCAGACCGTCAAGGAGTGTTTCCAGCCAATCATGGTAATTTTTACAGAGCAAACGTTCTTCTTGGCTGCTCTACGCTGCGCTTCTTAGCGACAGGTAACGTCGGTATGAGCTGATTGGCTGTTGAAACAAGTGACGTGCCTTCAGGCCAATTTATGCTACAGCGCTCGACACATTTGATAACACTTTCATTTCATGTTGTGTACCTGAAGAAGTTGGGTTCTGTTGTGTACATTATAATATTTTGCTACATAATGATAAAGGATAATGTCTATGTCACTATGCATATAGTTTTAACTGAACTTCCTGGTTGATATTTTAGCATTCTTGTCAAATATGGTTACCATGGAGACAACTAAACTTTTTGCTAAAGCATAAATTAAAAATGTCGCACTAGTCTTTCATTCTTGTTGAGCAAAACCTATCAAATGTGTCGAGCAATGAAGCATAAATAAGCTTTTACACTCTAAAACTGGCCTCTGGCGACAGCAGTGTCTGCAGGCGACACTGTCAGCCTGCTTGAGTCAAGCTGAGACGGACCAGTTTACTCTGCTGCAAGTTCCCCTGCAACTGTTTTATCTTGTTGTGAATCTTTGGTGCAACCTGGTATTGCCTCCTGTTGCTGCTCCTTGGCCAGGTCATCATTGTAAATGAGAACTGATTCCTCATTGACTCGTCTGGTTAAATACAGGCAAGGTAAAATAAATAAAAAAGAACGAGTGACAACAAACAAAATAAAACGCGAGCCGGAGAAAAAACAGGAAGGGGAGGGGGCAGAGGAGTTGCTTACCAAGGAGTCTCATGCTAAAGCTAGCTTGATTTCCAGCTTTAAGATTATTTCTATGTATGTATGTATATGCACAGCCAAGTTGGTACTTCAGGCTACTATGCTATTGACATATCGCCATATCACACATTCCACCCCTGCACAAGTCAGTGCTCCATTTCAGCCACTGCAGTTAAAAATGTCTGGTCATGGCACTGAACTTTGTGAAACATTAAAATGCTTCTGGACAGTGCTAACAATATTTAATTTTTTGCATACTGCTGTTTTGTTTTATTTACAAAACATTTACAGTCTTCATCAGTATTCACAGAGCTTGCACGCTCTTCAGAGCACAGATTGTTAGTGCAGGTATCATTCAAAATCCCCCCTTTCCCAGGCATATCTACCATTGTGTTGGGTCATTAATGCATGCTCAACTCATAATTACTATATTTCCAGCAGCACTTAAAGGCAACATAATTGCAGTGTGCGGCAGATGGCTGTTGGCTAACTGGCTTGCAGTTACGCCTAATGGCTATTTGCTATCGGTGTAAAACAGGCTAATGGTTCGCTGGCCAGCAGCTATAGCTTAAAATAGACAGCTGTCCTGTGTGGGCTCAGCCAGAATTGAAATGACTATGTGCTCCTCATTATCTGCTGCGCTGAATTCACCACAAAATCATTTTCCATAAAAGCAGAAGAAGAAAGTGATGAGCATTTCTTCCCTGCCTGATGTCTGAGTTCACAGAAGCTACGTTCAAAAAGGTTCATTTATGCAGAAAAACTGGACCACGTTCATGTCTAATTATAATGCCCGTTCCTCCAGGAACACAATTATCGTTGTGAAGTTGAGTATAACAAATGTAAATCGTTAATGGTTGTACATACATAACCGTTGTTCAAAGCCAGGCTGTGTGGCTGTTTATAGACAGCATGCACAACAAAAGACATTCATGCTGTTTTTGTCTGCAATTTCATCTTCCAACTCAAAAGGGAAAAGATGGGAGATGGAGAACGTATAGTTCTTTTCAAACAAGGAGACTAATTACAAGGGATTAAGTAATTGCATGGGGGAATAGTCAGGAAATCTTTCTGAAAACCTTTTGTTCCAAACCTCATTAATTTCACCCTGCTCCGTCTAGTGTATAACAGGTTAACTTTATACGAGCTGTTTCAAAGGACAAATCCACAAGATATTTTCTAAGCTGTTAAGAAAACCCCACGTCATGAAGGCAGAGGCACAGAAAGCCTCAGTGCAGAAGACTCTGATTCAACTGAGGCTAAAAAATCATGCACCCACACTAACTAACAGAGGAAGCATTTTATGTCGGGAAAAAGTTTGTGTAAGCGCCATCCTTTTTTCTTTTCTTTTCTTTTTTTTTTTTTGCATAATTTAAAGCAAAATCATTCTTTCACTGTTGGTATACTTTGCAAAACTCTTTTAAAAAGTGTATAAAAGTATAAAAAGTACAAGTTAGTATCACTCTATAAGGCAGTTTTTAGATTCACTTGTAACAATGTCTAGAAACAGAGTATTACGAGGAACCCACCAGAAAACTCATTGGAAAATTCATCGGTCCAAATCAAGCCATATAACTAGACAGCACTGATCAACTAGCTAAAGCTAGTTGAATATCTGCAATTGGATATGAATATAAAATTGCAATCAGCGCAATGTAATTGAAGGTGATGCTTTCACGTGGAAAAAGTGAGAAAAGGCAGCATAAAGGCTCCTTGTGCAGCTCAGCCAATTTGTATAGAGCAAAGCTTTTAATTTACCCGTGAACTAAATGAGTCGGGACTTTAAGGACCAGTGTGCAGGATTTAGAAGGACCTGTTGGCACAAATGGAATATAATATTGGTAATTATATTTCCATTTGTGAATAATCACCTGAAACTAAGAATCAGTGTTTAGTTTAGTTGGCTTAGAATTAGCCCTTCAGGTCGCCTCCAGAGAGCCGCCATGTTGCCATGCATCTACAGTAGCCTAGAATGGACAAACTAAACACTGGCTCTACACAGAGCCTCTTCATATTACCAGAAGCCATATTTCCTACATGCTCGATAAGTAAAGAATGAGGTGTCGTTTATTTACCAACTTGCAATCTGCAACACTGCCCCTAGATGTCACTAAACCCTACACATTGCTCCTTTATAGATGTTAATTTTTTTTTTTTGCACATTAATCCTTGTAATCAGGATATTAAAAATCATATACGATGTTCTACAGCATTATTATGACAAATGGTGGAGTTCTGAGATATGGAGCCACTTGCTGACGTCACTGCTGGCTGAAAACAACGTAGGTGTAAGGCACTCTGACAATACATCAAAAAAACACAATAAAAGCTTCTTTAAAAGACACAAAACTCATTGAATTTATAGTGGCGTTCTCTCATGTACTGACACCAAAACATAAAGTTAAATGAAGACATATAACCCAGAAACAGCTGTTTCAGCTGCTTCAGGAAACAAACAAACAGCTGTTTCTGGCTTATTATAAGCTGTCGTTTACCTTGTGTTTCAGTGTCGGAACATCAGGGGGACATGACTGAACATAATAGAGATGAGAGTTTCTCATCTTTTTAAAATGGGTAGAGTTGCCCTTTAAGTGATTCAGGATGCAGGAAGATGTCAAGATGCTTCTGCAAGTGTCATCAAGAGAAGCAAAAAGCAGCCCAGAATCAGATTTAAACCACAAAATCAGGGCTTTTAACCACATCGACCACGTGACATACATCGTAACACCTGTGCCTGCTGTTCTGTACTTTATGGAAGCCCACCTACCTGTGATGTCAGCACCCACATCTTCATAGACTGATACTTTGTCACCATACCAAAAAATATGAACTTCCAGCACTGAAACACAACAACGTTCCAAAAATGCAGCATTTTTGTAATACCTCCATTGTCTGTGCAGCGTGTTTGCAATCAAATAAAAAAATCTAAAGTGAATTCACCACTTAATGTCCAAAAATCTAAAGAATGAATATCAAGATAAAACAAAGCTCAAAGCAAAAGAACTTGGTCTGTGTACTGCATTACATTGACACACACTTTTATATTATTACCGGTATCTGCACTTTTCAACTGTGAACACTTGCACATTCCTTGTCAATATTTTGTGCACTTTATCCTCTTCGTTTAAAATTCTGTGTAGCTGTTTTTATTTTCAAAACAGTTCTGTTTTTCACATTTGTTATATGTCTTAGAAAATGTGTATTTATTTACAACTCTAGATTTGTAGCCCTTTTTTTTTTTTTTACTATTTTTGTTGTTATACACAAAGATACTAAGCTTTTACTAAGCACTTCCTTCTATGTGAGGAATTACTTGACAAGAAAAAGGATTTGGATTGTTCTCATAAACTAATCTGCCTCTCTGAAAAAATACTTTATTGTGAAACAATAATCTAAATCAAATATTACTATACAAATTTAATTATTTTTGTCAGTGTTCGTCTCATACCTTATACAAACTTAAATGCACATTAACATATTGCAAAATCAACTCTCTATACTTGGTGTTGATGAAGGATTCAGACATTCTCCCCCTCCACGTGACCCATGTCGACTCTTTTTCTGGATCACTGTGTAGCGTCACTGCTTTCAGGGGAAACAGATCGAGGCTTCTGTGGTTCAAACTGCCTGAACTGTGAGACTCCCAATCAATCCTGTCTCTTTCCCTCTGTCTCCCCCTCTGCACTTCTCATTGCTCGCTCGTCCTCCCAACACAGTCATGGAGGTCATACATGGTCAAGAGCTGAGACTGGAGAAAGGACAATCAGGCAGGAGCCATCCACACTATTACTGTATCACCGCAGCTCATCTCTCCCTGTCCATCTCTGCTGGCTCAATACAGCTCAGCCATATTACCCGCCACCCACCCACCTGAGATCGTACAGCTAATGTAAGTCAACATACAGAAACAACAACTCTTATGCTGCATTCACATGGAATCAGGCAGACGGTAGGTGGTAGACAGCAGACGGCAGGAGACACCTCGTGAATGGCACAGAAAAAACAGTCTGATAGAATGCAAGGATGGCAAAAAAAAACTCCCATGATGATGTGTTGCTAAGGTGACGTAGTACTGTTTACAAAGAATGGAACAAAATACATTCAATGAAATCATTTTGAGTAATTATTCCAGTTATGCATGTAGCTGTAAAATGCGAGCTTTCTCTTAATTCTCTATTGCAAACTTAAAGTTAAATTCCCTCCAAACATTACGTTTTGTTGGAGGACAATCAGCGCTGTGCTGATTGCCTTCCATGTAGCTTTTCATGTGGCATCTTGGTAGGTTTTCAGGCTGTGGTAAATACAACTCCAGGTGTTACTGCACCAAAATAATCAGCTTCTCACTGTCGAGATGCGACATGTTTTCTCCTTGCGTGAGGCATTTAAGGAGTTACGGATGTAAATTTCATTGTGGAGGACAGCAAAAAGTGAAACTATTTTAACTTTTGATCGCAATACTGTCTGCCATTACTGTTGCCGGCCACGGCATATTTTACCGTCCCACTCTCTTCTACTTAAATGACTGGTTTGCCATCTACCGTCTGTCTGATTCCACGTGATTGCAGCATTAAAGTCTCTTACTTCTACTCGGTAATGACACAACCTAAATTTAACACTGATGCCTTGCATCTTATCTACTGTACATCAGCAAATGAGACCATTGACAAAGAGATTGCTATCATGTCTTTTACAAGCCTTTGCCTGGTCCGCTCAGTTAGCATAAACACTATAAAACTTAACGGCACACAGACCAGAAGAGACGGTTGTTTATGACCATGATCGATCTGCTGTTCTCTTTTTTACTGTCCAGGGTTGGAAGCTGGAGGATATTTTTCCCTAGATAATTTCAATGTTTTGTGTTTATGGCCGAATTTATTTTTTGCAAATAAGTAGCGTGCCTCTTTCACTCTCTTCCAAAACAAATGCTCACGCTAGGCAAGAATTTTCCGAAGGGAAGCAGTACCGCTTTTGTCCACACGGGGCACTACAATCAGTACAAAATTAGACTTCCTCAGAGGGGCTTTAACACAAGGTCACAGTGACCTTGACCTTTGGTAACCAATATCTAATCAGTTCATCCTTGCGTCCAATTGGACTTTGGTGCTAAACTGGATGAAATTCCTTTAAGGCATTTGCGATGGAGGGAAGGACAATTCGAAAACATGACCACGGCTTTTACTGGGACTGAGGCAGAAAATTAGACATGGTTTGATGATGTCATGAAGTAGCATGGCATCATGGGATTTGTTCAAATCATTGTTAAACGGCCACTATTGCAGATTAAAATCTATTACACTGACTCAGGCAGAAATGTTAACAATGTATTAAAGTTTTATTTATCAAATAATTAAATTTAACTCCTTCTATCATCATTTGGGAATTGACCCTTTTTATTAGAAAACCACAGCTTTTCTAACAGGGTGGCTCATTTTTGCACTGAACATCCGTCCAGTAGAGTTAATGGAAGTGGAAGCTCTCTAGCTCACATTGTTTATGCAGAACAGAAAAAAGACTTTTACAACATGGAGGCTGGACGTGAGACACAACTCTTCCCATTTATCAGCTCTAAAGTATATAATCACTTTTTCAATACCTAACAAATCTTTAATTAAATCTTTTAATTAACTTGGCCGACACTCACCCTCCAATGCCGCCCTGTAAATTCACTCTTCGTCACTTATCTTGCCTTTTATATTTTCTCCCTATATGTTTTTTTAAAGTTTCTTCAAGTCCTTTTTTTCCCTCTCCCTCCGTTGCTATGGTAACTCTCTCTCTCCCTCACCCCCACTTTCCCCTCTCTCTCTCTCTCCAGCGGCTGGTTGAATGGTTGCTATAGAAACAGACTTATTTAAAAGAAGAGCTAAGAAATTATCTTTTTCTCTCGCTCTCCCCAGCACGCTTGCTTTTGCTCCCTCACTTCCTCCTCTCTTTCACTTACCCCATCTCACTCGCCCCCCCCCTCCTCCTCACCCCTCCCTCTCCCGCCCTCTCTCTCTCCCTCGCTTT
>JAQLOL010000004.1:22156628-22167819 GCA_029783665.1 Naso thynnoides
TTGTGCCCCGAGTGGACTCTGGTCTCCATTCTGTGAGTATAGTATTGATTGATTGATTGATTGATTGATTGACACTAAATTATCAGACATTTGTCCCACATCCAAAGACAAACACTGTTGTACATTAATAAGCAGACACAACACTTCCCAAATGACTAAACAAATGCTGCAAACATAGCTCAGACTACACTAGACATGTGGCTGCAGTGAAATCAATTTAATGGCTTGTATTTATGTCCTCGGTGTATAAAATTCAATTTGCCTGTTCCATCAGAGACAATTCGACGGAGGAAAATCACAGGTGTGAATTATAAGAATTAATGGTGGCCGAATCCCATGTAACTGCTTTTTCATGTGTGCATTGGTTATAACAGAGCCATCATTCACTCACACCTGTGCTTTTCCTGATAACACAAGTCAAAACGTCTGCCGTGAAAAAGCCCTGTAACAAACATGAGCACAAAACACCCTTCTCTCCAGAACAATAAGAAATCTCACTCTGACATAATCTTCACCTGTGACGCCATGACTTCATTTACCGCCACAGGACAAAGAGACAAGCAGCGTGACGTCACTGTCCCCGCTCACCGCTCACTGCCACCGCTGAGAGTTACTCACTTATCTCCCTTGCACCCGAACATATCAGGCTTCACAGAGGGGAGAGATAATGTCACCCCCACCTCACCCAATCCCACTCTCGCCTTCTCTTCTCCTCGCCTCATCGAGCCTCACCAAGCCAAGCAGAGCCCCGAGTGTTATCAGTTCCTGATAGTCATCAACTTACATTAAAACATAAGAGGGGAGAGAGGAGGAACAGGCAGATAGACAGACAGAAGGAGGATGGAAACACAAACAGAGTGGGTGGTGATGGATACGGGCTTTCATCATCCCTAATCATGTTGTCCATCTTCAAATCGCTTTCTTCTTTTATCGCCGTTTAAAATCCACCAAAGGAGAAGAAATAAAAGGGATTTAGTGTTCCTTCAAAAAAAAAAAAAAATCTTGGTTGTGGTGCCCACGCAATAAAATCATTTGGTTACACAAGTTTAGTGTCTGATAAGGGAAATAAGTTTGGAAAAGCCTCTGTGGGAAAGATTGGAAGGCGCTAAAATGTTAAATGTAGTGTAAAGTGCAGTCACTGAACACTCGGTCTACAGGATGTATAATATTAGGATTATGACGGTCCCACACTGGATTGTTGAAAGAGAAAGAATTACAAACTTTTCCCCTCGCAGAAGCTTCAGTTTAGATAGATATGAAATCTTAATAGAATTTGTAAGTGCCTGCTTAGACAAGGATGAAAGAGAAGACTTAAAATATAATGGCATGGTAATGTCTATACAATAAATCTAGTTCTTTATAATATATCGACGTGCAACATAATCAAAGGGACCAGAAACCTTTAAAGGAACTCGTGTAATATCATTGTAGGGAAAATCAAGTTCTGGGAATATTGTATGTTACAAAAGCTAATGCCAGATATGACCGACCTCAACATGACAGGGACACAGACTTCAACACAAAACCAACTGTGTAAACTGACAATAAGAAAAGCCTGTGAAAGCCAATGCTAATGCTAGCGCAAGTCTATAGATTTCTCCATAGCCACAAACTCAGATTAAAAAATTTCAGTGCACCCAAAGCAAGACTAATATGATGACTACATCTATGGGGGTGAATTCCAGTGTTCATAGCATAATTAAAGCTGTCAATCTGCAGCCAAATTTCTTTAGTTTTTGACTGTGGTTATGGTAAAGATACTCTTAGCAACAACAGGAAGTAAACAAATTCAGCAGCTCCTATGTCATTACAAAGCACACTGCCAACTACTGGCCTGGCATTCATACTACACAGATTTTCTTTTTTTGTTTATTTAAGCACAAAGTAAAAACTTTTACATATTTAGCAGAGTTGCTCTCTTCTAATATGGCTGAATCTTCTGCTCCCTTGTCTAATTAGTAGATTAGTAACAGATGTGTTGCCAGCGTTGCATTTTAGTCAACCAGCCAACAAGAAGAGCGAGCAATAGAGCTGCTTGCAGGTAAAAAGCTACATGAATTCAGCCAGCATTCTTCCAGGGTAAAAAGGATAATAGGTTGCACCTGCCCAGCGTAATTAGCGGCTGCACTCAGTGAACATGATATGATTGGCCAAAAACAGGAACATTTCCCACCCTAAAATCCTAAACATTTCTCGCCTGACCAGCCTAATGTGATTTGATCCGTTAAAAACGTCAACATTTTTCCACCTGACCCGCCCAATGCAATGGGAACGGTTAAAAACACACAGACGCATAGGAAGAATAATCCCTAAATCTTGCCAATCCACCTCAGGTCCTCCAGGGGGCAGGACAAAAATGGGCTGTAACTTCCAAAAGTACAAGAACTTTGGGGTATACAAACCTTTGGGGTCAGAGCTTGCAGCGCTGAACATTTCTACATGGTCAAGTAGTATTTTATTTCAGTCACCTTTATCATTTTTGGTTCACTGTGCTCCAATACATTCTGGAGTTACAGAAGAAAGCATATGACGGATGTAACGGTACTGACAGTGATCATTATAGACCTAAAACAGCCGTCACTTTTTCATACATCAGCGGATTAATTTGCGTAAGCTTTGCAGGTCTTTAGACTGTAGTGGAAATGCAGAGAACAACAAGATGACGACACCTTTGAGGTCCTTAAAAAAACAGCTCCTTGGACTTAAAGTTCCAGTGGAATACTGTGATTGTGTTATGGTGCTCATGATCAGTTCCAACCCAAAAGCTATCCAGTCTCAACCAAGTACCTCCCCATATCTAGCTGTTGGCTAAATCTGTGTGCGGGCAATTCACCCGTCTCTTCATGCCACTGCCTTTCCCTCTTAACAGCAGGTTTGTCTGCTGATGCATATTTTCAAGTTGTGGTGGGTGAAACAAAACTCTGTCGAAACCCATCATGATAAACCCGGAAGTCCTTCTTTATTCCTCTTCCTCTTCCAAGAGAAACTGGCTGCTTAAATGGGTTAGCTAGAACAAAAACGACGCCCTCTTGTGGATTTTCAGTAGTGTCTGTAAGTCCCTGTTTTTAGTTTCTCTTAGCCTGACTTCACCTATTTCTTAAGACATCTATCACAACAGGATGGAAGAGTTAGGATACCCAAGCTAATACTTCATTATATTTCCTCACTTTAAGAGATATATCTTTTTCTGTTAGACCACACTGTATTGTTTATCACATAAATAATGTTCTAAAACATTAAAAACCATCGAAACAAAAGCAATAATTCAAGAGCTGCTCCAAAATAAAATAGTCTAAACATGAACAAAAATTGGATTTACTGAAAATCAAGCTGTTTGTTCTAAGGAAGCTAAGACAAATAGCCAAGATTATCAATTTAAAGACAATATTTTGCCTAAATTGCATTTTAAAGTTTACATAGATGTACAAAGGTGTACAATGTGAAGGGAGAGAGATTTATTGAAATCACAACATGCAATCATACTGCAATTTTTAAATTGCTGGGTGTTGCAATTAAGTTAAAGGAGAAATGTTTGTGTTGTGTGCTGCTACAGAATTGTCCTGGCCTACACATCATATTCTACAGGCTTAAGAAAACATCTTTATTTGGTACAGATCCTGGCAAAAATCACGCTATAATCAGTTGAACATGTTTTTCAATTAAAATTTAAATTATGATGAAAAATAATCGTTCCCTAAAATATCACAAATCATATTGCAATCGCAATATCCGTCCACAGTATTCTAATTAAATATTCTTTCAAAATCATGCAACCCTTAGTCAAGCTAGTATTTATTTGTTTTTCATTCAAGACATGTGATGGTGCATTACAGTGTTACTTAATGTAGGAATTTACAAGCACACACATGGAACGCACACATGTATCCAGAAGCATGCATAATCCAGGGCAAAGACAAAAGGGAAAACCTTGTGATAGCGATCTTGTAATGGATCAGATTGATTTAATTCACTGCGCTGGACAATTTCTCATTCTTAATCCTCAAGATGTCTCTGAATGGATTTTATGTGGGAGGCCCATTCAATTGTTCTCTCACCTCCACACATGAGACTCTCAGACAGCGAGTGAGCGAAAACACAGGCAGACAAAGAAACAGAGAGAGAGAGACAGAGAGAGACAGAGAGACAGAGAGAGAGAGAGGGATGGAAACTTACACTACCTCCACACTAAGCTTATTTGATCTCGCAGCCTTTTTGTTGACATTTTCCCTCAAATAAAAGGAAGCACTTTTATGCTTTCGGTGCTTTCGGTGCTTTTATGCTTGATGTCTGCATTTGTTTGAAAGCTTCTCCTTGGAGAGGGTGGCCAGTTTGGTTTCTCACTTTCCCTTCCAAAAAAGCTCAGAAGGGGTACTTCCAGCCTTTTATCACTTTTATTGAATACTCATGCAGAGAAAGCAGACCCACTTTATTTATCCTTGGAGGGCTGAGGACGCTGTCGAGGGCGGAGCTCTGTGCACTGCAGCGTGCTGCTTGGAACGCTGGTGAAATATGCTGGAAATGCCTGGAAAACTCCAGGCCTGCTCTCCCAGGAGAGCCCAATCTATAATAGGCCTGGCTGTTTCCCTCTGCTCCCTAGCTGCAACTTGCTCCGCACATAAATCTCTGCTCCCCAACCCTGCTCTCCTCCTCCGTCACTCCTCTGCATTTCACTCCTGCCTTCATCCACACATGCTTCTCCCCTGCTCCTTCCGTTTTCTCCACTCACTCCTTCCATTAATGTTTATTCCTCCATTTCGACTGGGGCTCACCTCCCCTTACTCCTTTGCCCCCCTCTCCCTCTAAATCTCTCACCTTTTGTCTTCTCTCCTCCATCTACCGCTCTATTTTCCCTGCTCATTTGCTCCAACCTTTGCCAAACAATAAACCTGTATGCGCTCCTATTTCACCCCTCTGCTATTTTCCTACCCATATTTCTCTCCTCCCCTCGCTCTGTTGCACTCTTATCTCCCCTCTCCTCCTTTGCTCCTCTGCCACTCCCACCAGTGTTAACCACATCTGTCTCCAAACCTCCTCTGACCATTCATCTCCTTGTTGTTGCCATCCTTTACTCATCTGCCCTCCTCTTCCCTCATGTCCTCCCAATTTTTTCCTCTCATATTATCTGTTTTTTTTTCTTCTCTTCCCTCGCTTCATAAGTCTTTGCTCCCCAGCTCCGTTCTCTCCCTCATTCACTCTCCCCTCTCCTCTTTCTGTCCTCCTTCCATTAAGGATTCCTCCCTTCCTGTCTTCACTCACCAACTCATCAACCTCCTTCTCTCTGTTGCCTCCCTTTACTCCTTAACCACAATTCTCTGTTGTCCTTTTCAATTGTTCTTTTTATTAACTCCTCTATTTTCATGCTTTTGCCTTTCTCTCCTCCTCTTTAACTTCTGACTCATTCCCCTGTATGCCTTTGAATCCCTCTTCTTCCTCTTCTGCTCTCCTTCTATCACATTCCCCCCATCCATCTCCTCTCCTCTTTATTGAGCACATAAATTAATCTGATGCTCTCCTTCCTCTCCCTCCTTCGCTCCTCAGCTTCAGTCTCCTCTTTTGTTCCTGTTAGCTCCCACTCCTCAGCACTACTCTTTATTTTCTTCTTGCTTTCATCCTCCTTCCATTTCTACTCTGCCTCCTTCATCCCTTTGCCATCCTCCCTGAATTCCCCCCTCTTTTTAGGCTCCTTTTCCAACCCTTCTTTTCTCTTCTGCATTCTCTGCCCTTCTTCTCCTCTCACCTGAATTCCTCTCCTGCCCTCCCCCTCTTCTCTTGTTCTCTCCCCATCATCCCCTGACCATTTTCCTTATTTTTCTGCCCAAACCTCCTCCACACATAAATCCCCAAAACAATGTTCTCCTCCATCTCCCTTCTTCGCTCTTCTCTCTGCTTCCTCCAATCTGGATTCCTCCGACTTTATCTTTTCTTTTTTGTGCTCTCCCTTCGTCTTCTCCTCTATTTTCTTTCTATTCTAGTTCTCTGCATGTCTTCTCCTCCTCCTTTCTCCTTCCCATCTGAGTCCTCTGCTCCTCCCTCGTTGAGGCTGACATATCAGCCAGACTGACGGGTGTCAGCACTAATACCAGTCGAGTCTCTCCGTTAGGATCTGTGTACTCTTCTGTCTTCCATTTCCACACATGCGTGCACACACACACACACACGCCCGCACACACACACAAACACCAATACACACATCAGCTCATGCAGAGGAGGAAAGGGGGGAATTTGCCAATGTCGTATTAGCAGATTACTTGATTATCGGGGCTTCGTGGTGATTTAAGCGGCAGCTAATTGTGACTCTTATTTTATTTATTTATTTTAATTACTGTTCCTTGTCACCTCAGATTACACTCCCTGCGCCGTAAGGATATCAGATCTGTCAGGTACTGGAGGGCTTTGTGATAAGGCCCACCCTCACACACACCCACACAAACACTCACTTAACTCTACCACAGCTGTGTTGTTTGAACCTCCGCTTTGCTCTTAAATGAGGCTTGTCATGCCATTTTTAATTATCTTCATTTGAGAGTCGAGTGTTTTTCATATTGAAGAGGATTTTTTTTTGTAACACCCAATTAGAGCAACAGAGTCCGTCAACCTTTTATATTGGCTTTAATGGCACGATCAGTACAGTATGACACTAATAGCTGAGACTGGAGCTTTGATTCATCCTCGTGCAGCAACGCTAATCACTGAAGCTTCAGATGATAAAATTCACTAAGAACAACATGTGGAGTTCCTTTGTTGAACAACAGTGATTGGCCTTTATTAGTATTCCTCTTCCTTGGTGCTGAATTTGTTGAAATTTTTAACTTGGATTAAGAAAACAAGGCCACAAGGTAGTTCCGCCACATCTGTTCTACTAATGAATTCAGATTTTTAATGCAATTCAAAGCAGGTCTTTGCCTCGTGGCTCCAGACTTCAGGGACACTGGAGGCCACAAGTTCACTTTAGCTGTTTTCAGTTTCACCAACTGCCATTTTTTAAAAAGCAATATTAAAGGACATATAAACAAAATTGGTACAGATCCTGAATTTTTAGTTAATCTTCTCTTCTAAGTGGGCGTTTGGACTGAGAAAAGCTCTGTTTTTTTGTTTTTTAAAAAAAAACATTTTTAAAAGTATCCTGGAGGAATGATTTTGCTGCCCTAGAAAGGTGACATTATTTTAGTTAATATTTTCCATGAGGAAACTCATATAAAAACAACATTTACATCACGTGAGAATCTACCTGGAATGTGCGTTTGCACCCATGCTGCATTAATGATGTGGCCTCATTCAAATTAAAAAAAAAGGGGGGGGGGGGCATTTTTTAATGCAGCGCTTTTGTTGGTTTAAATATTTCCTCAAAGATGAGTTCCATTTAAACCTCTCGTGCATGAAAGGTACAATACAATGCTGTGGTCCATATCAGTTTGTCTATAAAAAAGCCTCCGGGTGTAAACACAATGCACAGAGGGGTGGTGTTGGTGGAGGGAGGATGTCAACAGGGGCTAATCCATCCATGCAACAGTGATCCGTCTGCAAAATCGCTGAACTGAATACCTGAATTATTTGGAAAATACAACATATACAATGCACTACAGACTGTAATGCATCCGATGCTCAAAAAAGATTCCCAGTATGAAGTTGTGCTTGTGAAATTTAACAAAGTTGTGGCTCTTTACATGAAAATTTGAAAAAAATAAAAACATACCAGTAAGCTGTTGTGCATTTTTCCAAATCTTTGCATTCTGTAAATGCCTAAACAGTTCTGACTGAGCCCACAAACCCCCAGCTGAGAGCATTTGTGTTGTTAGATGATTCAGAAAAGAATTACACAACTATTTGAGGGCGGAACAGCAGAGAGCTCGAAACTAATGATCAGAGTCAGTCTCATAAAGTCTGCCACTGTGCTAAGTTAAAGCAAGCAGGCGGAGGATCTGTGAAGACTCTTAGTCAGCCAGATGAGGATCTAACAACTGGACTTGGTTTAGAGACTTTGTTTAGATTCTTGAAGATGTTTGGGAGGAGGATTTTAAGGGTGTCCTTGCTGCCTTTGATGAAGCCATTTTCCATCTTGAAGGCCCTCTGACGAAATTTTATTTTGTGTTGTAGCAGCGCATGCGAACAAAAGCTCTACTGCTCACTGTTGTAAAGATCTTGTCTAGCACAAGCATTGTTTTGGAAGAGAGTGAAAGAAACACACCACTAAAGGACGGTTCAGTTTTGGTTGAAAATGCTGGTTTAAAAAGGGGAGGGGGCCTTTCGATCTTATTTCTGTTGACTGGAGAGGGCAAAATACTTTATTTTGAGATGGTGGAGAGGGCGTATTAAGTTGTACCTTTGACAAAAACTTAGGCCATTTTTATGCTTCATTGCTCAACACATTTGGTAAGTGTCGCTTGACAAAAATTATGAAATTTCGACAGAAAAATTAGTCCCTCGACACTTTCATTTCATGTCCCATACTTCTAGAGTTTTGTTATGTCATGGGCAAGTCATATTTTGTTGCTTAAAATGGTTGGGTAGTGTTAATGTCACAGTGTAGATAGGTTTACCTGAACTTCCTAGTTAATATTCTAGTGTTTGTGTCAAATATGGTTATCGTGGGGAAAACTGAAACCTTTTGCCGAAGCATAAATTGAAAATATTGCACTATTTCATTCCTGTCGAGTGACACTTATCAAATGTGTTGAGTGACGAAGCATGTATTGCATTTAGTTTCACTACAGACTCTCTCCCAGTGAGATCCTTGATACATTTTAATTTGAGATACGATCTTTCAAAGACAAATATCACAAAAACAAATGCAAACAAAATATGCCCTGACTCGCGTTTTGGAAGAACTGCTAGTACCCACAGGTAACAATACAGGGTCAGCGCGAGGAATCATTGGGTTCAAGCTCCAGTTTGAAACATTTTCCCGATAGAGTAGCCTATCATTTCAGAGATTACCTGCTTAAACGGCCTATATAAAAAGAAGATCAAACTTGCTGGTGGGGGGAGGATCATTCGGATCATTCTTTTACAGATGCAAGGGGAGGGCAGAGAAAAAAAACAGCATAAGTGTCGGGAGGACAGCTGATTTTTAAGAAGTGATAAATCAACAAAATCAAAAGTAACCTGAAGCTGATGATCTCATTTGCCGATGCAGGTGAGGTGTAAGCCATTAAATTTAGACTGCTCCACAGCCAGATCAAAGTTCCTTGTAGGAACTCCTGGAGACCTTACTGAGGATCCTTTGGTGCCCCTCTGGTGTCAGCCTGTGCTGATGTAAACTATCAAACACTGATGGTGCAGCTGGGCTGCTGTTGAGGAAGAGACTCAAGCCAATAGGGCCTTCTCGTTCTCTCTCTCAGCCTCCTAAGCGCTCCTGCTCTGCCTCTGTTTATCCTCAAACATCCCCTCTTGTCAACAGATTAGGACTGAACCCCGCTGTCTCTTCCATTCTTCATCTCTCTCTTTGCCTCCATCCCTCTGTCTTTTGGCCTGTCTCTTTACATCTGCGCCTCTGCTCTATTCGTGTGACGGGGAGAGAGGAGTGGGAGGAGGAAGAGGGGGGAGAAAGGGGAGAAAAAGAAAGTGTGTGTGTGTGTGTTTGTGTGTGTGTGAAGGAGGGAGAGAAAAGAGATGGGACAGGTGCTTGCAGTGCAAGAATTGCTTTGCTTGCTTTGCTTGCATGATCGGGCTGCAAAAATGTTCAGCTCTAGCAAAAGTGCTGTTCAAGAATCAACTGTAAGAAACAGGGTTCCTCGCCCGTGGCCAGAGCGGTGCTGGCAGCACAGCGGCTGATCGCAGTGGCAACACGCTGCGTCGCACCCACACACACATATACACACACCGAGTGGAACAGTAATTACAGAGGCCCAAAGACGCGCGGTCAACCACATAAAGATGTAGTCGGCCTGTGTGAGGAAGCAGGCACACCACTGGACTGAACAGTAAATCAGAGACAGGCAGAGCTGTCAGCAGAAGAAAGCAGCCAGAGACACCTGGAAGACTCCAAACAGGCTAAACACACATTAGGCTGCAGCTGCTGCATGTAGGGGACGGATTCACTCTGATCACATTTACAGGCTTACACCGGCTCAGCTGGAGATGCCGGTCTGCTGCTCGGCTCGGCTCTGGTCGCTGCTGTTCTGTTTCGGTTCAGCTCTGTTCTCTGCTCTTCTTTCCCTGTTCGGTCCTCTTTTGTTCTCCTTCGCCTCGCTCTGTTCTGATCTGCTTTGTTCTCTTTTGTTCTGGTCTGTCCTGCTCTGTTCTGCCTTGTTCTCTCCTCTTTCTGCTCTGCTTTGCTTTGCTCTGTTTGATTCTCTGTAGCCAGAATAATCAAACTCTCGCTACTGTTCTCTTTCATCCGGCAACAGCCAGCACACTCAGTAGTTTTAGCCCCAATTAATCTGAGCTCCTTAGAATATTGATTGATTGACATTTATCATAACATCAGCTGATCCATTCTGACCCATTCTATTCTCATCCAAGACAAACGCATCCATCCAAGACTTATTGCTGCAGGCATGTTACTCTATTCTACTTTATAGAAGTGATAATTCTATTCTGTTCTACCCTATTCTATTCTATTCTATTCTATTTTATTCTATTTTCAGTGGTTGGCTCTGCTCCAGCCTGAGAGCTCCACTGACTGTCTGTCTGGGCAGATCACTGTCTGTGGTTCATCATACTGCCGGCCTGCGGCACCGGGGACCCAGGTGCTGAGGCAAGTACACACACACATGCACACATGAACACACACACGCACACAGAGTTGAACTGTTCACATCAGGCCACCTCAATTAATCACCTCTGCCTCTGGAGCCATGACTGCCCTTAAACACAAACCCTCATACATATCCTCTTGTGTGTGTGTACGTGTGTGTGTGCGTGTGTGGGGGTGTGTGCGTGTGCGCGCCAAGGAAGAGAGGGCAATCTGTCAAGGTGATCGATAAATAGGAACATTAATATTAGTAATGGGGCTCTTCTCCAGTCCAGTGAATATGTCTCCGTCTTTACGGTAAAATATGAATTTTTCTTGGCACCTGCACGTTTTGCAGCGGGGCCGCGCGCACGGACGAGAGCAAGGGAGACTCTACCTGCATGCTAAGAGGAGCACGCACCGGTCTCTATTATCTCTCTCACACACACACACACACGCACACACACACACACACACACACACACACACACAGACTTTCTGTCTCAGGGGTCATTGCGC
>JAQLOL010000004.1:22167921-22199555 GCA_029783665.1 Naso thynnoides
GGCAGGCTTTGCAGTGTAGTGTGTGTGTGTGTGTGTGTGTGTGTGTGTGTGTGTGAGTGTGTGTGCGTGTGTGTACGACAGTGTATACACGCGCGTACATGTGAGTGTGCGTGCGCGTGTTTGCAACACATCCTCCGTTGACCCACACTGCGTTTGTTTGTGTCAACCAAATCTCTCTGTTCATGCGTTTAAAAGGTCACGTCAGAACGATGTCGCGCGCTGACGCTCCACGTCTCTCTCGTGTAATTGAAGAAAAATGAACGCAACGCGTCTGGAGCGCTCGCGTCTGCACTCCCAAGTCTCATTTCCCCGCGCAGAGCAAACACCCTGAACACCCCACGATTCCGTTCCCCTCAGCGCCTGTGGGCTGTAATGATGATGATGACGTCCAGGGCGGCACAAATCAACAACATAGCACATTTACAACACGTGCACGCGCGCAGGCAGATCCGCGCGCGTGCATTCACCAAACAGTGTCAGGCACAGATGCGCAAACACGCGCACTGGCAGCACAGATACAAAGACACCCACAAAGCGCACAGACGCCCGCGCACAGCGGGGCGAAGAGGAAGCGGCGAACAGGAGGAAAATTGAGTCATTAAGGAGAAACTTTCCGCCGCCGAGTTAAACATTTCTCACCTTGGTTCAAAGTGATCGCCAAAGTTATGATCCACAGGGCTGGCATGGTTCAGCCGAGCGCTTCCAGATTCCTCCCCTCGACTCTGCTTCCCCGAAAAGACACCATCAATTCCTCCAGAGCGGGTGAATTTAACTGGAATCCTCTTTGAGTCATGAGAGTGAAAGACGCCAAATTTGGAGGAAAAATTCCGATGCCTCTCTTCCTCTACCCTCTTTTTTCTTTCTTCTGCTCGTTTTCCCGTTTCTCCCGTGCGTAAAATAAATCTGTCTCCACTCTTTCTTTTTTTTTTTGTCTGCTCTCTCTCTTGATTTCTCAGTCTGCGTCTCTTTTCCTCTCTGCGCTCGAGATTCCCATTTAAACACAACTGAATTCCTCTCTACCTCTTTTCTCTCTCGCTCTCTCCCCCTCCCCTCCTCTCATACAATCAGTAGCACACTCACAGACACATACCCTCCTCCTCCTCCTCCTCCTCCACCTACACGCCTCCCAGCTCCAAATCTCCGTTTTGGACTCTACAGAGAGGAGGTGAAGGGCGCTGCAGCGGCCGCGACGTGAACTGCGCTTTGAACACGACAACTTCAAACCACCAAGTGTGTTAACTCACAACAGGGCGAAACGGACGCAAAGAATATTAGATGTAATGTCAAACTTTCAATTAAAGTATTACAAAATGGCAGCGTGGAGTAGATGTCGTTTGGCCCGTGACACCAATCAGATTTTTAGGAGAAAGGTCTGCAGGGATTTTCTCATTCATCACATAAGGGATCAGTTTTTGCAGTTGTGTTTCTGAGAATTGTACAAAGAGGTCATGTTTTTTTTTTTTTTTTTTAAAGCAGTTTTGATGCAAACACGTTTCAAAACCTGGAAATTCTCAGTCAGCTTGTTGCCGTAAGCCTCGAACACAACATTTTATATCAAAGTTAGAATGAGTCCAGTTGTTTTATGTGACAGTTTTCTGCATGTCTGCCTTTGTCCCTGATTTTCTCACTGGTTCTTGGTTGGATATGGCAAACCCGAAGAAAGGTTTGCTCCGCATTTTTTTATGCTCCAATCACAGTTTAGAATCATTTCAATCATAATGAAACAACAAGAGGCTTTTGGCTTCACCGTGGTGAGTCAGTCTGATAAACCACACCAACCAAGTTCTGTGACAAACTTTACTTTTTACTTTCTGAAGTAATACTGGCTTCATCACTGTCAAGCATGTAGTGTAGCACTCTGCTGATTTCACTCATGCTGCTTTTACTGAGTCTTTTGCTACACAGGCTGCTATATTTTATGTTTGTACTTTTTTACTTGAATGCACTTTTGAGCTGGTCTTTGCTGTTTTTTCTTGATTTTTAAAGTCTGTATTAAAGTTTGGTTTTAGGTGTATGTTTTAATTCTGTGCTCATGTATTGTTTTAATATTTATTTTTGTGCCCTGGTCCTGAGAAACATAATTTTTTTTCTCCCTGTGTGTGTGTATTTATAAGGATATGATTAGAGTTACAAATAATTTAACCTGGAGTCTTGAATCAGGAGTGAACTTCAAAATCCGAAAACACGACGAGTTTGGATGTTGCTGTCAAAACCTGTCCATCAAAATGAAAGTGACATCTGTTCATAATCTTTTCTTTTGAATTTTTTTTTTAGATTGTATCCATACATTCATTAAAGACTATTTAAAAAAAAAAAAACAAGTTTATGAAGGTGATTGACCACAATGAAACTATTTGTGACACTTTGTTAAAATTTTGATCTGTTGTATGTTATCATTGTTACAGTCCTGTATAGTTCACAGGATAGAGCCTGTGGAAGAGAATACCTGATATGGACTTTTTTGTGATGTTATAGGAGGTGTAATATACTTTATTAACTGAATCTGTAGTTATGGTGACCTCATTAAAGTATATTATAGGCTATTATATAGAATATTACTAATAGACCGGTTTATCATTCTTTAATGGAAGCTTAGTGTGTCTCTAGCAACCACAGGAAAATGTGACTAGCTTTTAGGGAAAACTAAAAATTTTGAAGAACAAAATGTGAATGTTCTTACGGCCACATGGAATAAGTTGCTGAATATACACTTGTCCTATTCACTTCTTAAATAAGGTGAAATTAGCACTGCATGTTTGTAGACACCTGCATTAATTTATTTTGTTCACTGTTGGTGTGATGAGAACTGCCTGAGTCTTAACAACAGCACAGCTCAGCACAAACAAACCCTTTATCCTAAAACAGCCAGACAGAGTTCAGAGCGTCCATCTGTGTGAGGATTGTCACTACTTACTGTGCAATTAACTAGTAGCAGGCAGGCAAAACAAGGCTGATTATTAACCTCTGTTCCAGTATCAACATGTGCTAACAATATCCCCCAAATCACAGCCCATATTGAAGGGTTTTTAGGCACGGAGAGGATACTGTGAGAGGAAAGAAAGGAAGCCAAAGACAAAGAAAAGGAAAGATTTTAAAAAGACGAAGAAGAAAAATCCAGAGTCACGCAAATGTACATTTTTTCTGAGAGTAAGATATTATTAATTATTTATTCCATAAATTGTGAGATAAATACCAGAGCCAGTAAGAAATATAACTTGATTGAATTCATCAGGAAAATCAGTCACTGCCTTTTCTCATTCTACAACTAACCCTTCCTTTTGTATTGCATTACACTGCCCCCTGCTGGTTATTTGGTTTAATTGCATTGTACAAAAAAAAGAAAAAAAAGAAGGAGTTTAGCTTTTTAGAACCTGTTGATAACAGACTTTCATTCAGTGGTTATGTATTTTGTGAGCTATTGAATCAAATCCATTGTTTTTTAAAAATTTCACTAACATTTTTTTAACAGAGGTAAGTTATTTATCCTTTGAATAATCAGAATTCACTACATGAATAACAAATGTCATACTAAAACAAAGTTTGTAAGACAAAAAATGATTTAAGAAGTCCTTGATTTTTCATACCAAATTAATATTACAAGATGAGAACTCAAAACAATGAGATTTGGGGGCTGTTCATGTATGTATTTCATGTGAATCTCTGTTTGAAAATTTTGTTTAGGAGAGTTTTTCAGTTGTTTGATGAAATTTCACATTGTCTTCAAGCAGTGTTGCAAAGTGTGAGTAACAGCAACAAGAAAATAACCAAACTAGGCTGAGAACAGATCAATATCATTCTGTAAAGGAGCATTTCAGGATTAATTGTTTTTTAATCAGAGATTTTCAGATTTTCTGAATTAGAAGAACCAAGGACAGACAGGTGAAATTAACCCAAATGCATGTTTATTGAAGTCAACAACTGAACTGGTATCTTAACAAAAAACAAATTAAACAAATACTGTATGAACATAACAGCCAACAGGCACGACTCCGCCACAGCATGCGGTCGGGTCTCGCCTTGATGACATCATCAGCCATAGTACAAATTAACATACGTGACAGCACTATTCTCATGTGATATGGATATTTATTTAAAAGGAAGACTTGTCATCCAAAATAATAATCCTACGAAGAAAGACGTCGTTTTAGTTTTTGAAATAAGAACATTTTTGTGAATGCAACACATGTAAGAGTGTCTCTGGAGTCTGTTTGGGTCAATTAATACACACCTCACACTCATACACAAACACACATACACACACATATGTACAAATACACCATAGTCACAGACGTCATGCCTGCCGTGCATATCCAGATATGTGTGTAGATGTGCATGTACCCAAGGTGTGTGTGCAAAGTGTGTATGGGTGCGCTTGTAAGAGTATCCAGTAAAGGCATCACTATATACATGAAATTATATAAAAATGGTTGTTGAAACAATAAAATGCGCAAAAACAAAAAATTCTAACATTCAAGTTTTGGAAAATCAATTTTTAAAAAAGGGAAATGATTATCAATTGAACTGAAAGTAATAAGTTTAAGATTATGCACACCTTTTACAAAAAAAAAAAAACAACAACAACCAAAAACATAATTTAAAAATCAATTTGTTCAAACTACAAAAGGAAAAGAGATGAGTGGCAGCGAGTGTGCGACTGCCTGAGGAGGAGTTGGTGAGTCGAGTGGTGGGGCAGGACAGCTCGGTTTCACTGAAGAGGGGAAAGAAAAGCTGCTGTTTGCTGGCATCTGGTGACAGCTGGACATTACTGCACGGATGCAATGAAATATGAATCAGACTGAGTGCTTGTCCCGATTTATCGCCATTGTACCCCTTCATCGTTTTAATGCAGCGATGGTTGGGAGGAGCAGAATGAGTCCTACTTTGCCGGTTCTCTCAGCGTTATTCCGAGGACTGTGGCGTCACTGGTTGCTTTAACTGGGACACGGCCTATGTTTGCAGATCAGAGGGCAGCAGGGAGGTCAGTCGGACCGACCGCCAATCTTGTCTCAGGAGAGAAACTTGTCGGCACTTTTCAATCCCCCAAAACTATCTACAGTTCCAACTGTTTCTCATGCAAGCTACATGCTAGCACATTAACTAAGACGACGGACAGGACGATAAATTACAGGCAAATACAGGTCCATTAGTTTTTAAAAGACACTAAACTTTGTTGAGTATGAGGCAGGTATTCGTTTCTCCATTCACAGAGCAGAATCAGACTGCGTTTAGATACAAATCAAAGGTTATTCTTCAAAGCCGACAATGAACTCTGTGAGACAAAGCCTGTCCTCTGGTCTGCAGACATGGATTCTTTGAAAAGCTGGAGTGTTTTAAAGCAAACATTGGCTCAACTGTGTTCTGAATTCTTCAAATATTCATCTTGGTTTGTTTAAAGTTGCCTGGTGGATGTCCAAACAGTCTCCAACAGAATTCAAACACGATTAGAGCCAAGTTTACTACAGCCTTTACTCAGCCTCCCCAAATACCAACAGAGCTCTTTAGGAAGAAAAAAATAAAAATAAAACAGCAGACCCTGCTTCAGGTCACATTACCCTTTGAAGTATAGCTAGCTTATAGACGCACTAGCTGGGCCACTTGCTCTCAAAGCAGCTAGCTAGGTAGCAGTTAACGACAATGCGGGGAAAAGTACGAAAAGCACAATCCCTGAACGTTCCCAAGAAGGGTGTACAAAAACTATCACAGACATAACTGTCTAAGGGTGGACTGACGACAGTGAATGGGTTTTCTCCAAAACACTCAAGAAAAAAGTGCTGCAGAGAGCCATCAGCGCAGACCAGCAAACCTACAGGCGCTACCTCTACTGTACATTTACATGGACTCATGAAGGAGGGAGAGACCAGCAAGGAGAACGAGACGTCGATCAGAGATGGAGAGGAGAGACGAGGGGGAAGGAGTGATGAGGAGAGGCGAGACGGGGTGAAGGTGGATGAGGACACAGACGGGATGATTGATTAAAGAATGAAAACAAATGGACGAGCGGAGCAGAGGGAGGAGGACATTTAAGTTCCTAAATGACTTTCTTCAGTGTTAGCACAGCCCAGACTCCGCCTCGGCTCCCTGCCCACCGAGCCAAAGCTTGGCATGTGCACAGTCTGGAGCCCGGAGCCTCTTAGTTAGATTGCAATCAATTTCCACAAGCGGGCCAAGTGTAGCTTGCCGGTGCCAAGGCGAACTCCGGACCTTAATAAAACACCGTTCCTTTATGGGAACCTTTTTGCTAAGCTGGCGAGTGATTCCTGCTTGCAATAACACAAATACAGAACAAAAAATCAACATACAGGGGTTTTTTTGCCAAGTTTGTCATAATGCTTGTAGGCAGCCCTGTTTGGCCCTACAATGGAAAGCACGCAAGCATTTTCACCTCCCTGAACAGCAACCGGACCAGCCTCTTAGAGGAAGTCATGATATCGCTGCTCAAAGGTTTTTCTGCCAGCTGGTCTCGCCAAGACAAGCAGTCTGCTGCAGGGAGAAAAATGGCGGAATGGAGCAGAGGGGGGCAGAGTGGAAGCAGGACCACAGCGGTCCACGTTAGCGCTGGGCAGTGATACTCCAGAAGAAGCTCCAACAAACACTTTGACCCCTTTCGAAGCTGTGTCCGAGCAAGGCTTTTGCTACAGTTTAGTGTTTGGGAGCACAGGGCCGAGAACGCAGGGAGAGAAAAATGGTGGCACTGAATGTGGCGCAGTGAGGGGAAAGGTAACAAACCAACAACATCAAAACCCTGAACTTCAAAATCAAATTACAATTCAGGAAATTAGATTCATGGACCCCTGGACTGACAAATTGACAGACACTGTAAACTGTTAACACTGACAGTAACACGCTGAGACACTGAAGAGAGAAAATCTCTCGTAAGTCCCCAAAAAACAAAAGAATTTGAAAGAAAAGGAAACAGAGGAAGGAAAACATTTCTCATACAAATATTTGCAGTTAAGGTTAGTTTTTATCGCAACGTTGTCATAATTATTTTAATGTTTTTCCCCAGATATTGATATTTTTGACTCTGCATTTCCACGCATGTAATAAAAACAGGCAGGCGTTTTTTGTTTTTTGTTTTTTTAGAGTATATAAGTTACTGTCAAGCAGTAACAGACTGTATGCGATACAGCAGAGAGGGAGATGTAAAGAGAGAAGAGGGATAGAAGGACAGAAGGTAGAGAGAGAGAGTGTATTTACAGCACACCAAACATTTTCTGTCAAGTAAAAAGAATGCTATATAATTCTATATATATATATATATATTTATATATGTATACTGGAGCCCCTCGGCTTGGTAGCGCAAGGTGGGAATGCTATTTTTGCATGAGAGTTGCATGTCATGTGGTGCTGCACTGTGCTGTGAGAAACTGAATGGGCTTCTACCAGGGTGTGTGAGGACGCATGAAGAGGTTTGATGGCATAAAAAGATTAACTGGTGAGAGGGGGGGGGATTATGTTTGTCTGTCGTAATTCGCTTTGGGATGGATTTCTCTGCCACCAGGATGTTTACAGAGGGATGCTGCCCTGTCAGATGGAGAGAACGAGGACAGAAACGTGAAAAGACAGAGCTGGTTGGGTTTAAACGTTGGAGAGATGGGATCGGCGCGGTGTGAGAAAAGTATTAGCTCGGGATGCCGGAATGTGAGTTACAATTTTGCTTTTTAGAGGCGCTGACAGTTAGAAACAGGATAGGATGCTTGTGTAAAAATGTGTTAATGTGTCAGTCAGAAATCATTCAGACATGTTAGTAGGAGGCTCGTGTTTGTTAATCTAAGCGTCTACGAGCATTCAAGTCTGCGTGAGAAGAGTTTTTCCCAAAACTGACTTGTGTGTATATGTTTGTGTGTGGGTGTGTGTGTGTATGTGACTTCAGTTCGTCCATTTGTCAGTGCAAAATCTCACGTCCCTGTATCAACGTAAAGAGGGTAGTACCAGTTGATCGTGCCCACAGTTCATTGCCTCCCTTCCCCTCCCATCACCCCTCCAACCGAGTGAAGAACTGAAGCGTCGTGAAAACAAATGGAGGTTTTTTTCCCCTTCGCTCCTCCCCTCCCCTCTTCTCTTCGTCCTCCATCTTATTCCCCATTTTCCTCCCACTCCTTTCCTCCGCCGCTCCATCCTCCATCTAGATGAAGTACTCCTTCTTGTCCTCTGCTCCAGAGTGGCCTCCCTCTGCGTTGATAATGGCTGTGTCAGCGTCGGGGGCGTCGTCTGAGCCCTTGGCTTCGTGGGTCAGATACGTTCCTGTGGAAGGAGACAGAAAGAAGCACAGATAGAGAGGAGGGGTTAGTCTGCTACTGCAATAAAGGTCGAGCACTGGAACTGTATAATGGTTTGAAGGGATGTTCCGATATGATTTCCAGATAATTACTTCAGCTGATTTTGTTATCTTTTGCCCCCTTTTTTTTTTGCTTCAATTCTGGTCATTATTAAGTACTTAAGTTATCTTGTGGTTTTGGCAAAGCTAGGAGATTAAAAATACTGACAACAGCTGATAAATAAAATGTTTATCTCGTTAGGTGTCTTTGTTCAAAATAGGTCAAAACTCATGTAAAAAGTCAAGTCAAGTGACATCTTTGTGTAAGCATTAATTTGATCTGCTGTCCAAAGATATCTAGGTTAAAAATGGGCTACGTTGAGTTGAAAAGTGAAATTATTCTGACATCTATCTTCAATTTAACCAGAATTTTAACTGACCTGACAAGCCCGATGCCCTGTTGCACAGGAACGTTGAGTTTACTTGATCAAGATGAGTTTAACCAGGCAAAGTTTTAACAGTGTTTTAATAACAAGCAGTAGGAGCTGCTTCCAGGGTGATTTCACTGAGAATGTGAGGCTAGGGTTTGGTCTTCTCAACCTGGTCTCTTCAGTCTGTTTAAAATCATCCATACTTGATGAAGTATAAAGAGAGAGAAAGTCTTCGTAAACAAGAGGGGAGGCCGGGTTGGCTGGAGCGTTTGAACACATGCAAGACTTTCACCCAAAAGATTAGTGTTTGTGTTAAACCAAAAGTCATCAGTAACTTTCTTTTAACTTACTTTAACTAAAAACCCAAACCATCATCTTTTCCTACTGTAAACCATACCAAGTAGTTTTCATGCTCACACCAAACTGAACTTCTACCTTTACACAAAATCCTGGTTTCAACAGAAGTTAATGGGAAGGTTGCCTGCATGCAAAATTGATGTATGATGTATATACGCCATTTCAAAGTGTAAATTTGTGTTATATGAAAGCAGATTAAATAGACCAGGTTAATAATATTGGCATGTGAAAGTTGTGTTGTTTCAAACAAATT
This sequence comes from Naso thynnoides, assembly GCA_029783665.1. NCBI lineage: Eukaryota > Metazoa > Chordata > Actinopteri > Acanthuriformes > Acanthuridae > Naso > Naso thynnoides. The sequence continues at coordinate 22,177,220 of JAQLOL010000004.1, forward strand.
TAGCTTAATTTAACAAAGACTTCTATCAAAGTCCAAACAGGCAAACCTAAAACCAATCACCAACTCGGTGGCCTTGTGGTTAGAGTGTCTGCCCTGAGGTTAGGAGGTTGGTTCAATCCCCAGCTGAGTCAGACCAAGACTAGCCTGTAAAAATGTCACCTGATGCCTCCCTGCTTGGCACTCAGCACCAAGGATGGATTGGGGGTAAGTCTTTGCGACATACTGTACTAGCATCACATCCAGGAGTGTAGTCGTACATCATGTCGCCTCACGCCACAGAAACAGGAGATAGGCTCCGGACCAAAGTGCCTTCATGGCTCCAAAAGGTTACTTACTTACTATACTAAAATTTCTCTATTAAGCCTTTTTCATCCTTGTGAAACTCCATTCTGTTTGGAGGGATTTCATATTACAGTTGATTCTCTTGCTAAAATACAAAGAACAACGTCCAAATGTGCATTTAGCCCATTTTACTTTGAAAGTGAGCATGAAGCTGCATTCTTGACCTTGGAAATACAAAATAATCTTAACTCAAGATCCACTTAGAGGCTTTTTTCTGGAGATCTCAGCAGCATATCACCAGTAGACTTACACTAGTGGTCAAGAAGTTGACTTATCATAACAAGGCCTTGGTATGGAGCTTTGGTCAGGTGATAAGAAATGGCTGTATACAATATGGGCATAAGCAGCAACTGTGGGCCACACCACATTGGTGTAACAGAAAGAACTCTGGACAAGAAACTGAAAAAGCACCAGAAAAGACTGTCACAGTATCAACTGTGAAGTGGTCGAAGTGACTGACCAAATGTAAGCGGACGGTCAGAGAAAATCAAGAAGGGCTTCCACGTCTGACACCATCTTTAAACCCATCACAATGACAAGTTAGGACCTGACTAATCTCTGTACTTGGTCAGACTGTGAAAAGAAATTGAAAACTCTGGAAAAAGTTAGAAAGTGAACCTGAGTTTAGACTATTTTGTCACCCTGCTTTTAAAGTGATTCAAACTTTTGTAAAAACCTGAGGAAGCGTAGCCTTCTGGCCATTACACAGTAAGTGCACATATTGCCAGTTGTTTCATGTGTTGCTATTTGCATTCACTCTCACATAATGGCACCGAAATGACAGGAAATCACCAAGTTTAAAGCACCACACTCCTTGTTTTTCCCCACTCCTCTGCTGGCTCACAGCCTGGTACACATGTATTCCCCTGACAGTGATGAGCTTCAAACACCATCACCCCGAGATCCCACTCCTCTCTGCACAGGTGCCTTCACCCACAAGAGGGAGTCACTAACGCAGTGACACGGAAACGATCCCTCACAGATGAGGCACCTGTGAGCAGCGGCCACCGAGCGATCGTGTTCAATATTCTGAACCAGCTGGAGGCACCCAAGCTGGGTACTGAATCTGGAGCACTGTGGTGGTGGCGAGTGTTTATCAGCTGCTCCACCTGGGTGCTGAGACGTGTCTTTAGCTGGCTTTAAATTTCAGCCACCCCTTGTTTGAGTTGAGCCCTCTGAAAATGCTTTCTTCTTGTTTGTTTATGTGCCAGAATTTTTGGTTTTGGGAGCAGAATGAGAGCGAAAAGAAAGAAAAGGTGACATAGCTTTTTAGTCTCCCACTCCCATAGCAACACAAGCAACACAGTTACTAACTTATTTGTGGCCAGAAAGCAATTACCCATCTACCACACTCACTTTGAATCCCATTTTTGACCCTGTAATTGAAAATATGTTGCTGAAACATCGCTGACGTTAGGGGGTTTAATCTCACAGAAAGTTATGTGAACCAAAATGTATTAAAAGGCAATGAATAAACATTCACTTATTGTCATTCATTAATTTTCTTAGTCTGCTTTGAGACTAAAAGAAGTGAGGTTTCTGCTTAGAATCCATATTAAGGTTTGAGTGCATTTCTATGTCCCCCTGCATTTGTATGCATGTACATGTTTGTACGTGTGAGATCCTGTTCTCGTACGCATGTATCCATATTTATGCAAGTGTACTTCTGTGTATGCTCATGCATGCATGCATGAATGTGTCCCTGTGTATTTTTGTGTCTGCGTGGGCGAGTGTGTGAGCAGTTGACCTTTGTGTCTGATGAGGTATCTGCCGAGGACGATGAGGAGGCAGAGCAGGATGAAGACGATTACGGCCACCACCCCTCCGATCACGGCGTGGTCCACCCCCGAAGAGGTCGACATGGCTGTGGGGTCTTAAAAAGAGGGTTGTGGGATGGAGAGGAGAAGAGAGGAGAGAAGGAAGTCATGTTGTAAAGATAAGAAAAAGGGAGTCATAACAAGAGAGAAGGAAGGAGAGCATGGGTGACAAAGAAACAAACAAAGAGCAACAGAAAATGAGGCAGAGAGAAGGAGAAAAAGGGGAGAGAGAGAAAGAGAGACAGACCGAGAGCAGAGAGGGAGGAGGGGTGGCAGATGAATATTGGTGTAAACGGGAGACGGATGATGAAAGGCAGCAGAAATAGAGAAAAAGAGAGAGAGAATAATGGGGAGAGTGACAGAGAGAAGGCAGAAAGAAAAGAAAAGAACGGGGGAGCGGAGAGGACTTGTCAATATATAATACCGAGGCACAGTGGCAAACCTTCAGAAGACAAAGACAAGGATATGAAAAAAGCCAGGCGAAACAAAAGGGGCCACTGCGTCACCCGCCATTAAAAACTGTTCGTGACTAACATGCAACAGGAGTTTGTGCAGTTTACCCACCGAGTCCCAATCATTTCTATGAACTTTGTGGAGGCGCACATCGTTGGCGTCAGGTGAAATCTTTTAAGTTTGTTTGTCATTTCCCTTTTTTCACTTTGACTGAGGGATTTTATGCAAACCGTGGATTGTGGGAAACTGCCTCATGGCTGCAGACTCCTGAGGCACTGAAGTCAACATTTAAAATTTCAAGAACTCCAAGATTTCATAATTTGTTGACACATAAATTTGACTTTATCTGCTAATCCAGTCATGTTGGATTTACAAGTGTAAAGAAGGTAGACACCCTTTCCAAACGAGTATTTCATATACTTTTGTTCACTTTTCATTTATTGCCCCTGCCCAGCTTTAATATTCATATAACTTGATTGTGTTTTATTGAAACAGGCAAATTTACACTTTTTAAAAAAATATATACCTTGCTTAATCTACAAATTAAAACTTTGATTTAAAATACAGCACTGTAGCTTAAAACTGATAAAGACATAAATACACTTGCAAAAATTTGCATATCTTTAAAGTGTATTCAGTGTACGGTACATTTAAGAAAGTAAAATAAAATGCAATTAATAACAATAAATTAAGTTGCCCTAAAAATGTGCTTTGAAAAAATACATTATGATTATCATTATTGTACTTCTGAAGAGCCCAAGTATTTCTTCAAAAGAAGAGAAACGATCTAAACAGTGTATTTTCATGCTGCTAGAAATAAATTTTCTTATGGGAAAAACACAAATTTCTCAAAAACATATTTCACACAGATTTCCCATTTGGAAAAAGCTTCTGGATTAAGCCTCTAATTCAAGGCGGTTAAACTGAAAACCAGACCCTTATCCTTGTCTCTAAAAATCTGGCATTTTTTTCTCGAAGTTCAAGTTTTTCACTCAACAGCAGCAGTTTGATATTTTTCCTTCCAGTTCGCCTCACTTCAGCCATTTTAGAGAAGAAATCAATCTCCACAGAAATAATTTGAGCCATCATTCATTTCGCCTGACTTTTCAGACCGGATCAAACTCTGGGTGTCAACTTGAAAGTCACTCAGATAGGCACAACTCAGAAGCTGCACTTCTCATATCGAAAAATGTCAAAAAAGTAATAAACAGATAATGAGGGAATCAACAGAGAGGGAACTGAAAAAATAGACTTGCTTGCACTTGTTTCCACAGTGTTTGAGGGGTAAAAACCAACATAGAGGGTGAGGATGAAACCAATCAGAGGAAGAAACAGCTAGCTTATACATCCAATCAGAAAACAGGAACATAGACAGAGGCACAGCAACAGCCACTGACAACCAGATACGTAGACAAAACTGAAACTTAGGAAAAGAGGATGAAAGAAACACAAAACAACCAGCTGGGGCACCAAACGATGGGCTGAACTGCCAATTGTGAAGGAAAAAGTCACATTACAGCCAGTTAGAGAAGTGAAGGGGCATGACAACAGCCAACCGGAGGCCAGGCAAGACAGAGAGCGGGGAGAAGAGGGGTGAGAGAGGGGTGGTGGGGATGGGAGACTCAGAGAAAGAGTCAGAATGACACACATACTCACACAAACACACACACACACACACAGAAAGTGGAACACACTCTCCGGCTGGGCCGGCGTGGAGGTGAGAGGGGCATGCTGACGAGGCGAGACTGAGAATGAGCCCATAAATCCTGCTGTCAGCATCAAAAGAAAGCAGACAAGACCCAAGAACACCTCGAAGCCTGACCCCCAGCCCCCCTCCACCACCACCCACCCCAACCCAGCACTCACACTCACACACACACACAGAAAAAAAAACACACACACATAGAGAAACACACACAGAGGAAGTGGAACACTATGAGACTGGCTTGTACCACTTAAGAGGTCGTGCTTGTGTGGGTGTGTGTGTGTGTGTCTTTGTGAGATGGATGTGAGTATGTGGTGTGAATGGTGCTGAGAGGAGTGTGTGTTGCATGCGATGAAGTGTGTGTGTGTGTATGTGTGTGTGTGTGTGAGGGAGGGAGCTTGTGTTTTGAGCCTGTGTGTGCGTGAAACAACAAAGCATTGCGTGGGCAGGAGTATGATATATTCATCCTACTGCTTTCAAAGTTTCAGAGTGACAGACAGACTAAACAGAATCACAGACAGTCAGACCTACAGATGGATGGACAGACAGATAGACAAGAAGTTAGAACGACAGAAAGTCAGAACGACAGGTGAGTGGTGGAGTAAAAGTTATACCTGGAATGCTGTCTGCAGGATCTTCTCATGTGGATGAGTAGATGGATGTTTAGATGGATGGATGGATGGATGAATGGATGGATGCATTGATGAATGGATAGGTGGTGGAGGAGTGTGTGTTACGGGGTTTTGGGTTTGGGATTATTAAGAGGAAGAAAGAGGGACAAAAGAAAAAGAAAACATCAAACAGCTGTGACAAGGCCACACGAATGCCATTTTTTTCCTTCATTGTTTCCTCAAGTCTGCTCTTGCTGTCAGCTTTGTGTTGTGTAAGTGTGTGTGTATGTGTGTGTGTGTAAAACAAACTCCCTCTCTCTGAATGCTCCACAATACAAGCACAGTTTATGTATTGAAGAGAAGAAAATAGCAAAGTAGTAACTTTAATGGTGTTTGTTTTTCCGCTCCATTACTAAGCTTTTCCGATCTCATTTGTTTTCAAGTGTGTATGCAAAGTGTGTAACTCAGATGGTTTTACCTGTGAAAGTGTACACTCCGTTCAGCCGGACGGAAACTGAGGGAGTAAGGGTGGAGGCGAGGGAGGAGTAGGTGGGAGTGGCAGCGGAAGGAGCGATGCTTGCGGAGGAGGAAGGAGGAGGAGCAGTCGGGGAGGAGTCGGGAGAGAACGGCAGGTCGGGGAAGAGGGCGTTGGAGAGGGTGGTGGTAGAGAGGCTGGTCGCAGTGTCAGTGGTGGGAGAAGGGGATGAGGAGACGGAGGAGGTGGAGAGGGGGTCAGCAGAAGATGAGGGATTTGTGGGATCAGAGCCGGAGCCAGAGAAGTCAGAAGGAGAGGAGGATGGAAGGGAGGGGGAGGAGGGAGAGAAAGATGGATAGGCTGAAGAACCAATAGAGGGGGTGGTGTCCAGGGAGTCTGGGTCCGTGGGGTCTTAGGCGTAGGAAGATGAGGTGGAGGACGAGTGGGAATGCAAGCAAAGCGCAAAAATGGCCATGGATCGAATGAACGGGACACATAAAAGTGTAGGGAAAGAAGCGCCACAACGAGCAAAAGCAGTTGGATGGCAAGCGGTGGCGGTTGTGGTGGCGCGGTTGGATGAGAAAAAATAAACAAAACAACAAACAAAAACAGGAGGAAAGAAACGAAAGAAAATCAGAAGAGAAAAAAGATGGAAGTACAAGCAAAAGCCACAACAAACGACAGAAATAAAAGAACGTGATGAAGAAAACGTAAAGAAGAAGACATCCCAACTCTTTGTCTACATCAGTTCCTCTTCCCCACCACACGTCTCTCTGTCTGGCTGTTTTTTCTTCTGTCTTTTCACTTCTTCTCATTACCTTGCACCAGGAGTGCGTACTCCCCCTGGTCATTTCCGATGCCGTTGTCAGCATGGCAAATGTAGACGCCATTGTCTGATTTGTTGAGCATCTCGAAGCGCAAGAAAGCACCGTCGACTTTTGCCAGTGGGGGGAGCGCTCCGTCCTTCTTCTCCCAGATGTAGGTGGTGGGCCTGAGAGAGGAGAGAGAAAGAGAGACACAGACAGAATGAGGCTCCTGAGCCGAACCACATATATTGAGAACATTTTTGAGGAAAAAGCAGAGCAACTAAAAGTAAAAAATCAAACGAGGGCCGAAGTGATGAGAGGAGCAGGGAGCTGTGACAAGGGCTGCAGGAGAAAGAAAAAAGATGAAATGATCAAGGGTGAGGTAGAGATGGAAAGGGAAAGAGAAGAAATGGTTGGAGTAGAGGTTAGACTCGAGGGAATGAAGATGGAAAAAGAAAAGATAAAAGCAGGATGGGAGAGCAAGTGAGAACAAATAAGATGGAGAGATGGATGTAACAGTAAGAAAAGAGAGGGGGGGGCTGAGCAGACAGGGCGAGAGTCGCCGCAGTAGACAGCAAAAGTGAAGAAAAGGATGGATGAAGAAAATGATGAAAAGAGGAGTGCTGAAGCTCAGAGAAGAAAGGAGATTAAAAGAGATGGAGGGAGAAAAAGACAGCGGAACAAAGATCAGCATTTCAAATCAGTCTGCGTTAAAAAATCCATTCTGCATAGCAGATTGTGTATGAGAGAGATAGTGAGACGTGCCTTGATAAAAGAATCAATTATGTAAATGTGCAAGTCCTTAAGCGCTGTACAGTAATTACAATGACGGGGAGTCTGAATCGGGGACAGACCTGAATGGGTTGGACTGATTAATCGCTTTTCGAAATGTGAAAAAACCCTTAGCGACACCTAAAGGTGCAATACATAAATTCCTGATGGAGGCCGGGCGGCTATTTGTGGCTGTACAGTAGCCGTTAAAGGCAGGAGCAATAAATCTCTCAGACCGAGCTCCTTCACACCAATAATTTAAAATCCACCTTGATGTTTTGAGGCAAAAACCTACAACAACTCTATCTGTTGTTGCTGCTGGGCAAAACTTTCCACCAGAGTGAAATCTAATGAGAAAATGAGGAAAACTGTCTGCTCCCTTGACACCTGCTGCTGAGCAAACACATGGGAGAATCACAAAGACGTTCAAAGTTTTGAATACGTCATTTGAAGAATATAAAACCTAACAACGATTAAACAAAAAAGCTCCCATGTTGGGTAAGCTGTCCCAACGCAAATAAAAAGCTGATTTTTAAAAAGTGTGTCTGGACCGTGTTTGGCTGCATCGTCTGGTTACCTGCAATAAAATGTAATCAGCTGTTGTATTATGCTAGATAATATGCAATTAACTGAGCAATTAACTTCACATTTACAGGCTGTAACGTGTGTAGTGTTATTAAACATAATGCTTAAAAGTCAATCTCTGTGATACAGCAGGCAGTTTAAGGGCAGAAAGCTGATTGGTCAGACCTCATCGTTAATTCCCATCATGCACATCTTAAATCGGTGTTTTATTCTCAGCTGTGAGCTCTGCTTTAAGTGGGAAACTTTTCATTTAGCATGCATGCATTAGTAAACACTGAACAAAAGTCATGAAACGCTTCAAGACATTCTTTATTGCAATTATGGGTACTTTGGTGCAGCGTATTCCTGCCTCTCACATCTATAATCATTATCACACTAAAGAATTAGCCACTGGGCGTTTTTGTTAAATTATTAATATAAGCTTTGCTAAGTTATGTTAATGTCTGAAATCTTTGTCATCCAACACTTTAATTCTACAAAACGTATCTGTCGTCTGATCAGTGCTTTTACAATTAGAGATTATTAAAGGATAAGTCTGGTGTTATTTTATGTTTTTCTTATTTTCGACAGTGCAGCAGGCTAACTGTCTGTTCTCTCAGACGTCCCTACACTGTGGCACCCAAGTCCACTGGTTCCTGCAGAAAATGGACATATTTAAAGCTGCAACATCACTATTTTCATACAAAGAATGGATGAAAAGACTAATCATCTGACTCTGCCGCTCTGCAATGTAGTTTAATTTACAGGAAGACTGAGCAGTATATATAAGCAGTATTTACTGTATTTGGCCAAAAAGTAGTATGCTGTATACTGCTTGTAAACACAAGCAAAATCAGCAGTATGCCAAAAAACTTCCGGTTGTATTTCAAGTCAGAGGAAATCTACAGTATGCATTGGACCAGCCTACCTCACTTACTGTTTCCCACAATACACTGCATTGTCACAAGGTCACAACCAAAATCCAGCCGGGTGTTTGTGGCTGAAGCAAAGATAGTCATTATAACACAAGATATCCCACTGTATGCTGCGCCAATGATGTGAAATGGTATACACACTAACAGTCTCCTAAGAAGGCGGAGTCATGTCCTCCATAGTGACAGTTAGGAACCACCATCCCTCCACCTAATCTGGAAGTGTTATTAATGTCTTGCGAATGGATTAAAGCAGATGGATTTTGTGTCACATGATATGTGTTTGATGTAAGTTTTAACTTTTAATTCATGGTTTCACCTATAAGACCATTTAAATGTCTGTTTATGTCTGTTGCAAAGCAAGGCAGCAAGCACTGGTTCCCAGATCTCACAAGAGTGTGTTGCTGAGACAGAGACAGGTCAAAATCTGTAAACATTCATTCCTATGTTCATTTCTCCCATAAGAATGAATAGACTCAAGACTGCTTCCTGTCTTCTAAAGGGTCAGGGCCAAGGCGAGACCCATGTGACACTGATACAGGAAATGAACGGTCAGTGAGAGGTCTCGGTTCCTATTAGCCGTCTCCACTTAAAGTTTAATGAAAAAAACCTGCTTGTATACTGCAGTGTGAACAGATGGCATACTGATTGGTCTTTTAGTATTCAGTATGTAATAGCCTACATACAGAAGGAAGCATGTAGTATGTAGTATATAGTGGGTGATTCTAACTCCAGCAAAGATAACTCAAACATGAGTAAGTAGCACGTTTGTCAGGAACTATTTTCAGCTGCGGATTAATATACATTTGGTGAATTGCTGAGGAGTTACAGCCGCAGGAATGCGTATGTAGATTTGAATCAGTAAATGAAAATGTTCATCATTACAAGCAGTGTTGGGGAGTGACAAGTAACAACGTCTTCATTCATTAAATTACAAAACAAACGTTACTGCAATCTAATAGATAATACGGAAAATATGTATTTAAATTCTGATCATGAATCAAAAGGATGGTGACTACAAAGGGGTCACATCCGAATGCAATCTTTTTGGTAAAGAGTTTTAATGTAGAGCATAACATCATTCTGCTGCTTCGCATCTTTTTGTCATGCAGGAGTGTCTTCTTTGTTCCAGAAAATGAATGACAGCAAAGCCGCTGGGACAAATTTGAGTGCAACACCATCGAGGGTAGGACAGCTTTCAAAGAGCTGTGTCTAAATCCAGACAGGCCCCCATCATGCCTCATCAGTGTTGAATACTGTTCTGAGGTTTAAACTGCCTGGTTTACGTGAATGCTTTTAGGCTTTAATGCCTAGTTTAAAACATTTCTTAGAAAAGTAGTCAAATGTTTTGTATAAAGTTTGAAGTTACATTACTTTGATGACATATATATATATATATATATATCCACCACGTAACTTAATGTAGATTCAACAGGGTATATAGTCATCTGTGACCCATTACATTTTTTAAGCTAGATTTTCCAACAGTGGTGACAAGTTAAAGGTCACTGGGTGCAATGATGACGCTCGCTGATGAGTTTTAGTCGTTGTTGGACAACAGCAGAGGGGAATAAACCTTGTCAGGCTTTAGACACACCGGTAATACTTGTAAATCGGATCAATTCATTCCTGGTCTTGCCCTTAAGGGAAATGTACTGTCCGGTGTGGCCTGTCTTGACCTTTTACAGGTTACAGATTACCGTAATCCTGTTACATGTCACCTGCTGTTGCCCTACCATGGCTATGACCTAGCACACAAAATGACGCATGCACTTAATGGGTCAAACTTATGCAGTGCTTTTTAGCTGCAAATGTGCTTAGTGAACAGTGTTAGGGAGTTTAACTGGGTTAAATAACTCCAAGCGCAGAAATGTGATGCAATTGCAGGCACTCCTGGGCCGTGCTGATCGACTACCTGGGAAATATAATAGAATGTAGAGCACGAATTCCGTTCTCTTCTATTAGAAAGCCCCCGCCACCGGGCGTCAAGGAAACACAGTATAGAATTTGATACGGTAAGTTATTCCTTTGAACCTGACAGGATGTGACCAAGGAGAGAAAAGTGCATATCATACAATGATGTGTGACGTTCATTGAGTTTGATTGGGGAGGGCAGCTTGAGAGGAGACAAGGGGATCTGAGCGCCTGGGTGTGTCGGTGGAAAGGTGTTGTAGCGGTGATTGGGTTTTGACTGACAGCTGCGGGGGCAACCTGTATCTGATTTGATTGGACACTAGCTCATCCACAAGCGGCGGTGCACAAAGCTGAGCATGCTCGCCCTCTTTGTCACACACACACACACACACACACACACACACAGCTATTCTCTTGTTTGCTCTCCCTCTCTCTGTCTTAGTCATTCGCCGCTTGTCATCAAATCTTTCTGTCTCCTCTCCGCCCACGCTTTTCTCTGCTTCCCTCCACCTCTCCCTCTCCTGTCGGTTTGTTTTCCTTCCCTCTCTACCTCTCCCTCCCTTGTCATTTTTTTTTTGCCTCGATCTCACAATTTCACTCTCCTCTTCTTCTATAGACTCTTTTTTTTTTTACATGCAGCCTCTGCCACAGAGCTGATGCTTTTATCCAAAACCCCTGCGTGTGCTGTGAGTTAAGTGCATTTTTAGAATGGGTGATCCCAGTGGGAGTCGAACCCTGCACCCCATGCACAATTAGGGTCACTTTGAACTACACAGAATCATTTATTACTATGAAACAACACTACTTCTTACATCGAACATACATCATTTAATTGATGCTTCCATTACAGGCAGAGTCTGATTGTATCACGAATAAAAGCTTTTCTAGCAAGGTGGTCAATGTGGGAATTGAACTCCTGACCATTCATGCCTTGATTTTCTCCTGTCTATAATTTATCGACTCTCTCGCTGCCTGCAAAAGCACGTAAATGTGATAGCAGTCACCTCCTCTTTTCCCGCCCCTATCTGTTCCACCTGCCAATCAAACTAAGCGGCTAGTCTTATTCCTGGGATGAGCTGACAGGGGGGAGAGAGGGGAGAAAGGGGAAGGAAGATAGGAGAGCAGAGCAGGAGAAGGACAAGAAGGGGGAGGAGGAAAGGGAGGATGGATGGGGTGTTTAGAGGGAAAAGGTGCAAGGAGAGATAGAGGAGAGTAATAGGAAAGGACAGGAAGAAGGAGAGCAGGAGTAAGGCATGGAGGTGTTGTGACAAGACAGAGAGACGGGAACGAGCCATGAGTGACACGGCAGCTGAGAGATACCCGATGATGGAGGGATGAAGGGAGTCAGGAAGGGGAGGAGGTGGAGGGGACGAGAGCGGATCGATAGGGCTGGTTGGCTGGAGGTTCATCTATAATGCAGAAAGGCCAGAGGAAAGAGTGTATTTGTGTGGGCAGGATTTACGACGAGGGCTGCAGTTTGTTTCTGTGTGTGTGTGTGTGTGTGTGTGTGCATGTGTATCAGAATAATTGTGTACACACTGTATCAGTGAACATGCGGGAGCTTGTACAAACAGGTGTTTTCACTAACTGTACCCATGTGTGTGTGTATGTGTGTGTGTGTTTGCGTACGTGTCAAGTTTCGACAAGTGACTTGCGCGCACATGAAGGTGTCAGAAGCCGAACATGTTAATGTGTGATTGCTTACAAGTGTTTTTCTGTGTTTGTGTGTGATTGTCAGAGCTACAGCCTGTAGGTGTGTGTCATTTACATTTTTTAAGGATTCTTTTGTGCTTTGTGATTGTGAATCTGCCCTGCAGTTCGACACCTTGTCAGTAATTAAATGTGGGCGAGTTTTCATGTGCGTCTGCATCCTTATATGCTTATCTAAAATGCCTTTAAGGTCTATTGATACCCTCAACATGCCTGTGGTGAAAGCTTGCAGCAAGGACATCCGGAGCCAAACTGCTTTTTTTTTAAAATTATAGTCAGAGCTTTTATTCAGTCCATGCTTTAGAAAGTGAAAAACAAGCCAACTTCCTTTGTTAGAGGAAGCAGTGGCTTGATATGACATTCTACTGGGTTTTGTCTACATACACACATTAGGAACTTGTAGCTGGTTCAAGTTCAAGGTGAGCGATTAGTACTGTCCGACAGGAGATGATAAAAAGACAATGAGCACCAATAAAAAGACACATAAAAGCTGAATTAAGTATCCATCCCAAAATGTCATCACCAGAAAAATGGCAGCATATCACTCATACGTTCAAATAATATATCATATTAATGTTTTCGTCAATCAGCAACATATTGTGCACCTGTGCATATGAAAAGTCGGAGGGAACGTGATGCTACAGCATCTCAGAAAGTGTCACCAAACACAGAGAAGATGAGACGATTTTTTTCTTTCAACCATGACCCAGATCTTTCTGAACCTCAACCAGACACTGAAGGTGTCAGTTGCCTAAACGTGAAAAAAAATGAGTCATGTGGGAAGTTTTAGAGGGCACTGACACTTTTCCTGGTTAAACTAGAATTTATTGGTTCACCTGCAATAAATAAGCAGTAAACACTCCGCTGAGGTCATTACTGAAATGCAATTTGAAATAAAATTTGCAAGGTTCCACCTCTCATCATACAGATATGCCACATGACTAACTTTTGTACTGTGGTGGCTCAGCGATAACTGCATGTTCTATTAAGTCCTCCGCTTTATGAATTTCGTATAAAATGTGAGCATAATTCAAATAATCATAATTTACCAGTTGCTGGCACCAAGGACAAACGAAAAAAGAAAACAAATTATGTTGCAAGCTGCCTGATATTGCTGAAAACAAACTTTTTAAGTTATTTTACTTATGTGCAGGCAAACACATATGGCATGAAGGATATTGTTTAGACGATCTGTTTGTTTGGCTTAAAGTTGTTTTTAATACATTTTATACTGTTACAAAGCAAATGAAGTTTTAGTGCATATGGAGAAAATTAAGTCTGTTGGTGACCGTGTATGTGTGTCATCTTTTGTTGGCAGTACACTGTGTTAAAATGAGTGTATGTGTGTGTGAGGGAGTGTGCGTGCATGCATGCATACAGGCAAGTATAATGTGCACAAAATGTGTATGTGTGTACGTCTTACTCGGGGTTGCCAATGCCCAAACACTGAAGATGAAACTTCTCCCCCTCTCTGGGCAGATCGCTCTCAGGCTGGATCTCCACGTTCGGAGAATCTGTAAGTGGCAGACAAACACACACACACACGCACAGACACAGATTATAATTACACAACACAGGACTCATAATCGTACAGACATGGACAACAGCACCGGTAGTCTCATTCATCCCCGTCTCCATCTACTCCTGTCTGCATCCTGTAGGCGTCACCATCTCTCTGCCTCCCACAATGACATAACCCCTTACACAACGCTGTCACTTTCTCGAGGCGATGCAGTACCGCCATCTCGCCCACAGGGGGGCAGCACAGACACAGGCTCCAGCGTGGCTTCAATTATAGTCTCATTTCAGATGATAACCTGCTCTTCTTATCCACAGTGACTTAGCACTGGGCAGGTGCACCGGCAGAGGAAGGTTAAATTCCTGTGTGGTCATTATTGCAGGCAGCTAATGTGGAATTATTGGAGCAGAGATCAAACTGAAAAAAGAGGGGAAAATGTGCCTATACTGCGTAATAAAAAGAGAAGAGCAGGGCAGGAATAAAAACACAAAATCACTTCACTGTCCATTTCCCGTCCTCTACTCTCCCTCTCCTCCCCCAGCATCCTTTGTATCTCCCCTCCTCCTCCCCTCTCCACCCTATTTCCCAGTTGACTCACACAACACCCGCAGAGCCTGCTCGCTCCTCTTGTCCCCCGGGGCCAGAGAGGGATGGTCGACGGCACAGGTGATGAGGGCGTTGTCATCGCTGCGGCTCACCTCAAGGGTGAGCTCGCTGCTCACGTTGTATGTGGGATCGTCTGGAACAGCCTCGACAACATCTGGACGTCCTGAGATGAAGAGGCACGAGAAGGGGGGGGGGGGTGTCAGGAGGGAGGTGTCTGCATCTTAACCAGCGACTATATGTAGTACAGCACAGATACAAAAATACACACCAGGTGTAAACTCAGGCACCGACAAAGCTGCTTTTTCTGTAATTAGGAAGTGGTGGTTTCATGTTATGGAACTCTACACAACTGCGATGACCCTCATTTGTTCCCATTACATGAAAAATGCCTTTCCTGTGCGGTTACATGTGCCCCTGGGTGTTTTGTCCTGCTATCTATCACCATATGCCACATTTACTGTAGGTCTAACAATGCATTTCCACAGATTTCCAGAGCAATATCACACATTGTGTCACTAAAAGGATCAATTTTTTCTGCTGACTCATTCTGTGATGTATACAAATGCATTATCCAATAAAATCTGATCACATAAACCCTGCAGATCTGCTGTCAAGGTTACCAGGACAAGCAGCACAAAAATTAGTCTGATGTGTTTGTTTCTCTCACATTGAGAAAAATTAGTGAGAATGATTAAACGATTAGTAGATCAACAGGAAATGATCAACACTATTTTGTCAGTAATCAAGCTAAACTGCCAAACATTTGCTGGCTCCAGCTTGGAAAATGTGACGACCTGCTGCATTTCTTAGTTTTATATCATTGCACATTGAATCAAATTAGGTTTTTAGGAGAAAAGATGAATTTTAAGACACTATCTTAGGGTTTCTGAATATTATGATTTCCATTCTGCTCCAGTTTTTGACATTTTCAGCTATATTAAAAAAACTAAATTTCAGATGAATCACTAGTGAAATTTCCTCCAGTTTCAGTGCTCTGTTTCATTTTCCAAAAAATGCTGTGACTCTGGTCAAATTTACCTGAATCTGTCACTTAAAGATGGTATAAATAAAAACTCCAGACTGTGCCAGTCTTCACATCCTGCCACAACATCTCTGTTAATGAGGAAACTTGTAAAGGAAGTGAAAATTTCACTTCCCTCCAACTGCTGTAATGTAACATCAGTAAACTGCATGCAGCACGCTCATGTTTACTAACCAGGCTCGTCTGTGATGTTTCCTGCATGCTGAAGGACACCAGAGGGACGAGAGAGGCTAAAGATCTAATGTTGCTAAGTCTGTCTTTCTTTGGACTCGCTTGCTGGCTGTTGCTTAGGAGACAGCTTGCATTTCACATGATGTAATCCCTCGCTGAAGATGGAGAAGAAACTATACCCAGGAGCAGAGCTTTATTTTGGCAAAAAAGAGAATGTAAAGCAGCATAATGGCAAGCTGAAGCAGCCATATTTTGTTTTTGGTTCAATAAAAACAGGTTTGTCTTCGTAGTTTAAGCTTTGAAGGACTATACCAGTAAATGTTTGACATCTCAGCATTAGAAGAGATCGACCCTATCTTCTACAAAATATTGTTAAAATTCTCTCACATATATCATATAAGATCTGTAACTGTATTTTTAAACCCAATTTACTGCCATTCATGTTGAAACAGGGTATACAGGGGGCTTGGGAGAGCCATTAAGACAAAAGTTACTTGGTTCCTTACAAGTGCTGCCTTCCTAGCTCAAACATTAGCGTAAAGAGGGATTTTAACACAGACATTCCTTGAAACAAACATCATTCATTTTCAGGTACTTTCTGTAACGTTTAGTGAATGTGAACAAAACGTAAACACACACAATATCTCATAGATAAAGTTATTTTGAGAAAAATGTGAGGTTATGTAACCTGCGTCACCGACGCTGACGAGGGACAATGTCATGGAACACTTTCTAAGAAATAATATGTACGTTTTTATTGAGACACTTGCTGGCATTTCCTTTAGTTTTCTTTATTTTTCTGGCAGTTTACTCAGCGGTCTGCAATGAATAAAAAGAGAAAAAGAGCAAGAAGAGGAAGATGAAGAAGAAGAAAAAGAGGAGGAGGAGGAGAAAGAAGAAGAAGAAGAAGAAGAAGAAGAAGAACAGGGCAGTTGAAAGTGAGTCTGAGCAGCAGCAGCCATGAGGACAAAGTATGAAAGCATAAACACAGTGCAGCCTGTCATCAGCACATCACACTCCATTGTAAGAGAAAATATCAAACCGGGTGGTCAGACCGTGAAAGTGGTCGGTGAATCTTGCAATGTGGACCGGAACCTTATCACTGTCTCACACACACACACACACACACACACACACACACACACACACACAAGCATGGGCACATGTAGGTCAAGCTCATGAATAACATATACACAGAGGAGACAGAGATAGTGGCAGGGGAACAGATTGGAAAACACACACTCACACACACACACACACACTTTTTCCCTCTGTCTCACTCTTACTCTTACTCCCAAACACACAGACTTTATAGACCCCTCCTCATCCTCCACCTTCTCCTCCTCCTCCTCCTCCTCCTCCTCCTCCACCTTCTCCAGAGATCTCTTCAAATACCACTGAATCTAATGACATCTCTCTTTTTATTACCACAACCAGTCCTCTGACCTGCAGAGAAAATTAGTTTACTTTCCAGGTGCATTTCAATAATCCGACGCCACTCAGAGGAGTCTTTTCGTCACTCTCCTCTCACTCTCTTGGCACACACAAAAATAGACAGTATATCGCCTTTATTAAAGACCGTGGACCCCTAAAAACAAGACCTGGGAATGAGAAATCCTGTTTGCTTACTCGCTGGCTGGCGTGAACAGTATGTTGATATCATACAAATGAGTTTTAATAAGTTCTTCCGGCCCGAGGGGTCACAGAACTGACTGAACACATTCATTATGGGAAAAAAATAAGCAGTGAGTTTAAGTGTGTTTTTTCCCAAGACGGCAGTGATGCACGTTTACTCGTAATTCACATTTCCTCAGTTCATTATTAGATAATCAGGGTAGATCTGCATGTCAGCTGCTGCAAGCGGAGCAACAGGCAAAGCAGTAACAGGTTGTGTTAAACTGGATTACAAACAAGCTAACAGGTTCTACATCTTACAGGGTCTTTACACAAAAATTACATAAATATATTCATTTTAATGATTCTGATGTTTTTGTTTGTGGTCCAGGCTTTCAGATATTTGTTTTTGATAATCCTGTCTCATACAATGAAGAAGCATTAGTTGGATTCTTTTCTTTTTTTCACAACAGATGTTGCTGACAAATTGTTTTTTGTTTTCTTGTTTTTTTAATGTAAATGTTTAATGCTGTGAGCACCAAAAGCAAAATTCTTCTCACCACCATTGTGTGGGGTAGAGACTGAAATCTTGGCAACATGGACAGATAAAATGGCAATGCGCTCCGCCTCCACCGCCAAGACAACTCCGTATGCATTTTCTTTACAAAATTAAAGCCTGAAGGTGCCGAGACAGCTGTTCGATATTCAGTTTTGCAAAAAGTTTCACAAATTCAAGGTTCAACATTTTTTATTGTCATTGTACTGCTACAGACAACAATACAATGAAATTATGATTGCTCTCCCTCGGATGAAATGAAGACAAATATCACTATTTTCGATCATATCTAATATTGTCCCAAGCCTGATATCGGATATCAGAATTTTCTTGCTATAATCTTACTGATAGTATCACAGAATTGGCCACAAGAATCCTGATCAATTGGGCCACAATCATACCACCAGATTTAAGTAAGATAATGAGAAAAGTGTTGGTGGATTTGACCCTTAGACTATTATGTTTATATTAAAAGTTTCTGTCAAAGGACATGCAATCATTTATGGTGATGAAACAGTAAACTGTCCCCAGACTTCACTGTTTTTCAGTTCATTATTTCAGTTTTCAGATCTAAAACATCAGTGTCATGTTTCACTCCAGTTACTCTCACAGGGTTATTCCAGCTGCAGCAGACAGCTGTGTTCAGCCGCTGTACACCTCCTGTTACACAGTTAACTAGCTTCACCAGCTGGTGAACAGAGAGGAGCGTTTAGCAGCTCAGGAGCTGGATATTTCCTCTGGTGAATTACAGGAGACCAGAACAGAGTCCAAAGAGAGAGAAGTCTGGACCCACATTCATCAGGTGGATAAACACGATTCAAAATGAATGCCAATGCTGCTCCGTATCTGCTGGATATGCTCTTATGTAAATGTTTGCTGCTGCACCACATTTGACATATCAACTTTATCAGGTGATAACATGTCAGCGTTTGTTGCAGCTTGTTTCCGTTGCTCCAGAATGGCAGAAAAAGTCACTTAGCGTATCTGTGTGCAAAATATGAAGTCAAGTTTACAACAGTTCACAAAATTCCAAATCATTACAAAAAAATATCATATCATTAAAGATATCTTTTTAATGACTGATAAATCATTAAAAATGAATATCAATATTAAATCAGTGGAAGTATGTGGGGCATTCAGCTTCTTTAATATTTTAGCTTGAGTACACTGCAGCACCTGCTAAAAGTTTAATGGGATACCCACACGTTTTTAATAAAACTCAGTTCCTCGCATACAAAGGTGGGCATTTAACAGCCATGAGACTAACTTCCCCCAAGATGGTGATGCGATGCAGATGAGGCGCCGCTGCTGCTGATGCTTAAACCCTCCAGCGTACAATCCACCATTAAATAATCACATTAGAGAAATCAAACAAAAGGCTGCAGCAGCGTCCAGCGTGTTTGGGCCTCAAAGGCTGGAGAAGTTTGCTTCTGGATTAGAGGTTGTAGATTAGAGCAGAAACAATTAGTCAATGCATCGATGGAGATGGAACCCAATTCACTTAGCATAATAATGAGATGGAAAAAAAGGTTTCAATACTAAAAGAAATAAATCTTTTTTAATGTGTTTGCTGATTCAACTACATGACGTCTTGTAAGGCTTAACATTTTCTTTTAAATAATTGACTAAAATTCAGCATCAAATTAATAATTATTATTCATATAATACAGATATTTTAAAAAATTGTTAATTTAGAAAAAAACAATTCCAGTTGTGTAAATATATGTGTTGGGATGAGTGTTTGTAAGGCTAACTTCACAGGGTCCTACTGACTTTACACTAGGGGGCGTCGTTGTGTTGTGGCTTCAGCAGCTACTAAACTTCACCCGAAAGAAAAGCGAGGATGAAGGATTTCTGGATTTGCATTGAGGAGGACGTGCGCAAAAAACAGGATGCTACACTGCAAGAGATTCTTGGAGACAAAAGAGGCTAATAATCAGAATTATTTTAAAGTAATGCAAAATCCAGTGTATAAGATGCACTTTTATTTCCCTTTTTTTTTCATCTTAAAAGTTGGGTACCATCCATCATACCGCTGCGACAAACACACCAGTATGAAATGCAGAACGGTTTATTTTATTGTGTTCTGGTATTTTACAGATGGCGCTGTAATCAAGCTAAAGCTTTGTCACTGACATGCACCGTCGTGTCTGCCAGCGCAGCTGACACTGTTATATCACAACTGTCAACGTTACTGCGGGCTAAGCTCAACAACAGTCTAATAGGACTGCAAACTTAACAGGGCGAAAACAGATGGTAGCTACTAGAGAGAGCTGCACAGCTGCACAGAAACTGCACGTTGTGGACTTTCAGTATGCAATGGAAAATTGTTTGGGTCCACTTTGAGATGGTAAAACAAATGTTTTTTTTTATATTTGAAGTGAGAGAGGCACTGTTTTTTTTTTGTTTTTTTTATATTGTACCTGACCCAGTCGAAAAGCCAAGGCAGTATCATTTGTGCGCATTTTGAATGTGTTTCAAATAAAAAGAAATTGAAATAGTGTTGAAATGACTTGTATACACGTTTTTGTTAATAATTAGTCATAGAAAATCCTTTTTTGATTTATATTCCAGATTTTTTTTGGTATTTATCTTTTCAAACTAAATTGCAACATCAAAGTGCGAGCTGGCAGACTGGACAGAGGCATGCAGATACAGAGGAAAGCCAACAGGACTCACTAACTCTGTTCTAAAGAAAAGCAGTGACCTGGCTTGGCTAGTGAGTAATCCACACACACACGCAAGCGCACCTCTTCAAATAGGTAAGATTACACTCAACCAGGTAAGAGATAGGGCAACAGTTTCATGTCTAGTGCAGCACATAGGGGAAGGCTCTAGATTAGGAGCTTGCTACCCTTAGTCTGAATTAATCACAAGCCCAGTTCAGCACAGGGATATAACAAAAGATTTTTTTAACAATAAAACTTCTGCAGTCTTTGCCAAGTCAACACCATTTAATCCGACACAGTGTCCATCATCAATAAGTCATTACATTTTAAAATAAAAATCCATTGTTTGACCTAAGGCTTGGACAAAAAGTAATTTCGAGTTGTCACTTTGGGATCAGGTGAATTGTGACATGCATTTTTTAATATATATTTTGACATTTTGATGACAAACTCAAGTAAAAATAATTCAGACATATTTTACCTTAACATTTTTACTTACTGTCTTATCTGTTTACATCTCTGTATGTGTAATTATTTCTACCTGTTTACACCTACACACATCACAATATTACCAAGCCCTTTACTTTTATCTCACTAGGTGTTTAAAAGCTGTTAAAACCATCACAACAGGATATATATTTATGTGCTGTGCCTCTCTACATCCTGTTCTTACCGCTTCTCATAATGTATGCACAATTACTACATCACTGCACAGCCTGTCTGCATTGTTTATTCATTATATCATTACTGTAGATGCACATTCCACGGTATGAAATCTTTATTTTTACATTTTAACCTCTGCACTACTTATGTCTTATGTCTTTTGTTTTACTTGCATGGTTTTCTTTCATACATATCATATAAGCATTCCTGAAAGGAGCTGAGAACTAAGACTTTCACTGCCAATGACTGTAATTGTTGTGCACATGACAAATACAGAAGTTAGAAAATAATAACTGTCAATAATTTAAGTGATCACCAGCTTCAGTACATCTATGGATCAGAAATAACCCAAAGGAAGACCTGTTGGCTCACCATGAGAAGACAAAATGAATTAGTGAGTAAAACCTGTTTAATATTCATTAACTTTGCCAGCTGAACACGGCGCTTAACCCCCAGCTACTCCAGTGAAGCTGCTCAGTGGTCAGGTGTAGAAGAATCTCGTTCAACTCGGCGTGTGTGAGGTGTGAAAACGTGTAACTGTGAATAGACAGTAGCGTGAGGCTTAATGCCGCTGTGCCTGCTCAGCAAAAGCTCTGCTTCCTTGGATAACGGGACGGTTTTAAAATAATCAAAACAGTCATCACTTCTAGGCTTAAATCGGATTACGGCCGGTGAAAGCGCTCTAGTCTGATTTAAGCATTCATATGAGGTCATCTCATTTGAAAAGAGGTATAATTAGTCCTGTAACTGGCTCACCGGGTGAACAGACTTATAAATATATTTTAGTTCTGACCTCCTATCCGTGTATACCTTTGTGGTGGAGGTGACGAAGTACTTTTACTTAAGTAATATTTAGAGGGACACTGTAATACTTTTTATGCAGCTTACTTCTTTAAACTGATAGCTTTTCAGCCGTTAACACTGTACTTTACTATCTAGTTTAGAAAAACAGTAACAATTTATTTAACATCTTCCAAACTTTACACAAATCTTCCAAACTTTATACAAGGCTGTTAAAGGAGCATACCAGTGTTACTACATGTCATTATCCTTTGTCTACATCGGCCACATAGGTTACATAAACCCCACACATTTTTCCTACAATAGCTTTATCTATGAGATATGGTGTTTGTTAGAATTTTGTCCATATTCAATAAACGTCACAGAAAGTAGCTGAATATGTGTGACAACATTAGTTATAAAGAATGTCAGTGTCAGAATCCTTCCTCATGATAATATTCGAGCTAGAAAGGCTGCATTTGTAAGGAACTATTTTTCCAGGTGTAATAATTTTTGTCTCAACAGCTCCTCTCTCTCTCTCTCTCTCTCTCTCTCTCTCTCTCTCTCGCTCAGCGATTTTTGACCAAATAAACTCAGATTCTCTTCAGAAGGGTGA
>JAQLOL010000004.1:22224045-22238116 GCA_029783665.1 Naso thynnoides
ATTAATAATCTTATTCGAATTAGATTATAGCTGCTACTGTTGTTGCTGTGCATCTCTCTGTCTGTCTATCACACAGCCCTCTCTGTCTGTCACACAGCTCTCTCTCTCTCACTATTTCTCTCTCTCTCTCTCTCCCTCTCAATCAACTTGACTCTTCTTCCCTACCTTCAGACAGAATTAAAAAATAATCACTCACAGGCAGCAGCCCAAATGTATGCAAAATCAACGGAAGGAGGCAAACAGAGCAAGATGAACCAAACTTTGCCCAAGGTGGTGCAAATCGAAGCAAGGAGGCATTAGTTCCACTTGAAACTTGAGAGAGAAATGTTCCCAACGGTGTATCAGCTTCGAGCAACATGCCAATGAAATCCTGCCATGTAGTATTTACAGCAGCGAAAAATGTCCATTGGGGATTTCTGGCAAATAACACTGACCGATGACACATCCTAAGAGCTAGATTACCTAGAGAAGACACAGCTCATGCTGGCTGCTCAGCTTGGTGCAATAGGATTAGAAAGAAAGCACAACAGAGGAAAATGTATAATGCTGGAGCATAGCTTATTTTCTCATCTTTCTTCACCTTTATCGTCAAAAGGAGTAAGGAAGCAATTATCATAATGGCTGTCACTATCAGCCTTGTGCTTTCAGCTGCTTTATGTCGTATGCATGCCATCACATTAACTTGCTGCTCATTTTATAAAAAAGGGTCAGACTAATTTAAAGTAAAATATGAGAATTTTTCACCCCTCTTCCTGATGTCTATTGATGTTCGGTAATGCTTTGATTTGACTGCCTTTGTTTGCCATTGTGGGAAAATATGTGCTCTGTCATTTCCATTTATTTTGTAAGGACTGAAGGCTCATTCTCACTTGTACAAGGACATGCTAGTGTAATGAAAAAGTTGGGAATTTTCAGAATATGGGCTTATTTTCTTTAATAACAAGAGTTGGATAAATAAAGACCGATATCACGCTTGGATTTAAATCTGAAGCAGGAGACGGTTAGCTTGGCTTACAACAAAAAGCTAGCATGTTTCTTTCCATGGGTGAAAAAAATTAGCAGCTGTAAGACTCCAGGAAGCCACTCATATTTCAGTTTAACAAGATTTGACTTGTTCACTTTGAGGCTTCAGAGGTGCAAGTTGGATTTTTCAACTTTTGAAAAGAGCAAGGCTAGCTTTTTCCAGTCCCTATGCTAAAGGTAAGCTAACTAGCTTCTGGTTTTAGCTTAATTTGTTTTAGGCTGCACACACGAGTGTTATCAAGCTTCTTGACCAACTCTTAGCTAAGAAGCAATTATTTCTCAAAGCACCAAACTGCTCCTTTAAAGGCAGAGTTTTTGGCTTATTAGAAAAGAGAGAAATTTACAGGCTAGGAGAAATAAAGGAAGCTGTGGATGTTTTGGCTAGCAGGAACGCATCAGACAAAAGAGGAATGCAACTGCACAAATCAACATAATAAAAAGATTGCATCAGAGTTATGTTTGTTGTCTCCTTCCTCCAGTTAAAAAAAAAAAAAGACATTGTGGAGCCAGAACAATTAGACGAACACAGTACCGATGTCTGCATGTCTGTACTGTTTATGTCTGGTCGATTGATTTAGGCATGAGGCAAAAGCCTAATTTATGAATTACACAGGGGATATTTTTTGCATGTATTTACTTCATTAACCTGAAAAACTAAACTGGATTTCTAATTCTGTATCGTTGTCCTTTTTTCTGACTGTAGTACTCTTCCTTTATATGTGATTATTTTAAGGACATATGGAAAAATATAGAATTCCGATAATACAAAGACAAATGTAGAAAGGCTTCTTTCAAGTGCAAGATTTCAAAAGTCTCTCCTGCAGTCTCTCAGTCCTGTGATGGTTGTTGTTAGAACATTCTCCAGAGAGCCTTCCCAGACACCAAGAAAACTTTGACTGATGCGATGTGGATCAATAGTTTTTCAGAAAATGTCAAAAGATATTTCACACCCTGCATTTGGAGTACCGTCTCGCACCGTGTTTGGAGCAGTCATTGTCAGTTTGAATTGTTCTCTGAAAGGCTGAGTGGGGATCTTGCCATCAATTTCTGTATTATTGTGCTTGTTTCACTTAAGACTGCTTAACATTGCATTCAGACTGTGTTTTTTTAATACAATGATTTGCTGGTTACAGACATTTTAACCACATTTAAAGCCTACTAAATATCATCCCACAAAGCCAGAGTTTTCCCGTCCACCATGGTTTGTAAATCACAAGAGATCCATTATGCTGTTAAAGTGTACAGAGGCAGATCGCCTGTCTGATGTCTGCTGATATGCTTTTATGAAAGGAAGGAAGCTGCACATGACAAAGAGGTTACAGGCAGGCTGAAAGCAAATATACAGAGTTTTTTTTCTGGTGAGGAAATGTGTTTGTAAAACATAAGTCATGAATATTGGCTCCGTAAGTCTATTTTTACTGCGTGCACATTGTGTAAAATTAAATATATGGGGAAACATTTCTCTGTCTTCGCCATGTGTGCCAAGTTTCATGAAACTTAAATGGAGGAAAAAAACTTAAAATATACTGTACAACTTGGTCCTTGCACATTAAGGACGACAAGTCAGAAAAGTATTGTGTGGTGGAGACACATCTGGAAACATGATGTAGTTTCACAAAAGTCCAGGTGCTAAAGCAGGCAGCTACATCTTCTTCCCATGCTGATAACCTTGGTTTAGCTCCTGAATAAAATAAGTTTTGTGAGTGAGTTTCCCCAAAAGTTTTTATCTTTTCATCAGGAGCAACCAACCAACCCAAACAAATATCTTCATTCATCTTTATTTCTCCGGCTGAAAGTAAATCGTTAGCTTACAAGTGAAAATGCAACGTCCACTTTGTGCTGCTGTCTTAAAATCTCTCTCAGCAGAGAACAGTAATTTTTATATTTTTGTGTCTAAATTGTGAAATATGCATTTCAGAGATTTTGTTCATTTTTCTAACTTGTTTTGTGACATTATACATCTAATCCTGTCCTATGATGTTGTGTTTGCCAAGATGTAGGTAAACATCAGCACAGACATATTTCAAGGACAAAATGCTGACTGAAAAACATATTGGAAACAAATCGATCCAAAGCATCCGGAGGGATGAAGATTAACAAGTTAAGCCTGAGTTTAATATAACTGGACTATTAATTGATAGCTAAATGGCTCATGTATTAAGAAAATGTGGATTTGTAAATCAATAGAAAATATTTTTAAATATTGTTTTAGTCATTTTTAGGCAGTAATGCCCAACATTTCTTATTTTAATCTCTCAAATGTGGTGATTTTCCTGCTGTTTTTTTCTATGGCATTGTAAACTAATATATTTGCCTTGTGGACTTTTGGTCCAACAGAAAAAGCCATAAAAAAAACATCATGTTGTGGTCTGCAAAACTGCAACTTCTTATAGACAGTATTACTTGCGATACGATACTGTTACGACATTTTGCCCATGATGACGATGGCATCATGATATAGCGATTCTGTGATACTCAATCATCTACAATACTTCACACCGTCTGTGTAACTAAAGGAAGATAAAACACCCCTAAAAAGCCAAAGAGCAGGAATCATGGATTCATTCTTTTCCATTTCATGGTACCAGCTCTGCTCTACTCGCCATTTTTGCTTTTCCACTGTGTAAAGGTACCTGGTACCTACTCTTTTTGGTACTTGCTCCGTCGAGGTTCCAAAAAGCTGAGCAGGATCTAAATGGTGACACGGAGACAGGCAAGAGGAAGCAAGACCTCCCACTGAATGTTCATTTCCAATATCAGTGTCACACAGGTTTTGCCAGGGCCCCGCCCCTTTTAGGAGACTAGAAGCAGTCTTGAGTTTATTCGTTCTTACAGGAGAAATTAACGCGATAACAGATTGTGACCAATTCTTTCGCCCCGTCATCACCAAGATACGTACCGGAACTGTTTTTCACAAGACACATATCTTCTGAACATTCAGACACACAAATGAGAAACAAGTTAACTTTGTTGGAGACCTGTCTCTGTCTCAGCAACTCCAGTGTCTGGGAACCAGTGCCTCCAGCCTTGCATCGCAATGTACATAAATGGACATTTAAATGGTCTTATCGGTAAAACCATGAATGTAAAGTTCAAACTTACATCAACCAAATATCATGCGACACAAAATCCATGTGATTTTTATCCATTCACACGACCTTAGAAAATGACCTCCAGAGCAGTACCCAATACCAAAGGCAAGCAGAGTAGAGTAGAGTAGAGCCAGTACCATATAAAGGAAAAGCCACGATTGGCTTAGTGCGTCTTTAACATGCAAACACACTGACGGCAGCTCCTCCATGTCCACGTGCCATAACCTGGCAAAAGGCCAAACTGCCATAAGCAGAAAAATGAAGAAGTATTTTCTTTTAAATTGGCAGGCTAATCTGTTTAAGAGCCTTCATGTTTCTATAAAGCTATTATTGAAAAATATCAAACAGTTTTTTTTTTCAAGAGAAAGTAATGAGATATACACCTGCACTGATATTTAGTTCCACCCCTAGACAAGATGACTAATGACAAATGATTCAAGGTCAACGTCTCAAAATGAAGAAGAAAGCATGAGAACAGTCTGTCAGGATGCTCATGACTTAATCATTTCTCCTAAAACTAACAATTCTATCAGCAAGCTCACCCAGAGTCTGCAGTTCAGAGGACTTAGCCAAAATGTCAAGTGGGAAACTGAACTTAGAAAACTATTTTAAGCCTCCCTATGACACTGTGAGTCTCCTAAGAAGTCGTCACAGATTTAATGAATCAATATTAGTTACAGGCAAGTTGCTTATGAGAGTGCCAGCTAAAAGTCAGATATGTTTGTCTGTGTCTTTGTCTTGATTTCAATGTTTTGGTTTCTCCGCCTGTCTATTTCTCCCTCATGTCCATCTCTTTGTCTAAATGTCCCCTCTGCCTCTGTCTGTGTCTCCTGGTAGTCTCTAATGTTGGAACCCATCTGTTTTCATGCTTTCCGAGCTGTCTAATCTCTTCTAATAGCAGCACTGGGTCTATTTCCTCCCCTCATCCATCCACCCGTCCACTCCCACACATTCCCTCCAGGGTTTCCGTGGCTCCTTAAAACGGTCTTAAAATAAATTATCGAGAATTAAGGCCTTTCTGAAATATCCTGTATTGGCTACAGTTATCAGATCATTTGTTTTTCGCGGTGGAATGACAGGTTCCTTTGCTCTAAATCTTCACGCTCAGAGAAATACAGGACAGGATTAGCTGTACATTTTTTTTTTGTCATTGTATCTGCTTTAATAAACACAACTGGGCTTTGTGTCCCTTAACAATTAATTTCCTGTTTTGCTTCATCTTTATCTGGGCAGTTATACTTGCAGAACTCTCATTAGCTCTGCTCCACTGGAACCAGGCTGGTTTTCTCAGTTTTGTTCCTTTACTTTTTTTTTTTTTTTAAATTTACTCTTTGTATTCACTTCCATGTTGCTTTAAAAAAAACTCTTTTTACTGTGCCCACATTCTGTTCCCTCCTCTGCGTCTCTGTCTCTCTGTATTACCTCTCATTTGAGCAAGGGCCAAATTAAACTATGGTGCTGGTACCATTGACTTTCCTTGCATGAATAAAGATTAAAGTCAGCTTCAGCTTTCGATCTACCATAGAGAACTGGATCAAAATGATGTGACCCTGTAATTATGCAACAGTAACATCAACACTTCATGTATCACAGCTTTGGCTTTGATTTCTTTACATTTTTCACATTATTTGTAAAAAAAAAAAAAAGAAAAAAGAACTCTGTATTAATTAAAATCCAAGGTCTCTTCTTACCATCTACTGTATCATTTACATTCTCATTTATATCTCTCTATAGAATCTTATCTGTCAGTCTATCGTCATATACTCCATCCTTCTCCTCCCTTGGTTATTCCTCTCTCCTGTGCTTCTGACTTCCAAATTTGCCATCGTCTGATCTTGCCAACCAGCAGTTTCTCCTTTGCAGTGTGGCCACCATCACTGTGAGGAGTTGTCGCTCATCATTTTCTTCCTCTTCTTCTTCTATCTCTCATCACACCGTTCGTCCATCCCTCACGCCTCCACCTCCCTCCACCCATCCATTTTTGTCAGGTCTAAATGCTGTAAAGCCTGGCGCACGCTGTGCAGTGTGGGAACGTGGTGGTGACAAGTCCTGATTTTCTCTCTTTTCTCATCTCCTCTCCTCAATCAACTGTTCTACTGTATCCTCCTTTATCTCCACACTCTCCCTCCCTCCACCTGTATGAGCTCTGAAGCACTCTGTCTTCGCTTTGCTGTTCGGGCCAACTGCATTGATGACTTGCTGCTCCGTCTCGATCTATCATAACCAAAGTGAAGCACTGAGGAATTTCCAGTCACTCTTCTCCCTCCACTCTGCCTCACGTTTTAGATCCCAGCAGTCTTTTATTCTACTTTCTCAATCTGTCTGTCCTTCTTTTGCCTTTCCTTTCTTGGCTGTACAACTACAGTAAACTACCAAGCAAGAATTATTTGGACGGTCATGTTTGGGAAATGGCAAAGTTCCATGTTGGCCCAAAGCAACAGAGAGTTTTCAAAAATTAATGTTTATGACAAGTAGACAAATTGTAGGGTTAGAGTATGATCACAACACTATTTGCCTGACTTGTACTCAGGAAACAGCAGTTCACATCCTGTATCTCACCAGAGCTCAGTGCGGGTTCCTTCAACCCTTGTCTTGATCTTTCTTTTAACTTAAAGATCCAAAGAAAGGGTAACTCAATCAAAAAATATGTTTTTGTGTTGTGTTTATCCTTCTAAATTCTCAGACTTTAAAGGTATAGTTCCGTATTTTTCATGTTGAAAAACAATTTTTAGCCACATATAAAAATGCTTATCTAAAAAATCAGTATCTGTTAAATTGTGCGCTACATTTAGGATTTTTTCACTGTTTTAATTCCCCGCCAGACAGCTGTTTCTTTTGGCACATTTTTTCAACCTTAGTCCTTCTGTATATTAACTACGCCTACTGGTGTTGGCTTCTGCTGTGCACTGTACTACAGTGGGGGACTACAGTTGAAAAAATGTGTCAAAATAAACGACTGTCTGGTGACAAACTAAAGTAGTGAAAAAATTCTTAAATTTAGCATACAATTGAACAGACATTAATTTTTTAGATCAGGATTTATCCATGCGGCTAAAACCGTTTTTCTGCTGACCCTGTCTGCAACAGTACAAAGCTGGGACACTGCTGATCGACATCTGCAGGAGGTCATAGATTGACTAGAAAAGCTTTGTTTGGTACATCACAAATTTAAGAGCCATTTGTAGACAAAGGAACCAGAGACCTCCAACTCAGAGTGGACTTATTAGAGAGTGTAAATTTTAAGTAGCACAACTGCTAACTCTGCATTAGCCACTGCCAGATACAAGCTACCAAGCAATCAAACTACATAAAAGGTGCTAACCATGCCTACAATCTCTCCAGTGTTTCCTCAAATGCTAACACTATGCTAATGCACACTGCTCATGAGTGAGGCATTAGGTGAGGGTGAGGCATTAGCCTGAGATTTATAGACAGAATTTCTTAATGAGGAAGAAATGTGTTTCCATGTACTTTTCAGAAGTTTTTTAAAAGGGAAAACCATGTTAAACAATTATGAATGTTTACTTCAAAGCATGTGTGAAGAGGAACTTTTTCATTTTGAAAAATTGATCTCATCTCCATCTGTTGGTCTTCCCCCCAAAAATGTTGTCTTTAGTCAACAGCTCTTCTCATCCTTGTCATCAGTTTTTATTTTTCCTATTCTACTGCCTCTCTCCTATCATTCTATCTCCTCTCTCTTCAAAAGACAAAATCGTCATGTCTCTCCCTCTTCTTTCTCTCCATCTGCTGCACTTCGAAGAGAAGAGACGCTTGAAGGGTTAAATTCTTAGTTCTCATTATTCCTCCTCTCTCTGTCTAGACTCTGCTTCCCAAAGTACAGCATCTGCTGTGCAGGCTGGACCACTGCAGTGGGGAGTTTCTGCTCCATCTCACTTCCGCCCTCCTCTTCCTCCTATTTTCTCCCATCCCTCCTCCTCTTCCTCCTCCGATACTCTTCTCAATTCCGTCCAAAGTACAGGTCGGCCTTTAAGTGTTCTATCATTGCAGAGGAGAGCCACACTTTCTATCTCTTCCCTCTCCGCTGTGGCTGAAGCTCCATCTGGAGAAAAGAGTTGCTGATCTCTCTATTTGTCCTTCCACACCTCCCTCTCTCTCTCTCTCTCTCTTGCCTCTCTGAGATTGTCTTTTGCAAAAATCTTGTCCGTTTGCACTTTAAAAACAATCTTTACTCTCCTAAAATCCATCTATGTATCACTTTGTTTCTTATGTTAAGTATTAGTGCGTGAGTCTCAGTCTTTCTATCTGTCTCCACACCCTGTCTCACCATTTCTCTCATCCCTTCATCCATCTGTAGCAAACTGTCCTTTTTTCACTCCCAAGTCCAAAGTCTGTTGTGTGATGTTGGATTGTTGAAAGGAGACAGACACAAAAAGTTGGAGCTAACATTTAAGCTGGTCAGGCCTTCATGTTTCTTTAAAATCACTTGCTTTAACAGCCATTGTGGGTCATTCATTTCTTCATGTCAGATAAAAAAGATGAAGTCTTTTTTATTGCAATCGCAGCCTTGTAATGTCTCTGTCTTTATTCTCAAACTGGCTGCTGTGCATGCTGCTTTTCACTCCTGACAGTGTTTTGAACCATGTCTGAGCCAGCACAGTCAAAAGTAATCATTAGTACCGAGCTCCATATTTATAATGTCAGTCCTTATTTACAGTGTTATTTTTTTCCCGCCACTTTCTGTCCCTCTCATTTTTTGTTTCTTTTCAAAATACAGGGTCTGTTGCGTGATGCTGGACCAGTTCACCATCGAGTGGGATGTCTCTCCTTTGAAAATATCATTAAAAGACGGCCTGGCGTACCAGCCAGTTACACCATCAAGTTTCACAAAAAGGATTATTAAAAAGCTGAGACAGTTCTTTTAAAAGTCACGGTCTGAATTGGACACATTGACGCACTTTAGCCCATCACAATCTGAGGTTTTATTTTTTCATTTGTTGGACTTATTGGGCACTTTTGCCACCACAGAATATTACAATAACATGTTGTTTGCCATCTCAGTCTGTCTTTGTTTGGGGCTTTTTCTCCTGAACAAAGCTTCTGACCTAGTGTGTACAAAGTAATTATTAGTGTCTTGTTCAGCAAAGACACAGCAGCAAACATCTTCATTGCAACTCTGTCTCCTACAAATTATAGTCATATGGAACTAATATACATTGTGATTATGTTTTGTACCCCGAACATCTGCTACATCGGATAGCTAGCTGATCTCCAAATTGCAAAAGCATTCAAGAAGAATTAAAGACAGACTGAATTCCAACTCTTCATAATGCATTTTAACAAGATACTAAAAAGGGGTAAATCTGTCTCTCGAAGAGTCACACATAATCTTTACACCTCCCAAGTGGAATTAAGCCAGTGAGGAAGAAGTGAAAGTAGCGTCGAGATGCCCTATCCCCCGTGACAACAGCACATAAAGTGTAAAATTGCACTGAAATAAGACGCTGTTTCTGTCAACTACGATGAGACAGAAGCTTCTCAGGTGATTTAACACATTTGATGATAAATAAGGCGTAACAAGCAGTTGTAGCATTAATCTGATCCTTGATTGGTTCTACCACTTAATGATCTGTGCAGATGATGGAGCGTTAATAGAAACATGATGGAGGGGTGAGAATGAAAGTCCTTGAAGAAAACAAAACTTGGGCCTATAAATTTAGTATTTTCAAACTGTTCAGTGCCATATATTTATTTCAATGCAGTTTCAATAAACTATTGCTCCTGAATATTAAAGGTTTACTAGTTACATTTAAGCACTGAGGTCTTTATTGACTACTGGAAAATCAACACTAACATGAAGCACATATAAGACTTTTGTTTCACCAAACTAAAATATTTGTTCAAACTTTAATGTATCCTAAACCCATAATACACGTAGATATATACTTCCAACTCTAATCGTACTCAGTCATATTTCTCAAAGTCAGGCTAACACACCTAGCTTACACGGTTGGGGACCGATTTATGCTTGCAAGTTTAAGCCTCAACCGGCCCTGAACTGGCCAAAGTCTTCTGTGCAGCATAAATTAGAAAGTCAGGAAGAAAACAAGAGCACCATAAGCAGGAGGGGTAGCGTACATCTCATTTGTACTAAAGGTGTAGCACAGGTATAAAATGCTCAGTGCTGTAAAGTTGTCCACGTTTTCTCCGGAAACATGTTTTCTCCAAAACATGGACCCTTGCTGGTTTGTTTGTAGAAGGACCAACAGCAATGACTTGAACGTTAGGGCTGGTATCGGCAAGGACTTCAAAAAACGATATGCATTGCAAAACATGGGTCACGACACGATCATATCACAATACATTGCGATACAATGCATAATGCAATATATTGCGATATTTCACAGGGTTCACTGAAAATGTCAAAACAGAGCCGATAAACAAGTTGTTGTGTAGTCTGAATACATCACATTATATTGATAATTTAATTGAGTCAAAACAATCTGATTCAAAATTCCATTTTAAATTTATTTGAACAGGATCGATAAATTACCGAACACGCTGATGTACCTGCCATAACATCCAACTGAGAAAAGAAGATTCAGCGTACTTCAGCGTACTGCTGTACTTTAACTGGAGACATTGAAATTGAAAACATGAAAGTAAAGCGCACAAGTGTTCTTTTGTGTCACTGAATTTCAGGACTGGGTTTTGGCAAAGACCTCACGATATGATGCGTATCATGATACACGGGTCACCATACAATACAGATATCACCAAAATAAATATGGCAATTTATTGCTGTATTGATTTTTTAGCACAGCCCTACTGAAAGTGGTATATTGCCACCTACCGTAGCAGATTCGTGCATACATTCAGTCAATAAATCAATTCTTCCCCACCACTTCTATAATGGTACAACGACAGTAGCCCAATTAAATGATAACTGTGCATATGAACGTACTGAATAACAGGACTAGGCAGAAACTTGTGTATGACTGGACCCTGTATTGTCAATGTGCTCCTGAGGATTTAACTGAGGATTGTTTGTATTATTGTACTATTTATTTTGAAAGAGCAATGGCCAACAGAGAAACTCCACAATTGATTGAACAGTGGTGTAACCATCACTCACTAAGGCAGGGGCTGAGCTGTCATCCAGCCAAAAGTCTCAGAGACCTGATGCAACCCCACAAAATCCCCAAGTTATGAGAATGTCAACTTCTCTGGACTGCAACAAGGATTTTTAGTGAACATTAGCTAGACAGCATTTATGTCACACCAAAATATATTTGGCAAAGCAAATTAGTCGTAATTAAACTTAATTACTGGGGACATGGTTATTTCGTTGACACTTTGGCTTTTTCCCTTGCCCCACTCCTCTTGTCTCTCCCCCTCCCTTCCCCCCGTCTCACCTCTCTTCTCTCCAAAGTACAGAGTTTGCTGCGCAGTGTTGGACCACTGCAGTGACGAGTTGTCACTCTCGGCCACTCGGCAGGTCAGAGTCACTGTACCCCCCACGGACACCGTCTCATCTGAGGTCACAGGCTGCAAGGGGTCGTCGTCTAGGCAACAGGAGAGAGGAGGGGGAGGAAAATAATTAGACAGAGTGATGGAGAGGCAACAGAGACACGTCAGAGAGACGCCGAAGTCAGATGAAAATACAAGCAAAAATAGTAGCACACACCAACACACAAATCAGATAAACCCACAAAATGCATTACTCGCCTCGCTCTCTCTACTTCTCTCTATCTCCCCCCGCCCAGCTCTTTCTCTGCTTGTCAGATTATCTATATATCTCTATCTGTCTTTCTGAAAGCAAAGACACAATGCACGCACACACATGGACATGCTGTCAGAGGGACAAAAAAAGCAGACAAATGGCTATCTGGTTGTATGTCTGCGAGGCCAATGTAAGAGCGATGAGTCAGTAACGGGCCTGGCATCCAGAGACTGCGTGACCTGAGGGACCAGCCAAGATGAAGAGACCCTGGCAGACAGTGGCTCTCGACAGGTCAAAGCAACAACAAGAGCACTGTCTCATACCTCTAATGGTTTTGTAACCCTCTTTTGTCAATATCTGTGTCAGTTTTTAACGCCATGCATATGTAATGCCTGATAGGGAACAAGCTCAAATGGGACAGGCATTATGGAAATGAGCAGGTCAGAGGGAAAGAGAACGAGAATACAAATGACCCAGCATAATGAAGGGATTCTAGAGGCTGGAGCTGGAGCTGGAACACAGCAAAAACCACTGAACGGTGAACTGTCTGGGTGTGTAACAGTATTCAAATTGGCTCAAATTATGGTATTTAACAGCACCCCCTTGATAACGGGTGATGGTGTAGGCTAATTCCGCTCTTTTTATTCAGCAAGGGTAGCAGACGATTATGTGAACCAGAACAAGAGATGTATACTAAAACACGCAGCCCCTGCTTGTGGTAAGTGATGCCGAACACGGCCACTACGGCGCTTTTTGTTTTGTTTAGTTATCGCGGCTTTGAGTGCACCCAGCCGTGCTTTGCGTTACCCTCCCTTCCAGCTTGCTCCTAAACGTGCCAGCACTCGCTCAACCTTATCTCAAGCAAAACAAAAAAATGACATAATTGATGACGAGACCAAGCCAACGGAGGGAACGTCTCATAAGAAGATGTGCCTCAAAGCAGTATCCTCAACCCTGAAAATATGGCGTGTATAAATAGTTTAATTGGAACCAAATTGTCAAGCGGGAGACAGGTTTATATTCGGTGTGAAGCGTTATCACATCCTTGCACCGGCGGTGGAATTGATTTTTTTTTTTTTTCTGCAGGAAGAACATCTGCTTAAGTGTGCTTTGGCGGAACTCCCATCAAGACATGAAAGAGTGGGGGGACACGCAAAGGGAGGATGCAGAAGAGGAGGCGAGCAAAGTAACTGCTTGTAGCATCAAACCACACATTTGCTGTACACGAGCTGAGAGCAGCAGGCAGCAACTATGGGCATCCCTTTTTTGTCATTTTTCAAATCTCATTTAAAGTTGGATGTCCAATGTAGCAGTTTATGAAACAAAAGTTAATATGAAGGAAAACGACCTCATGACAGGTCTAAAAGGCACAGCTGTCACTTAAAACTTCCAGAGCTCCTTTGTGTCAGAATAAGTAGCTGCTTTCCTCTCTGTGGTGTTTTACTGCAGCTCTGACCTTGTGGTTAGTTTATCTAAGCACCGTGATGGCTCAGGGCTGAATGTGTGGTCAAGTGCACCACGGATTAGTGTCTCCTTTAATAGCGTCTTGGGCTAATTCTTGCGGCCTCGGTCGCAAGAGCTCCTCTACTTGGCACGAACACTTTGGCTAAATTGGTTGTCCCAGTGCATCAGTCATCAAGGCGACCACAATGAGCTCCGACAAGTTAGCTTAACTTGTGTCTTATCTTTGGCAGCCGTAGAGTGCCGGCAATCCTGTCCAAGAGCGACCTGTGTTCAAGGCTCAGAGTGACATTCGAGCAGGTAAAACACTCTCAGTGATCAGTTATTGTCTCTTTAATGGATGAACTGAATACCAGGAGATATCCTCTGTTAAAATCGCCACACTTTAAAAGAACTAAGCAAAAATATCTTATGTAGTCTTTGTCAATACCACGCCATGTTAAAATCAATCAACCTCTTGAACTGAAATTCCTATGTGTAAGTGTATATTGACAGAACATTTCCCATACTTCATAACAATCCCGCTTTAAGTATCATCTCCTTTTTGTTCTATCATGTTACTAAATCTGTTAGCACTGACTGAAATATTCACACCTACAATTTCCTGTTAATAGACTTTTTATCATCATATCATGTGGTGATATTCATATTATACACATTTCTCTAAAAATTCAACCTGATATATGAGGAGTCTCTGAAAAAAAATCTCAAATTCTAATTCTAAAATTAAATGAACTCTTATGAACTTGAACTGAGCTTGCAATAAAAAAAGACCCCTTGATAGGTCAAGAAATGAAGAGGATAAATTATATAT
>JAQLOL010000004.1:22251946-22264215 GCA_029783665.1 Naso thynnoides
GAAACTAATAGGTCTTTTTTTTCACTAACATGGACACAGTGTCATTACAGTTGCTCTGTTGATGACATCTCTAAATAGACATATCCGTGATGACAGTGGTTCCACTCGAAACTGGTTGAAACGCAGCCTGGTTTGCTAAATAAAACCAAGGTTCCGAATATAATGGAACGGATCCGGTTCAAGCACCAGAGTTAATTTGGTGGAAAACACCCTGCTGCTGCATCCAACAACCTCGGTATCTTTCCAAAACTGACATTCCAACAGCCACAGAGTTGGCAGAGGTGCTGAGGTGAGAAACTAAGCAGTCTCTCTTTCTCATTTTTTACTTCCATCACTTTTCATCTGTAACACCAAGAATACCTTTGATAAGTATAAGAGTTAGCATTATTGTCTCCATTTGTGTGATTCATCCCCCATAAAGACACAGACGTCATACAGATGGATCAGGAGGACAGTGTGATACCGCACGGAGGAGGTTACAAAAGGCTTTGATATGTGGCCTTCCAGAAAACGTAGAAAATTCTACCTTTAGATCTTGTCCGACTAATTAACTTGTTTCAACCGAAAGCCTTTGAATACCTAGTTTACAGCTTTTGTAGTTTCAATCAGTCTTCAAGACTGCTGTCGGAGCAAATTTAATCAGAAATTCAATCAAATTATTTCAGAGATTGGTTTAGTATGCAGTGTTTTAAGACTAAATGGGTTTTTTTTTCCTGAACACAAATTATCAGAAACCTTTGGTGGAGGTGTACTACAAACTGTAATACTTGCAGATGCTACTGAAGTTTGTTTCTTTGGTATCATGTCAGCTCTCCTTTTTGGCTGCTTCCACTTGAAAATCACAAATAAACGCGTCCTCTCTTCTCATCGTGTAATTGTTGCCGAGTTACATGAGAATGGATGTTCTGCTGGGTGTTTCTGTGTTTTGTCTCCGGCAGACCTCGTTCCTTTTCTTCTCATCTCTGTGTCTCTGACTGCTCAGCAACATGACATGAAAGGACAAAAGTGTTTTTTGGAAGAGTGTGTGAGTGTGTGACAGCAGGAAACGTGCATGGAAGTGTGTGTGTGTGTGTCTGTCCCTGGAAATAGCAAAGAATGACAAAACAGAGCTGAGAGAATGTTAATGTGTATTAGAGTTTGGAGTATAGTAGTGTGTATCTGTCTTGCTGTGTCTGTCTGTGTGTGTGTGTGTGTTTTTATGTGTGTATCTGTGTCTGTGTTTGTGTGTGAAGGCTGTCTTTCTTTCCCTTTTACAGGAACTGTGCGTTTGTCAGTGTATTGGAATGCTGTTTTCTTGATTCCAGTCATGTCTCTTCTCTCTGGGGACCACTTTGAGAATATGTGTGCCCTCCAGTGTATGTGTGTGTGTGTGTGTTTGTGTGGCCATGTAACTCGCCACACACACTTCCCACAACATGTCTGTTGAAATGTTTGTGTGTCTTGTAAGGCCAAACGCCCACTAATGAACGCAACCTTTCAGATGGCCCCCACGGTTTGTCACTCCCAATCAAGACAATAGAGATCAATGGACAAGCAAAGCGAGGGAAAGGAGGATGATGAGGATGAAGACGAGGGGGAGGAAAGGGCGGCTCGCTGCTTTACAACAATGGCCATACAGACGCAGACGGTGAAACAATAGAGGCTGGACAGTGCGTGCACACTGAGTGGCGTGGCGGCTCAAGACATCGTTAGGGCGCCCCTCATGGGCTAATTGACTAATTAAGGTCACTCCACGTGGTCTTAACTGTCATGGCCGCTAACACTGGAGAATTGGCGCGGCCCGGTGACCATCTGGTGACCCACTTGACATGAGAGATGAAATGTAAAGGCAGGGCATCGTTCTATACGATGCAGGCACTCGGATGCAGATGTACAAGCGATTTGCAGCAAATTATTATTATTATTCACTCTGATAAATGATTTGTTCTGGCATTAAATTGCAGCGAAATGAAGCCACTTATCATTTTACAGGAAATGTGCTGGAAGCTCCATCAACGACCTCTGGATCATAATGATTTTAAAAATGCGAGCAGAGGAGTGCACAGTGCACTTATAAACACACCTACACACACACACACACACACACACACACACACATTATAAATACATACTAAGCCAAGGATAATGCATGGTAATGATATTATCGTACATAAAGAACATGGCTGAGTAAAGAATGAACTCAGGTTGGTGTCAGTCATAAGACAAGGCACCATTTGCAGAACATATCCATCAAGCTTTCGGTGAAAGCTTTGTTCATTATAACCAGGTGAAAGTAGGCCGGTACTGTCCGGTACTGCGCACCACCAAAAGACTCTGTGGCGTCACGCAGTCCCGGAAAGAGGGGAAAAGGGCTGCCTGTCAAAACCCACATTCAAAACCAGTCACAATTGCACCTTTAACAAGAAAACATGTCTGCTAAAATGACATCTTAAACAACACATGATCTCTTGTTGCTTCTAAGTCGTTCTGCATTGCTTCTGAACCATCTGTGCCGTGTTTTGATCCGTGCTGGACGGAGACCAGCTGCCTTTCATGAACTTAATGTTACTGCTAGTCAACGTTAGCGCGAGCTCCGACTAACTCGCTGCAGCTGACTGATATTCAGTGCTGTGGGATTATGGCAGGCAAGCGTTTGTTGCAAAATCTCCCAAGTAAAATGTGGAGCAGAGATATTCTGTTTTATTCCAGCAGCACAGACAGCAGCTCAGACCAGCTGTGTGTTAGGTGACGATCAGGGACTCCCCTGTAACTCAACTGTACGCTACTGCGTACCTTCACTTCCTAAACATGGTGCCTGTGAAAGGGTGAGTTTGATTTATTGTTCTGGGACGTTTGCTTTCTTCCACACCCAAACCACGGACTTTCATAATGCTGTTTGCACCAGAAAGGGATGATTAATAAATAAGTCCAACAAAATTCCAAACAGACTTGTGGTTGGCTGACACACTGTCAACACGTTTTAAAAATCATCTGTTATAGACAAATTTAGTTTTAATTTTTAAAACACAACAAGTTGAGACATTTTACTCATAATCATTTGTTCTCTCAATTATTTATGAGACGCTTACATGTCTAAAAGTCCAAAGACAAAGACTAATTACCCTAACTGTTATTGTGTTAAATTAAATAAGCTGTAATAAATTAGAAAAAAATGCATAGGCAATTTGGAACTATTTAACTATTTTGAACTTTAACTATTTAAACAAGTCTTTTGTTATACACAATGTCGAGTGTTTCTAGTTTCTTCCTACTCCATACAAGCATTTAAATTTTGAAAAAACAATTTTCAGTGATGCATTAAGCCAAAGAGAATTAAACAATACAAAGTGATGAAGGTTGTGGGGGTAGTACTGGCGAGACTTTAGAACTACTTTCCCCCCTGAGTATAACACAGTGTGACTGACATTCATGCAACACTAGTTACTACAATTTCTTCAAATTATGTGGTTAAAATTAATCGTGCTGCTCTCAGTATTTAAACATTTTGTTCTTCTCAGCTTGGAAAAAGCCTCTGAAACACGACTTAAGAGCATCGTAGAAAACTTTTCCAACCATAAAACTCAGCAGGTCCTGGAGATCAGATGACGTGTCACTTACATTCATTCCTTTGCCAAAGTCTGGAATAAATGGGACCTTTAATGGGAAAAAAAAATGCAGAGAGCACAAAACAAAATATTCAAAGGAATCACCTCTAAAGATGAAATTTTGATGAGGCATCCCTTACTCATTTACTGCAGCTTAAGACAGAGACAAAGCATCAGTGAGGCAGCAGCAACACTGTTTGGTATGTGGTACAGAAACACAGATTCAGACATATCAACCAGTGCCTAATGAGTGCTGTTAATTTACACCATAAAGGTTTGTGTCAAGTTAAAATGCAGCCGAAACACCAAACACTTGTCGTGATATCGTAGAAGCGAAGGAACAGATGAATGACAGATGTGACTGCGCAGATGTGTGTGCACTGCACCATCAATGTCATTAGATAAACTCTAACAACTGCTACGGATTATTAAAAACACTTAATTTTAAATGATGCACATTTAATAGGTTTTGTAAATGTTTCCAAATTATTGTTTTTCTTTCTGTGTTCCTCCCCTGGTGCCTGTTTTCTCTTAGCTCCCCTTAAAAATGAACTGTTAGTTCTTTTAGTTTGGTTGTTATCATGCTGAATATTTACTGAAAATTTAGCCTTAAAAGTCTTTTTGATTTTTTTTTTCCACAAAGAATCTTCAGATCCGTTTCAGTCCTTCTTGACATAGGTTTTTCACGACTCGGAAATCTGCTGAGGAGATGAACAGCAGTTTCCTAATTGATAATCTTCATTTGGTGTTTTTAATGATAGTGGTGGAGAGAGCTATCTAAGTATTTAATTTACTTGAGATTAGGTGACAGCAAAGGGCAGCACACACGATTCCCATCATTTTCACACTCATCAAATCATCCTGTGAGCCCCGTTTGGAAGCATCTGCATTCATTGCATTTCTACACTCATTTAGATGAGTTTTTCCTCTAATTTTCACTCATTAGTATGCAGTGCTATATAAGTGCTTACAGTCACTTGCATCATCAGGTATCAAGGCCCAGAGTTTTTGAACACCTGTGAAGAAACAGGTGTGATAGAGAAGAATATAAACAAACTTATGTTGAGCAACAGAACTCCAGCACAGTCTTCTTTAAATGCAACAGGAAAAATTTTAAAAATAACGATATAGTACTTTGACCTTCATCAGCTTATTTTTTATATTAACAAGCTCCGCAAAAAGAAACAAACAGAGGAGTCTGATGCTCTCCTGAACCCGTCCATTCGCCCCAGCATCATTAGCAGCAGCGCCATGATTACGATGGCCACTAAAGAGCTTGGACAATTTAACATGAACATATTATGTTGTTTTGGGGCAACTGCTCAAACAATTTTTTTTTTTTTTACTTGGATGGACAGTTTCCAATATATAAGCTGTATGTATAAACTGCAGGATCTCACAATCATATAGTTAGTATGATTGTGAAGGATTGCTTCAGTAGTACAGGTGTGAATTTCTACTTGTCTCACGATTAGGGACAGGAATCAGGAACCAGTTCCAGTTGAGAACCAATGACAAATTGGAATCGGAATCTGTATCATATGCCTCCAAGCTTATCAATTCCTCTTATCAATGCCCAGGCGTGTGACTCGAAAATGAAAAAGGCGGAACTCAAGTGAAGGGCAGTGCAGATTGCGGACAGCCTACGACAAGCTCACTGACAAACAGTGGTGACAATAAAACAGTTGCGATGTGCATACTGAGAACCTGTGTTCCACACAGAAAACTGTTTAGGAATCAATAAAGGAATCGATAAGGAATCGGACCGATAAGCAGAATCGATAACGGCATTGGTATCAACAAAATCTTATCAATTCCCATCCCTACTCACGATTCGATTCGATTCGATTCGATTCGATTATGATTCACCTGTCAACGATATGAATGCAAAACTATTCTTGATGCGTCTGCAACGTGCTGCATCCTTGATTTTCTGTATTACTGCACAGTGCACGTGGCTAATTTTACATCAATTGAAACAAGCAGTCACCCATTCTATTCAAACAGTGCTTTTAGAAGTTGCACACCATCCGCCACAGATTGATTTTCTATTTGTGGAGCTGCACATCGCATCCACTCACTCAAGACAGCCCACCAGTG
The DNA here is from genome assembly GCA_029783665.1 of Naso thynnoides. Taxonomy (NCBI): domain Eukaryota; kingdom Metazoa; phylum Chordata; class Actinopteri; order Acanthuriformes; family Acanthuridae; genus Naso; species Naso thynnoides. The sequence goes on from JAQLOL010000004.1 coordinate 22,257,631, forward strand.
AACAGCATGATGTTATATGACACTTAATGTTTGCTCCCTCATCCAAACTCTCGATTATGTCGTGTCTCTGCATCGATGCAGGATCTTCCACGTTGCATCGCGATGCATCTTATGATTGCGAACGCCTCTATTCAGTGTCACTTAAAATGTTCTACAAATGTGATTGAAAGGGTCAGTTTCCCACAAATTACGCATGACATATTCATACTCATGGCATCTAACCATGCAGGTACTTGCGGTTTCATTCATTCATGCAGTTTTCAGACATCCGTCTTTGAGATTTCTGCAAAAACCACGGTTCAATATAATTAAATGGAATTTTGTTTGTGGGGCTGGAAAAAAAATCAATGATGCATCCTTTGGAATAAAATATTTGCGATCAAAACTGTTCACAGTGCAGAGCAATATGGGGCACATTCCTGCAGATGTTTTTAACATTAACTTTTCAATGCTGTGAGCAATAAAAATGAAATTCCCCTCACCTCTGTTGTACTCAAGTGAAAGAAAAAATGTCAGAAATGGAACAATGGCAAATAAACTAGAACTATCTGCAAGGCCATGACACCACAGAGGTGAGCCCGAAAATGTTCTTTGTGTAATTTGTGCGAACCGATTCTTTTCACGCACTCGTGACAATGTATAGATTGTTCAGCGAGCACACAGACACACTGTAAGTAGTCCTCCGTGCCGAGCTACAGCACAGCAGCACATTACTATGATATACTCATGCTCTCCATTCATACACTCAGTCATGACGCTGAATCTTATTTAATGGCACGAGCCACATTTGCCTGGAGTGGAGCCCTACAAGCTGAGCTTGGAGAGGAGAGGACTGTAGTCATCTTTCTTCTCCTGCCGTCTCTCTCTGTTTCTGCTCTCTCTGTCTTGCTCCCTCTGTATCTCTCTATCTCCGTCTCTGCTGTGATCGCACACACCCCCTCGCCCCTCACCCTCTCTCTCTCTCTCCCTCACTCTGTCTCTCTCGATCTATGTCTCTCTACCTGCCTCTCCTTCTTCTCCTCTGCAGTCAGTGAATTCCCTCGGGTTCGACAGCGGGAGACTATTACACTCGCAGACAGATTCGCTCTCCTCCAATTTCTCGCTGTCCTCTTCCTCTCAGCTTCTCCCCTTCTTTCATCATCCCTCTCTTCCTCTCCTCCTCCAATGCTCTCAAGCCTCTATCTCCTCTTTTTCATTACCTCCATCAGCATGAATGTGTTTGTGCTTTTTTTGTGTGCGGGTCTTCCAACCCTCCCCCCTCCTACTCCTCCTCGCGTCTCCCTCCTTCCCTCTTCCTTTCTCCTCCTTTTCTTCAGTCAATATAATTGGCATCGCAGGAGTGCTCCCTGCAGAGTATGCTAAAACAGCAGCACAAAAACAGAGGGAGAGCGGAGAGGCAGGCAGGCAGGAACAGAGAGAGAGAGAGATGTGAATAAAAGCAAAAAAAAGGATAAAGAGAAAGCAAAAGGGGAGGACAGGAAAGCAGAGGGCTATGAAGTAAGAAAAAGATGAGAGGAAAACAGAGAGGGACATAAAAGTGATGAGAGGGGAGGAGGTATAAATTCAGAAAATAGAGGAAGAAAGATATAAAAAGAGAAGAGGGCAGAAAGAAAGAAAAATAGCAAAGAATAAGGTGACTAAGCAAAATAGGAAAGAAAGAAAGGAAGTGATGAAAGGAGAGAGAGGAAATGAGAAGAAAGTGGGAATGGAAGGGGAAGGGGAAGAAAGCAAGGCAGAAAGACTATAACAGGAGGATAAGGAAGAGAAGATAAAACAATGATAAAGGAGGGAAATGAGAGCTTAAAAAAGACAAACAGAGGCCAAAAATAAAATAAATTGGGATAGATATGAGAAGCAAAGCGGAGAAAAGACAAACAAAAAAGAAAGAGAGGACAATTAAGAGAGGAGAAAGGAGGACATAACTAGAAGCTGATGGAAAGCAAAGGGGGACACAGAGGAGAAAATGAGAAAGAAAAATAGGAGAGAAAAGTTTTGACCATAGCAATCAGCAACCAAGGAAACCAGAGTGCATCCATTCAGAAACCAGCCAGCCACTCAAGGCAAATTCAGCCATATATCTCCTCCTGACTAGACACACGAGTGCCAAACCACATTAGACTGCAAGACAACCATCCTGAAATAACCCAGACCTCAGTCGCAGTAGCATTCTCTCTGTCTCTGCCTCTCTGCAGGTTTCTGAGGGAATAAATTAAGTCAAGTTTTTTGAAGTTAGAGGGCAACATTTTGCCATAAAAGAGCATGTCTTATCAGCCTAAAACACAGATTCTTCATGAGATTCAGCCAGGAGGAACATCCCACTATTGAGACCTTCAACATTTGTCCTAATTAACCAGCACGGCATCACAGGCAGGAAATGCTCTCGGCACAACGTCCATTAATCAAAACTCAAGTGCAAGAAACAAACACTAGCAAGATGCCTCTGACTGTCCTCTCTGGATAAAATGGGCCGACCAGCATCTGAATGCCCATCGTCCACTCATTAGGCAGAAATGCAGGTCAGAGGAGTGCAAAGATTACTGACATTACAGTCGTTACATTGCAAAGATTAAGACATCACATGACTTGTGACTAATGAGACTCGCTAATGAGCTAATGAATCTCCTGCTGCTGCTCCTGGTTGCTGGAACAAAATGTGGCCTCACGGTGTCTAAATGTGACGAATGTGGGGCTGCAGCTAACCTTTGTTTTAATTATTTTAATCCATCAATTATTTTTTTTTAATAGTTGATCTGTCATGTTGGAAATGGAACGAAGACAAATGTCCATCGCAACAACATAGCGGGGCCTTTAGAGGCTGCAAATCAAATCTGGAAATCAAGCTAGCTGTAGCATGAGACTCCTAAGGAAGCAACTCCGCTGCCCCTGTTTTTGCTCCGTAGTCCGTACCTGGCTCGCATTTCACTTTCGTTGCTCTCTTTTTTTGATGATCATCCTGATACGTCGGTCTTTTGGGGGGTTGCTTTGCCATGTTTACAGTTGTTGCTGAAGCTGGAAGAGAAACTTCTTCCTCTGGGTTGTCTGCCACTGTATCTGGCTTTCACTAGCTGAGGAGACATAAACCTGCATCTACCTTTGTAGAGCAGCAAATAGGATCACATGTTCTCTGAAATATCCCGATTGGCCGAAAGGCGTCCCTCATAGTCTTCATTTTCAAAAGTCTGAACACAGAGCCAAGAACGCAAGACGGGAGCAGAAGTCTTGTGTTCTTTCAGACCACCTGAATTACAATATGCTGAAAGGTCATTGTGGATTTTTTTTCCCATGGCACGTAAAATAAATTGCCAACCCCAGTTTTAAACTTGGTCTTCATTATGATTTCAAGTGCACACAGCTGAAGTTTTAGGACTGCATCTTGCACGGTTGAGATGCTGTCACATTGACTAAATCTGTCCACAGACATAAAAACACCTGGCAAAGCACTCAAAGCCGCTTCTGTGGTAGTTCCCTCTACAATAGGTCTTTCCAGGAGCAATTTTGTCATGATGACACACACACACACACACACACACACACACACTCACAAGAGGGAAAACTATACCAGCCACACTGTTGTGGCTGCCATATATTCTCACTGTCTCCTTCTCTAGCTCTTTCTCTCTTATCTGCCATGCTCTCATGTCTTACTTTACGCTCCTGCAACCTAGTGACACATGTGGTTCTTATGTCAAATGCTCCCCCTTGAACTCTGCTGCTCAACTTGATTATTCCCCATTTGTATGTTGCTTTGGACAAAAGCATCTGCCAAATGAATAAATGTAATGAGAGTTTACGGATACAAAGCTTGATTGCTTTTAAAGGCATTTTTAAAGGATTTTTGAGACGTTTTTTGCCCGCAGCATCTTTCGACCACCCAGCCAGAGCAGCCGGACTCAGGAGGAGCCAAAAATAAGAGCCATTAGCCCAGCTTGGAATTCAGGTTGCTCCTGGCTAATGTCCAGTTGCAAAAAAATGAAATGGACAATATCGGCCTCTTGTAGCGGAAAATCAGACACTGATGTGCTCACATCTTTGCAGAGAGCTGTCTCCATCACAACATCCTGGATTAAATCGTTGCACTCAACGGGGGAACTGTGTTCTGAGCCCAAGGAGCGCATGACTCTGCGTTTTACATCATCGATGTTCGGTGCTCAAATGCAGCAAAAGCTGACGGACAATTTTTCCCAGACGTAAAACCTTCAATGTGATGTGATCACTAGATTCTGGTTGCTGCTGATTAAAATCCCTCCTATGCAAATAAAAAAAAATGCACTACTGAACCATTTGCTGGGTGTGTACATGTACATATAATATTTTCTCTTTTAAGTTTTTTACCCTGTTCTATTCTTTGTATATGTTCTACATGTGCAGCATAAAACACAACAAACAACCTCGTGTTGCATAAGAAAGGACAAATAAATCCCCTTATACCCTGTATAATGCACCACTAGATGGATTCTGTACCCTGAGGTTAACTAGATATACTGAATGGTAGTAGTATGATATATCACATATATGTTATGCACAACTAAACTGTATGCCAACAGTGTAACAATATGGAAAGGGCAAAGCAAAGAACTGTAGACAATGTGGCAGCTATGTGGAAATAAATATGACTCAAATGCTTGAGTAAATAACCCAAAATACACAAGTGTTGTCTGTCTAAATGGTTCATATCAGCTGGAGACACATCAAGCATTCATTAATGATAAAGAAATACAACACCAGCTTTATACTTTCATGCAAACTGCTGTTACCAATCTAGCACATTTCCTGCAAAATCTGCCTTTATAGGCTGCTGTAAAATGTAGCACAGAGGCCCTCCGAGGCTGACAATCTTCCTTTAATAGTGTCATTTGTTTATGATAATTACTTTATTGTCAGAATGTGGAGAAGGTTTACAGATCTCGCAATGCCACAAATAGAAGACCATAAAACTGCCAAGGCAACTTATTTGCAATTCACTACGGCTAATAAATATTCCGGAATTATGAATGGACAGTGTAATAAGAGGGACAACATGAAATTATTTGTTAAGGAACATGAAGTCCAATTTTGTTTACCAAAGCCGAAATAATGAATAAAACATCGCACACCCTATTGTGCTGCTAACCCTCGCCTGCTCTGAAATAATCGAAGACGAGACATGCAGAACAAAGCAACATATCACAGTTGTCGGAAAATAAGACCATTTTCACACCTTTCAAGGTCTTAAATTTAGATTTATTTTAGGGGTTTTGCAATTTTAAAGACCCATGGATGCTCTCTCTCTCTCTTTGTGTTTCTTATTTTCCCTCTGTCTCCTCTGACTCTGCTTCTCTTCCTCTCTTTATGTGTCTCTTTCCCTCCCTTCCTCTATCTAATCTTGCTTTCTGGAGCCATGGAGGCCAAAAAAAAAGAGAAGAGGACAGACTCTATTCTATTCAAATCCAAAGCCGGCAGAGCAGACTCAAATCCAACCCAATCGCATTTATAGCCGGGTTCCGCTCCAAATGGTAATTTGTCGACTGTCTACTGGCTTGGACGCAGAGGCCCCTGAGATTGACGCGCCGGCTACAGCACAGCTAAGGGAAGAAGTGTGGAGGGAGAAGATGCTGACATCTTGTTCACTATTCTGTAATTATTTGTTTTCTTTGTTTTGGGATCCCTATATTTCCAGTTATTGCTGGTCCTTCACATTCACTGACATTTACAGATGAAGGTCCAGATTTAATAGCATATCTAGCTGTGTTTCTTGCTTGGCTGTGGCAAAGTCATTCTGTTGGTCTAACATGCTGGTCCAGAGAGAAATATCTCAACAAACTATTGGCTGGATTGTCATGAAACTTTATAGAAACATTCATGTTCCTCAGAAGATTAATCCTAACAGTTTTGGCCATCTCTTTTGTCTTTTGCCACTGTGAAATTTACATTTGTGGTTTGAATGTCACAACAAATATTTATGAATTACCATGAAAATGAAGGCGACATTCCTGTTCCCTCACCCATAAATTGTGCCACTGCCATCATTTGGTCAAAATTTCAATTTGTCCAGTACCTTCCCCATAATAGTCTAAAAAGGTTCATTTAGTCTGACTAGAATTATACACCTAAATATTCTCACAAATAGACTCTGTAATAACTTTGTTTCGTACCTGTATAAATCAGCTGACGGGATATGTCATGTGACTCTTCTGAAGAAGACTGCAGGGTGTTTGACAGTTGAAACACATCAAGGTATGAAAAAAAGTTATAAATTACGCTGGCGTCAGACTACAAGGTATTTTTGTCTGTTAAAATGTTCACTGAGTCAGATAAGGAGATTAAAGAATCATAAATTCTTGCCGTGTCATGGCCGAGAGACATAACAGACTACGTGTTGCTCCCCAATCAATCATGGTTTGCAGTGCGTGATGTCAGCGGTGAGGAGGCGCTCGCTACTGACTACTACTGACAAGCAGTCAAGGGAGGTAAACATCCTTGTGAGGTCGTGAGGCATCCTAGATGTGCCGTTGGTTGTCATCCATTATGACACACTCTGGCAGATAAAATGATCAATTGTCGCCCCCAATGCTCATTGATTGTTTCCAAGGCCACTCAACACCCTAC
>JAQLOL010000004.1:22264511-22276157 GCA_029783665.1 Naso thynnoides
CTGTATTTCTGAGCAGACGGATCTCTGCCCTAACACTGTCATGGTTTGGGATTCCCCCTCAGGCCACCAGCACTCAAAAATGTCTGCAGTGATTGCTGGGATTTGGAGAAAATCATCCAAAAAATGGCAGGTGTTGCATCTCTGTTGTATTTCTTGTTTCTAATGGGTTTACTCCTCTGACAGTGAAGATGTTTGTGGCTCTACTTTGAAGCTGCTGTATAAATAGTTGTTTTATGATACTGTCTGTCACGTCTGGCACTGTGAAATATTAATATTTTTTCTTGGTAGTATCCAAGTGGAGCTTTAAAAGGTCCTATTTCAGAGTTTTTTAAACAAGAAAGAATATCGTGCGTGATGATGTTCCTCAAATAAATGCATGCTGTTTTCAAGCCTCCCTACTGTGAGGTGCTGTTCAAGTACTGTGCGTAAGCCCAGTGGTGTTTATTACTGTGTTGTAGCAGGTACACTGTAATGCCCTCAACACAACACACACACACACGCACACAATCCTGTCCTAGAGATCTACTGCACTCTCTAACGCATACAGCACATGCATAGAAACCCCCCGGAACACTTTATTGTAAGCAATACGAGACTTTTACAGCCGTGGAGATTTACATGCTTTGCCTCTGAGTGGATTTTCTACTGCTTTCACAGTCCCTTACCGGTTCACACTGTCATTTTATGTTCACTCTGTTATTTGGACATGCCGTGTGTCGTTTTTGTTTCAGTAAAATCGACTCTATACAATATGAGTTGATAATTTATTGAGTAATGCATGTAAACAATATGATCATGTGTTTTGGATGCCTTGATAGATGAAATTCTTACGGTGAGAGCCACATCAGCAGTCTTGAGACTTAGATGTCATAAATTATACAAAAGTATGCAAAAAGAAGCAAAAATTTAATTGTTTCTGTAATATGTTGCTCATAAAGTAATCATTGTAGCATGAACAGCTACACAAAATCATAGTACATTTAGTTTTTAAAACAGAAGCAAATATCGTTGCAAATTGAGTCACTGAAGTTCTGAGAGAATTGTTGAAGTTTTTAGAGGTTCTAAATGTTTTCTTAGAGAAAATCTTCAGTTTGCAAAATTTTGGGACTGCAGAATAATGATGTGAAATGCTTGTCATAGAACAGTGCATGCACTCAATGGCGGCGGGGTGGGTTTGGGGGTGGGGACGATGAAAGAGAGGGTTCTCTCTGCATGTACAATTTGCGAAAACAAATTGCTGAAATAAAGTTCACAAGATCACAAAACTATACCTATTGTTACATATCTTTGCTGTTTTTAAGTAAGTTTATGGAGATCCAGGAGCTTTCTTAGTGTGCACACAGTAAACCTGTGAAGCTCGAACACTGTTGCAGGAGCCACTGTAGCTTTGATATTCATCTTCGCATATTTGGGCATGTTTTGGACAGAGCTAATGATAACAGCGAATGAGTTATTTAAGATTTGTTTGGACTCTTAGGGACTAAATGACCCTAAAAATAATAAATTGCTCACACAAATGTTTGATAGCGTCTCACTGATAAATGTGCCATTATAAAGGATTTCTTGATTGAAATTGAAGATGTCAAGCTTGATTCAAATGAAGCTTTCAGCTTTCATTTCAAACTGTGCAACATCACTTGACTGCAGGGAGTAAAGCGATTCAACTCTGACAGGAATATTTGATAGCAATAGTTTATTGAAGATGAACCAAATTGGAAGATTGACAATTAACCAAGAGACAAATATGACCTCCACCTGCCTTCTGTCGTCGCAGCTTCACTGCGGTTGACGCCCCCTGTAGCCACTCGTGGTTGTGTCTACATATGCTGGGACAGACATCTATTGTTTAAAGAGTATGTGGCAGTCAATTTATGACATGCTGGCTGGACCTAATCAGAAAATGCCTGTAAAAATGATTGGGTTTTTGAAGATGGAATTACTGCATGTCTTAACACTGCAGCCATTTAGCTGATGCTCTTAGACGGATCCAAGCACAATGACTAAGCAGAAGCTGAAGGAGTCCAGTGTCTCGGCCAAGGACACACGGTTATTGTGGGACTCACTCAATGAGACTTGACATCATTGAGACTTAATTTTATGATGCAATTCATATTTTGCTATTTAGCAGAAATATTTTCAAGTTTGCACCAGTTAAGAATTAATGAGGGCTGCAACTAACAATTATTGTGTTTTTCTCTATTAACTGGTCAATAAATTCCCTGAAGTTGACGCCCTAAAAGTCTGAAAATGTTTTATGTCTGCATCACAGGATGTAGACTGTGCGCATTTTTCAGTCAGCATTCTCCTTCCTCTTCTGCTGTCTGCTGTAAATACTTTGCAAGGTCGATGTCGCTACATCTTAGCTTAGCGCTGCCCAAGACGACTGTGATTGGTTTAAAGAAATACTAACAAGTCGGAGTGTTCTTCCCCTATTGTAGAGTGATAATGGGTTCAATCGACCTTTCCTCCAGTGCTGACACAGCTGTGGAAATAGGGCACACTATGGGAGACTACAATCATGTTGGACAGAGAGAAGGAATAAATGCTAACAAGTTAGAAGCAGAAACCAGAGAATGTTAGACATTTTAACTAAGGAGTTGAAAGTGTCAGCGGTGCGACTGTCTTATTTTCAGTTTGCTCATCGAAGACTTGCCACTTGACTTTGACTTGACCTCAAAGACTTGAAGCTTGATTGGAGACTTGTTTGTCTCCAGTACTTGACCTGCCTGATGCTGCTTGAATAAAATCCTTTACATCCTCTGCAAGTGTCTTTGATTGCAAAGTTTCCTTTATCACTTAATAAATATTACCAACATGATAATTTATATTACATTTAAAGGAGTTCATATTTACTTTGAAGGAGACCAAATTAAATCAAATGTAATTTTTAAAGGATACTATGTAATTCTGGTTAACAAACTGTGCATTTTATGAGCTAAATCGTCAATATTTCAGATATGTTAATAAACTTGAAGCTCTGGCTTAGATTAGATGTGTTAAATTCTTCAAACAGGATCCCCTTAAACATTCTGCACAAAGAGATGTGGGGTCCCGCCAGGTTGCCATGGTTTTGTTTTTGGTTGATCAAGGTGTAACACACGACCATGCGAAGAAATGTCACCATGTAGCCTTTTTGACACCAGCAGCTGACCTTATGACGTAAATGACCCGTCCTTTTCTCTTCGTCCTTTCAAACAGAACCCCTGTAAATTGTACCAGCAGGCTGATGAAACCAGGCCAGCTCTGACTCTCTCTGCCCCTGAGGGGAACAACCGCAAAATGTCACAGAAGCCTTCAAACAACAACAAAAAGAAGCTCTCTCAGGCACGTCGTCGCATGCCGTCACAAAGACAAGCGAGACACCTTCCATGTACATGCTATATGCCTTCCATCCTTCCTGTAAAGATATCATCCTGAAAATAGCTCTGCGAAGCTCAACACCGAGTCGCAATAAATAAATCACAATAATATTTAAATATTCATTGTAGAATAAGAGAGCAAGAAAAAAAAGGAAGAGCAGAGGATAGACTCCTTCTTCTTCGCCTCACAAATCAAATCAGTTTGCCTTGAGGAAGTTCGACTACATTATCAAATTCTCGCTTTAAGGGACTCATCAAACATACAGTAGCCTGTGTAAGAGGCTGATAGTCGTCACGCCTCGGGCTGCCCGTATGAATGAACAGCAGATAAGGGCATGTAGCTCATTAACTCAATTATATCGTTCACTTGTGCCGTCTGCCGATGCATTTCGCAAACGGGATCAAATTTGCCAGTAGATATGAAGTCATCTTCATTGACACACAGACCAAGGGAGAGTGACTGTGTTGTAAACATACAGAGGGAGGGTTTTCATTCAGAAACTCAACCACGTGGGCCGGTTGAACCTCACAGCAGGAGCTTTGTCAATAAATTCCTCCTTTAAAAACGGGTCCATTTGTTGAAAAGGAGCAGGGAAAAAAAGCCTGAACAATCAAAACAACACTCGACATGCTGCGGCACTCTCAGCGTGGAAAAACAGGAGGTCTGGCACGCACTCCTCGATCCAGCCCTACTGTTTGCTTTTGATAGCAAAAGTCATAATGACATTCAAGTACTCACCAAGCTGAGAAATGAAGCAGCGCCATAAGGAGAGAAATGGAGATAGGGACAGGAGAGAAGAGGGGAGTGTGCATGTGCGTGTTTGCACAGTGTGAGTGTGTGCGTGAGTGCATGTGTAAACTACAGTGCGTGCTTGTGTGTCTGTGTGCCGGGTCGGGCGAGACATGAGTTGGTTGGCAGCCAAGTGGTGCAGTTAGCTGTGGTGGTCGCAGCAGTGTTTCGCCAAAGTCTAAGTCTGTATTAAAGTTTGTGATTAATTTGGCGCTGTGTCATCACAAGCACACACACACACACACACACACACTTCAGCAGAGAATTCTTAAAGAGTCATTTAATTACTCAACATTTTGCTCACTAAGAAACAGAGCATCCCTGGTTGGACACCACCTTATGGGTGGCTGGCTGATCGATAATTTTACATGTCACATGCTCACACTGTGTATGCAGAATTGATGGCTGTGTGGGGAATATATAAGCATTCATTGACTGGCCTGCTAAACACACACATTTATGCATACACACAGATAGCTGGCTGAGCACACACACAATTATTCGCCTGACAGTCAACAGCTTGGCTCACAGGGGTATTTTTGCTTAATAAAGAAGCCCTTCAGAGCTCTGTTTGAATGCATGCGTGTGAGTGCATGTGCACTTGTGCACGCCGTCATGCATAAATATGTGGATGTGTTTTCCTTAAATTGTTTTTTTTTTAAGTGTGTTTGCATGAGTTTACACGTCTGTGTGTGTGAGGCTCTCAGACTCTGTGAATGTGTGTCTATACGCGTTTGTCTGTGAATGCGTGGGGCAGCAGTTAAGGACGTCTGTGTTCACTGAACAAGGAGCATGTTTAAGTCAGCGTGAGAGGGGAAACAGCTTAGAGACAGACAGATAGACTGAGCGCATGTGTCTGTGTGTGGAGCTGTCTTTGCTGTATAGTGGAGACAGGAAGAGAGAGAGGACATTTTTGGAAGGTGAGGACATTTTGGCCAGCTGGAAGACATCTGAAGGGCTGTTTAAAGGTAAAAACTTGGCTTTAACGGTTAGGGGTGAGAATTTGGTTTAGGTGTTAGTTCAGTTACGGTTACGAGCTTGGGACTGCATTATGTCAATTAGGGTCCTCACAAGCATAGAAGTGCGAGTATCTGTGTGTGTGAGCGTTTGTGTTTGAGTGTGTAAGCGTACCAAGGATTCTTAATAGTCTGCCTAGCAGGCTGTGAGAAAGCAAAGTGAAGGAGAGTGAATCAAAACAAGGTGCATGTGTGTATTTTTTAGCACACTAGCAAAGGGGTGTGTGCGTGTGTGTGTGTGTTTGCGTGTAGTAGATTCTCATGCGGGGATAAGCAGCTTAGGGAAGGAGCATATTCTTTTCTAAGTAAATCTCATTAATTTTAATTAGCTGTATATTTAGCCCATACACCTGGATTGGGTGTAATTCTGTTTGTATATATAGTGACTAGTGAGCAGAGCAGGTGAAATGACTCAGGTAGCGATTATATTGCCGTAGCCGCCACGCATTTGCATAATGTCCTGTTTTTGATTGTGTCGCACGCCTAAGGAGGATATCACAGGCAAATATGCATTCCCTTCATTTTCCTATTGCATGCTCTATGTAGCGCGCCATGGCTCGTCCTTTTAAGCATTCACCTTTTTTCTCTTGTGTGTTTTTTCTTCCTCCCTCGCTCCCTTTGCTGTTTCTTTTCATTTTCTCTCCGGTCTGTGCACCCCATCATTAGAGTGTGCTCGCTTTTTATTCTTACTACCCCTCCTCTTTCATCTCCCTGCCCTCATGCTTCCTTACTGTATGGATTTCTCTTGTTCACGTGCATGCCTCTGTCTTTCTCCCTCTGTCTCCCTCGCCCTCCCTCCTTTCCTGGGTAATCAGCTTATCCTATGTGTGTCCAAGCCTCTATGTCTGCGTTCCTCCTCTCTTTGTTTCGGATTCATTCAGCAGGGAGATTAGAGATGCCTATTTGGTGCCTTTGTTTTGCAACCGGCGCGGCAGCGCTGAGTTACACCGTGTGGCGATGGCCTCGTCGCAAAAAGCCACATCCACTCATCATGTGCTCCTCATACCCTGATCAGTGTCAGAGGCCACGTGCAAAATAAAAGCCAAGGCAGCACCTGTCCACTAGGCAGAGATGGAAGCTTCCACTTGCATCAGAATGATTGACTGCTTGATTGATCGGCTGACCTTATTTAATGTTTAAAGGAAGGGGATATTTATTCCCTGCACTGATCATCACTGCAAAAAATAGGTGCATCTGTCAAAGCTCAAGGATGACAGAATAAAGCAAACAAGTTTATTTTTGTGTTCATCAATAGGCTGCCATTTTGGAATTCAAAACACTGGTTACTTCTATTTCTCCAATTGAGAAAAAAAGTAGATCTACTGAAAGGGAGATGATACCTACTGTAAGTGACATTCATTGTATTTACAAGGTACAGTAAAAGCATTAAAACAGTGAAGTATTCAAAGGATTCAATGAACATATTTAATTCAGTTAGGTGAGTACATATCTGTGCTATGGCTTTGATGGAGGAACAAAACCTACATAACGCATGAGAGCACTGGAGGAAAACTTAAAATGTAAAGTGCAAAGCCAGAGTGCAAGAAAGATGACTTCACTTTCTGCTGAAACATTTGGTGATGTGACCTCAGTTACATCTTGTATGAAAATGCAATATCTGTGAGGATATCTAGGATAAAAGATAGGACAACACAGTGAGCAAATGCATATTACTACCTTAAAAGTGATCAGGTTCTTCAGACCAGAGGCGATCAAATCAGGGCGTGTCTAGGGAGTGGCCAGAGGCAGCACAGGCTACCCAAGGCGCCACCCCATCTGATTGGTTATAGAGTGCCTAAGTCATGCCCCTCTGCTTACGGGCCATGGGACTTTAATTCAGAAAAAACATGAACATAAGTCAATAGAGAGGGACAAATTAATTTTTGATCCCATTTGGCTTGTGTTCTGAATTACACATATGATGGTTGGAAATGTAAAAGTTTTCTTTCATGTAAAGAAAGACAAATTTTGCCATCAAACAAAAAAAGTAAAACATCATTTTTTGTGAAACCACTCTGTGAACTACAAGTTTCCTCTCAGACAACTATAAAATAGTTATACATACTTAGGCATCTTGGTTTTCAGAGGAGGGAAAATGTTATGATGTAACTTACGCGACTGGTGTTGCGGTCTTTATAATTACGTATTTTCACAAGCTACCGTTGGATGGCAAACAAAGACTTTTTTCACATGAAAAATTATCATTTAAATCAACGAAAATCATATGTGTAATGCAGAGCACAAGTCAAACAGCATCAAAAAAATAATTTTCCTTTCCCTATTGACCTATTGAGGTGGGCCTGTTTGATGAGCGGAGGTGCAATTGAATCTTAACCTGCAGCAGAGTTGTTGTGTGCACACCAACCTATATTGAGGCTAGGTGCCGAATAAAACTATATGTAAAGGTAAGGAGAAGAAGAATATCCACACACTGGAGTACAGGTCCCAGCATTTTAATAGACCGCACAAAGCAACATTTCAACCCAACAAAGTCTTAATCAGGCCAACGGTAATCACGATAGAAACTCAGGGTTTTTACACACACACAAGCAGGGGTTAAGGCGTGGCTAAAATACTATATACACTGTTTATTGGCCTATGTGACATGGTCTGCTTAATTGTGCAGTTCCATTTTAAATCAGTAAAAGCCCACTGTAAGTTTTGCACATTTTTGTAAGATAGATATTTCAAATATCTCTTGTTTATTATTGTGTTGTCCTTCTTTGTCAAGTTAGCTATGCTTCATTTTTACTTTGTTGGTACTTAATAGTGTGATTACATTTTCAGCTGTGCTGTTTCTTCCTTTATATGTAGCCCATCTTTGTAAAGTGCAATGTCTCAAAAGAAGAGCGGATGGAAGCTTTATATTATAATTGTATGGTGCCACTCTGTGTTGTGACTGGTAGGTCTATTTTGCTTTTAAATTAAACTTTACACACTGTATTGTTGGTAAATGTAGGTTAACATAGGTGGTGGAAACAAAAATGGTAAATCAATACTATTTAGACGCTTGTATTTGCACTTGCATGGGTGTTGGTACTTCAAGCCACTATGCTTGGGTGACTGACATACTGCCAAATCCCATGTGCCACCCTAAAAAATAAATACAGTCCACAGAATCTTGCAAACGGTTCACAGTAACAACTTATATCTGACGATCCACACCTTCAGCATCACACTGCATTCCCACTAGTTCTTGTTACTTTTTCTCTTCGATAACACCTACAGTTGTTGCAAACTGTGGCAATAACACACAAATCATTTTCGACCCTCTACGACAGATTTATAAAAGACAACCTTTTTCACTTTGATGAAAAGAAGCTAAATCCAGTCTCTGTAGTGTCCCGTCTCATGATCTTTCACCTCTCGTGCCTGCTCTCGTTGACAACAAAAGCTCCCAAACTACTTCCCCACTTTGCATACAGCGAAAGAAAAATTTCATTCAATTACAATGCAGCCATAAATGGTGATGAAAATACATTTACTAAGAGCCAGGTACTGTATTAATGCAAAGGACATTCAAATAATACAAACTGCATTTTAATAGCAGATGTACTGCTTATGGGATCTCTGAGCATTGAAGCTGTGTGCCACAGTGTGATTATGAGGCATAAGGAGTGCAGCAGTGCAGTGGAACCATAAAAGAACTCCACTGGGCAGTGGCTGTGTTACAATACAGAAACTTTAATAATGATGCCATCCATCAGTTTCAATGCTGGAGTCCGTCAGTTAAATCAGCCAGTCAGTAAAAGCTAAAACTATCAAAAACTTTGCGGCATGAACCCAGACAGGACACGGCCTGAAGGACTCTGCCAGTCTGGCTGCTGATTCACTTTGACACTGGATCAGATAGCAAAGCACAGTGCCAGAGTTTGGCTTCAGATTGTAGTCAATTTAGTGCTAAACTGTTGATCATAAATTATTTCCATCAGATAGTCGTTTATGGTAATGTAATGGAGGTCTAAACTGAAATGACCAATGCCAGATACATGCTTGCGGCAAAACAGCGAGTATTTCCAGTAAGAATGCATTAATATGTGAAAAAAACACACAATTTGAAAATATATATGCTTGCAGGAAAATTTTCCGTGAGAGTTTATAGTTCCAAGAAATACGATACGGTACAATACAATACGATACGATACGATAGGTCAGGACAAATTATCGAAATGTAGAACGTGTAAAAAGGACCCCCAAATAAGCTACTAAAAACTTTTCGGAGGGGGCCCCAAAACATAGAACATATAACAATAACTTAAAAATAAACACTAGAACAATAATACACACACTAGATATATTACAGACAAAATGCTACAAATACAATAGATCCCAAGAGCAATATACAAATAAATTACAAATGAGCAATCAATAAATCATATGCGATGATAGTTTTTCCTTTAGATTCTTTTTAAAGATGGAGACAGAATGCATCAATTTTAGGCTGCACCAGTCCGGAGAACACAGCACAACAACCACAACCACCAGTACGGGTTCTACAAGTGGAAGTACTTTCAGCAGATAAGACTCAGTGAATGGACATGATATCCTCAGCAGAAAACAGACTCGGGAGAACTCCCAGGACAGCGCACAGGTGAATTAAAATGGCTTTACGGCTGTGGTATCAGCGATAAGATCCCCCACCCCCGACACACTCCCATCCACCAGCTGAAGTGATGGCATCATCAAAAAGAGGCAATAAACAAGAGCAACCTCTGCTCTTTCAATGGAGGAGCTCCTGCGCTCGGGGGGAACCCTCAGCAGTCAGACTCAATCAATACAAACGCTGTGCTTTACAGCCACGCACTCGCATCTTCCGGCGCCCCGTCATCATTGGAGCTCCGCACAGTGCACTGATGGGCTTCAACAAACAGGCACACCTTTCCAGGCAGCCCTTGGTCTGCCCAACCATGCGTCAATGACAGGATGGGTTATTTCCACCCCCGCAGCAATCAATTAAAACCCCCATCAGAGAATCCCGGCAGGTAGCGAGAGAAAGGGGGGGGATGTAGTGGTTGGGGTTGGTGAGAGCGAGGGACCTGATCAAAGAAAAGCCAGTTGAGTGCGAAGCAAAAAATAATAAGGGCTCCTGTTGTTGGAAACGAGGTGAATTAATTTATTCCAGGACTGACGTTGTTATTGTTAGGTAGGTTTGTTTAATCTGCAGTGTCTTTGTGAAGTGATGGTTTAAAGCTGACAGCTCTGCGAATGCTGGACCCCCAATTTCCTCGAACCTGAGTTGCCGCCGAGTGATGTGTCTTTAAAGAGCACCTGAGAGGAAGCCGAGAGTGTTTCTGCTTTGCGAAATCTCAAGAGTGCTTCTCTCTTTCAATTTCCAAATGGCTTTTGCTGTTATTATGATGCTAGCAGGCGAGATTGATCTGTCTGATGGAATCTCACATTGCCTGAGTGGGCCTGGGTGGATGAGATCTGCCTCAGATTGATGAGGTTTAATGGAGTCTTGTTTGGGTGCTCCCGACACCTTTAAGATCCGACGATGCTAGCAGCCACTGCATCTTAATTCTGCTTAATTTAGCTACAAATTACTTATCAACACTGGTGCCTTGTTGAGCTGTGAGCTTCTGTTCCTGTCGCTGACGCATGTGCAATGTCACAGCATGTCGGAGCAGCTATATGAAGTTAACATAAAGGCACAGCAATGTGCACAATGTGTGATGCAAATCATCCCCTGGGCTGTAGTGCTCATAGTAGGAGCTTTGTTGGGAGTTTAATCAATCAGCCACAGCGCCTTAATTAATCGGCATGATGAACAGGAGAAATAATTGGTTTTGTGCCAGATGTGAATCTGTTGCAAACTAATGCCAGCCAATCAGGATCCAATTTATAATCGCAAAACTGATCTTGACGACAAAACACTTATAGGATCAGAGAAAAATAAACACACGAGACAATGGGAGGAATATTGCTCTGGATTTAAAATTTTGATAGGAGGCAGTTGCTTGAAGCGCTTCTGCATATTGTGTGTTTCAGATGCTTAATTGGATCTATATCGTGTCAGACTCATTATCAGTCTCATTGACTGACGTCGAGGATATGAGTTGGAATGTGTCGTTTCTTCTCTTTAAAAAAATCCCAAACATATTGCTAATTAATTGGCATGATCAGCAAGAGGAGAATTAATTGGGCTCCTCCCCAGATGTTTCTGAATGAATCTGCGGAAAACTAATGAGGGGTGCTTGGTTTTCCATTCAAGCAGCAGTCATTAACTGCAGCCCACATTGACAATACTGATCTGCCCCAATCCAATCAGACCAGGTAACCAGTGGCTGAAACAAATGGAAAAGCGCTGGAGCCAGTAAATAGCCAGGGTTGAGATTGAAAACCACTGGTTTAGTCTGGTGCTGGCGGAGCCAAATGGAAAAATAGCTTAGGCCTCTTATTAATGTCACAGTGGCTAGGCGGTAATTCCCCCAGGCTCTGTGTACCTCGGCTTGTTAATGAGTCACTGCTTATCAGTCAGCCT
>JAQLOL010000004.1:22294172-22306955 GCA_029783665.1 Naso thynnoides
CTCACTCGCAGACACACAATTCAAACTGACATTTTCTGAATGTTAATAATATGTCTCCTGCTCCACCCAACCTGGAAGAGAGGAAGCGAGAGACAGAAAGAGAAAGAGGGGAGAGTGTCAGAGACCGAAATGACAGGCGAGCAGTTTTCATAATATGCTTTTGTGTCACTCTATTTGTATTCATCTCGTTGCCTTTGTCTCTGTACATTTCCAAATGAATCCCCTTCTAACTCTCAGACTCTGATCAGCAGCCCGTGACACACAGATTAACAGAAATGATTAACCGTCACGATAAATTGTATTTGTCTCACCATGTCTTGCCCCTCTCAGCTGAAACGCCGTGGCAGAGAACAGATTTTGAGCTATTGTACTGTGTCTGTATCATGTGTGTGATCTTTGCTGCACATCTCAAGAGTCTTCATCATCCTGCTTTAATTTCCTTTCTCATCATTTGACACTGTGTCTGCTGGTGTTGAGAGGTATAATCTGCTTCCTGGTGCATGTTTTACATATGTTCACTGAGTTGTCGGCGTGTGGAAAGATTTTTGCCTACATGTTAGACATTTCACACACAAGGTTTTGGCCTTCAGGCAAGACGAAAACTCACAGAATGATTTTGCAGAAGTGTATGGTCATATTTCCTCACTACTTTCATAAACAAAATTAGACATGACATTTGTTTCCATCCCTGTCTGTTCAGTAGAAACTTATATTAAAAGACTTTGGCTGGAATTGAGTGCCGATGCAGCTCTTGGCCAGAAATCAGATCAGATTAGATTCTAGCAGTGATGTGGATGTCTGATTGTCAACATTTTTATGCTCCATTAATCAAAAGGAATTCCCAAGCAAACTGCCAGACAGCAGTGCATTAACATGCTACTTTGTCAGAAGTCAAACCTGGAAGAAAAACAGTAATCAGTCAAGTGTTGTGGAGGCTGCAGCTTTGAAAGCTGGAGGACTGTTCAGCATTGAGCAGCTGCTGGATGCCTGTTTTCAGATGCGTTGCTACAGGTTAGACCTCAAGTTTTGTTTGCAGTTCACCGTGGGCTAATAATAACTCCAGAATACAAATGCTTACAGTTGCTGATTCATATTGCATGCAGCTACAATGATTACTTTGCTGGTGTATGCATCTGCACATCAGTCAAGTTGCAGATAACATAAATGTCCATCCAGACTCACAATACACAAGCGAGTTGTAAAGCTTGAAAGAAATTTAAAGAAATTTCCTCCAGGCATTCCTGAGATATTGTGTTCACGAGAATAGGAGGGACCCAACATCATATTGACCTTTAAAAGGTAAAGACAGTATCATTTTCCGAAAAAATATAATACAGATTTGAAGATTATCACTTAAGGGCCCCTAGACATATGTGTTGGTGACTGAGTCTACAGAGCTGCATCCTCGTTCTGGGTGGGGAGATGGGGGTGCGTTTCCCTTGGCCAATGACAACTCACGCATGAGATTGGAAGTGGATAAAAGACAGTGACTGGATGCCACGCAGACCGGAGAAAATTGCAGATGCGGATGTAGGTGAAACAGCAGGTGGATAAAGCTCGTTCCAGAATGAGAGTGAATCTGTGTTTGGCTTTCAGCCACTTTTGAGCACTGAAGAAGAGGCTGGGGATGAAGAGCGAAGCGCAGTTGGCTGCTTTCTGTTGGACAGGTAGGTGCCAAACATCAGCGGCCAGCTTTGGTAACTTGCTAAATTATCAACTTTTCTATTAAAACAAATATTCCTACATAGCTTGCTGTGTAGGTCAAAGCAGTATAAGTACACACTACAATACTTCTGGTGGTCCAGGAGGAGGGGCCCAATTTGAAAGTTGTGTTTACAAGCAAAACAAATTATGCTACTGACTCTACCTTTACAATCAAAATCTAGTCAGATCATCCTTGTGTCAAATTCTGCACTTGTGATTTGAAGAAATTCCACAAAGCATTTCTGAGAAACTGCAATCACCAATTTACGACAGAAAAACATAAAGCTTCCGGCCACAGCTGTCACAGAGGTGTAAAAATACAATGAGCACATTGAAATTGCCAGAAAAACTATGCCAATTGCAAAATTTGCATCATGTACTTAATCGCAAAATAAAGATGAAGGTTTTAAAAATGCACACCTTTGTTAAAAAGCTTTCAAATTTCAACATCATTTGTTGCTCATTATCATCTATAATTGCTGCCAACATCGGTTTGTGAAATTTTTACCTGCACAGTGACAGTTCAGAGTTGTTTTTATATAATTGCTATGTGCTCGTTTGGCCTTACATTGAACTGGATCTTCTTCTGCATGTCACCCTCTGTCAAACACTTCAGGTCAGATCAGCAGAGCAGAGCTTTGGCGACGTTGTCAATCAGTGGACAGTCTGCTCCATTAGGATGTGTATTTTTAACAAGGACAGTATGGGACAGGAGAAAAGGTCTTGATGGAAAATGTCATATGTGGCTTCTGAGATACGGGCGTCAATCACCAAACCATCACTTGCCAATTTTTTTTTCTTTCAGCTTATTAACAAGACAAAGATGGTTGAAAGCTTTTAATCTTGGTTCCTCTTAATAAGTGCTTACCTCCAGGGCTCCTCCTCAGAATGAATTTACGGATCTCATCATAAATGAAGATGAGAAGACTGTATGGGAAGGCGCAGAACCACCACAATGTCCTGAGAAGAGAAGAAAGACAGTATAATGGGGCGGGGGGACGGATAGAGTAGCAGTGAGTCACAGGCAAACTGCAAATTGTTAAATTCATTGCAGCAATTCTTGAATATTAAGGATAACAACGTGGTGTTTAAGACGATCACAGACTTCATTTAAAGTGGAGAGTGACAGGCTAATGGCAGCCTATTAGGTCTTTAAGAGGTTATTTTTCGGTTCGGTGGAGATATGCATATGCAGAGCGTACTTCAGGGGGTACATGCGCAAGGCGACGTCCATTCCAGGGCAGTAGGAGAGGAAGGCAGCCAGAGCGGTCTCAACAAACAGACCGAAGATCAGGATTCTGTTCCTGTTGAGCAGAAAAGAAGAGCGCATCAGAGAAAGGAAAAGGTTAAGACAGTCGAACACTCAAGATGACTGAAATTATTGACTTCAAGATGAAGCTGCTTTGAAACCTCCTCTTATTCCTGACTTCATTACACTCCCTTTTATTCATCTTTATTCCAGCCGTCTCTTTTAACCCCTCTCACTTACTTCATGCCCTGCTGAAAGAGCGAGTTCCTCCTGGTCTTGCAGATGATGAGATCGGCCCACTGGACGACCACGATGCTGACAAAGAAGCTGGTGTGGCAGGTGAATTCAATGATCTTCCTCTGCTCATACGTCTGCAAGGTTGAAAGACACATGACTTTCATTATTGGGTGAGGGAAAAGACGAAGGGCATGCTTGTTTGTCTTTGTCACTGCCTCTTACCCACTCCTGCCCATAGCTGTCCTCCAGGTCGTTGACCTCGCGGTCATCCCAACTGATGCGGATGCCCACCAGGCGCGATGGGAGGAAGCCGTTCTCAGTCAAAATCACAAAGTAGGTGAAAAACCCACCAAGAGCCTGGATCATCCCTGAACACAGAAGAATGTGCAATCAATGCCACATCATCATCAATTCATTTGACCTTCTCAGTGAGGACTGACCAAACATTAAATTACATTTGTGGTCACAGTTTATTTTACGCACCTGTAACTGCCTAATAGTTCTCCTATTAAGATTTCTAAGTCATTTGGTGCTTATTATAGAGAACATAAAAAAAAAAAATCTGCTTTTGGGATCTCAGTGTAAATTACCATAAAAATAAAGCAGGTGTAGCTACAGTGATGGATGGTGTGAACTGTGTGCCATTGGATTAGTTTTACTCATTTGTTTTATTGCAGCACAGTGTAGATAGCAATAAGGGAAATATGTTTACAGAACAAGAAGTAAAATAATAGGATTTATAGATAATGGGTGTCTTGAGAAAAAAGGTATTTTGACAACCAGCAGTACTAATAACACCAGTGGTCTACTATTTTCATGTCATTTATTTACAGGAATTTTAGTAAAATATGACAAATAAATTGACTTGTGCTGAGCCTCATTCCACCTGGTGTTTTTTTTTCTCGTGATACCGTTTCAGAAACAGCACCAATGATTATATCCTCCTTCCTCTGCCCTCTAACATGTTGCCTATTTCTCAGTAAATGGTTTTAGACAGCTGAGGACTGCAATAATAGCCGATAGTGAGTTTTAATTCCATGTTGGAAAATTTGTTTTGGCAGAGTGGGCGGAACATTTTCCACATGATGGACATCTTGTTTTGGTGTTTAAGTCTTCACATGCACCAAACCTGCACAAGCACTGATCAAAGATTAAGACAATGCTCACTAATTATCTCATTCACTCTGCTGCTAAATGAAAACTCTGCACAAGGTCAGTGTCTCTGTTGATAGGTGTCGGTGTCATTCCCTCATTGATGAGAACACTGCTTGCATCTTTTTGTTTCCTGAATGTTGCTTCTTTTACTTCTCATACTGTGTTTGTTTAAAAGGTTGGAACAGTAGGTGCGTTTCCATTAGCCTGTTTTTATGCACATTTTCAATTTGAGCATAACATGTGTGAACACAGGAGACTCTAAAAAATCTTGAAATTAGTTTGGAAATCACATGACTTAAACGTCACACCAGCTTCAGAATTCCATCGCACTGGAAATGCTATGGCGACAGCGGCAGACAAAAATACGGATGAAAATACAAAATATGTGTGAACTGATGGGGAAACTGCAACGTTCCTTGAGTTAGTAATTTTGCAGTATTTCTAATGTTCATAATTGCCCACGTTATTATATTTTCCTTTGGCCTTCCTTGCTTTCTGTTTGTTTAGTTGTGCGCTTTAATAATTTCAGTTCATTGCGCCGCCTTTTTCTGCAGTGCTATAATGACACTTAACTAATAATTTTGTGCCACCTACTTGTTATCTTGATGAACTAAGTCCTAATATTTGCATAATAGTGGTGAATGGAAACACACATAAATGAGCATTTCCTTTTGGGAATTTTCTGAAAATTACATTAAAAATTGCAATATATTTTAATAGAAAGTTATTGGCTGTACATAAAAAAGAACAATGCATAATTTTTGACTTGAACTTTATGACTTATGCTCTGGCCCAGTGGTTCTCAAAGTGAGGGTCAGGACCCCCACTGAAAGGGGGGTGGGGGGTGCCATCGAGAGATGCCTTCCAAAAAACAAACAAATTTTTTGAAATATTTTAAACTGCATCTTAAACCCATTACTATAAGGTCTGATTGTATTTTCTTTTAAATTACTTTAAGAAATGTACTGATGGCCATGTTTGCATAAGCCTATTAGCGTGTGTGCTTAACATTATATGCCACCTCCATGGTCGACAGGGGTCCTCAGTTTCTGGCACCGTTGTTTTGGGGGTCGGCGGCTGAAAAGTTTGGGAACCCCTGCTCTTGCCAGCCATGAGGGGGCAATTCAGATGATTTTTTTTTTTTTAACTTCTAAAGCTGTCATGTCAGTCATCTTTACACACGGTCACTGGAAACTTTACCACGTTCATTATTTGTCACTCTCAATCAGATCATCAGATAAATGTTCAGCAGAAGCTTCAGGACTTCACGCTGTAATGTCAGAACAGCGGCTTGTAAATGTGGTTTGATGTGACCTGCAAAAGTTTTGCCCCAGCGGTGTTCATCTTGGAAGAATTATGGGAGTTGATGTGAGATGCCGGCTGTTTCGAGCAAGTTCAGCTTTAAATTGTCATCCAATGAAGCCCTGCCATATTTTGACCTATTTAACAGCCTATGAAATTGGGCCAGCCCTTGATTTTCACTATTCCCAAACCATATAAAACCAGAGATAAAAAGCATGCATTCGAGTGAGGCACCAGTGAAACATGAACAAGATTAAGTAGAAAACAGTTGCACTCTCTGCTCTCAATTTGCTGTAAATGTCACGACAATTAGAAGAAAACTGTGGGACTCACTTCTGACTGTGTGCTCACCTCTGGATCTGTTTTCCTCAACTGTACATACGTAAACATTTACAAAGGCAGTAAGAAATGCCAGAATTTCTGGTAAATGTCAATATTTTTTGTATTTATGCCTCTGTATGTTTATTATAACCATAACTTTACGACAAGAGGCCTGTCAGAGTGATTCAGGTTTAAGAGCTGAGGTACAAAGTTGTTATGGGCCCCAAGAAGACAAACCTATCTGCCCGTAAGCCATGCTGATGAGGCGTTCATTGACCAGCTTGTCGGTTCGGGGGTTCCTCGGTTGGCGTTTCATGATGTCGCTCTCAGCCGTCTCATAAGCCAGTGAGATAGCTGGAACCTGGAGGGATAAGGTTGATAGCGCAGAATTAGCTCACTTCATGCACCTTGTTCAATAAATGTGCAGAAATTTGTCTTTGTGGCAACAGTACAAAGGCGTGATGACAGAGCCAGACACTTGGTACCCTAGACAAATCACTGTTAATGCAATTCAGCATTCAATCACAGCGTGAAAGGAGGAAAGACAGAAAAAGGGCAAAAAGAGGAAAAAAAGAAGCAGTGACAGTGACAAAGAGAGAGGCGGGGAGAGGAGACAAGAGGAGAGAGACTGATTGTGAATTTCAAGGCACTCATAAAATGGGAAGGCAGAAAGGTCCCTGTAATAAAGACCTGATATTGGCTGGTTTTAGCGGGTAAGCAACGGAGCAATATGTGTGACTTAGGGCAGCATATCTGTGCGACTTAGGTGGGATTTGAGGGGGGGACTTGGCGCTGTGTGAAACCGAACACAAGCTCTGAGGTTGACAAATCCAGTTTGTTTTGGTGTTACACTCCCCTGACCCACAGCAGCGGAGAAAGACGAGGAGAGGGAGAGGGATGTGATTATGCCTGGCACCGACTTTTTCTGTCTCACACCTCTGAAAGTATGCGTTTCAGCATGAATTGTGTGCAACATCCAAATTTCAGCCTGCAAACATTCTTAAGTATGCCACATCTCGCTTTGATAAACATCTTTTGCAGCCATCCTTTTCCACATGGCACTTCTTGCTAAAAATAATCATAGCAGACTCCAAGTGCTGCTTGTCACTGCTAAATCTCAGCAGAGCCCTCAAGCCTGTTGCCTGGAGTTGAACTAAGCTGTTAACAAGCTGTTAACAACCTCAGCAGCAGACATGGGAAATTTGAGTTTTACTTGTGTACTGTACTATAGACACTTCAGAGGTACTTTATTAAATATTTTCATTTTTTTGGGTGCTGCTCTTCAAAGCAGACATCCAGCTGTTCACTCTGCCAGCGGTTATTAAATACATGCAGACATGTTGCTTTGAAGAGACGGGTTTTTATATGCAAAGTAGGTGCGAAAATTTGGCACTTTTAAATTTCAATCATCACATCTTTAAAGAGAAATCCAGCCAATACAGGATGAACCATCCCTTTGATTGCAGACAGTTGGGAAAATATTTGTCAACAGGAACAAATTTGTCCTGCTGCTAGAAAACCAAAGGAGTTCATCTTTGATGTCACCTGAATGTAATAAGTGGAGCTGCTTTATTAGCAATGTTAGCAAGCTGCTTCTCTAATCTGCAACCTTAAAATTCCTCATGACAGCCGAACACAAGGCCATTATAGTGCATACACCTCATTTGTTGTAAGATATTTGCTTTTGGCTCATTGGAATGTATAAGAAAGAGCTTTCCGCCACATGCTGCTGACTGGTGGCTGAGAGCAGGAAAAATTAAAAAAGTTGAAGTAATGAACACAAGTGAACAAGTCCTTTTGAACATATTCATCCTGTGCTTCCTTTCTTTTGCAATGATGGATTACGCCCCTCAGGCAAGCGGCGTGCCAGCAACTCTTTTTGTTGCTGCTGGAAATATAATGGAGAGACTGGCATCTGGAAATGGCAGAGCTGTGAAATGTAAATCTGTATGTGAGCGTCACACAGTCTTTGTTCTGCTTGAACAAATGGACGTCGGCAGCGAGCCAAGAGCGAATTTCTCCCACTGACAGAAAGAACAAATTAAACCAGACATTTTGTTCTTTTTACCTTCAGGCGCTCATATTTGATACCAGTTTTAACACTAGTTTCCTTAATGTCACCTTTAGCTTGCCTGTAGCTATGCAGCATGCTAACAATTAGCTAACGCCTTCATTAGGAAGAATCACTAAAACAAGCCGATAATTAGCTTTAAGCATTAAGGCCACTTTAAATTACGACCTTCAACTTTATGTTTTGTTGTTATGACCTTCTGTAAAACTTCTGTAGCTGTATGAGAGAGTTGAATAAAAACCTAGACTCTTTTTTAGTATCATCACAAGAAACCAGCACCTAAAAGCCCAGGAATAAAACTAAGATGTGTTCAAAAAGTCTTTGTTCTTCAGGTTTCGAAAGAAATTTGGAGACATGCCTTTAAATTTAGCTCCATCTGGTTGGAACAACCTGCCAAGGTCACCTAGCTCTATTACCTCCTTTCATTTCTTTAAGGCATCACTTTTCACTTGCTCTTGCTTCTCATCATAATTATAGTTGAGATAAGGAAATAATTTTGCAACACCTGCCTCAAAGCATCCATCTATAATGCATTATGAACATACCTACAATGCGTTATAATATGCCCACAGTGCTGGATAATCACAGTTATAAGCAAGGTTAGGGTTAACCCTGACTCTAACCACATATAATGCATTTTGAGTGTGTTCAGAATATTGTATATGTTAGTATTTTTAGGGGATAGGGAGGCTTCTGTCTGTGTAAATTATTTTTGTTTGAAAGCAAGATGATGCATCTGAAGGGATTTATCCATCTAAATAAATGTTGATTACTAATCACACACTTAACACAATACAAGCATCTATGAAGACGTTATTTTTCAGAAACACACTACCATCGAAACTATTGATTGACACAGTGATAACGTTTCTTAGCACGTCACACAGAGATAGATGGACTGAAGAAAGAGTTCATTTTTCCTGCTGCTCACCATGTCAGTGCCTAAGTCGATGCAGAGGATGGTGACAGTTCCCAGTGGAAGAGGAACGCTAGCAATGATGAAAAGGAGGAAGGGCGAGATCTCTGGGATGTTGCTGGTCAGTGTGTATGCGATGGACTTCTTCAAGTTGTCGAAGATTAGACGACCTGCAGCAACCACAAATGCATGAAAGACAAATGATTCTTTGCAGATCAGCAAGATTCCTGTGGATAGAGATATTAATAGTAAGATCTGACCGATGTGGGATTTTTGGGACCGATGCCAATACCGATATTAGGGAGCAAGAAAATTCTCATAACTGATACATTGGCCGATCTTATATATAAACAGTGTCTACTGCATGTGGTTGTGAAACACTTGTGACAAGAATATGTAATGGAGGCAGGATATCTTACATTTTAACAAACTTTATTCTAAACATCAGTGCACTGTACAGTGAACACTTTACTTGTTAGTTACTAAACAATGGACCGCCCTCTGCTGGACAAACTATGTAGTTACACAATTTTAAATCACTGGTCCAAATATTGTTTCTGGCCTTAGAAAACAGTTTCAGTATCGGTGCATATGGGAGAACATAAATGCAGATACTGATGTATCTGCTACAGGTTCATATCAGCCAATAATATCGGCAAACCGATATATTGGTCAGGCCCTACTTGATAACATAAGGATTTAATTTTGGATTGGATATTGGTTCCATACTGCTTCACTACAGTCTACATATAGTCTTTTTCTGGTATTATTGGCTTCACCAGGTGTGGGGCCAATTTTTCAGACTTACTGAAACATAAAATGACTAATTCTGTCTGCTTTGTCAGCATATCTATTTTTCAAATAATTTCTTGTCAGACCACATTGGCAATACTTGAGATTAAATATCAGTCTCTTGTGGCAAGTCTGAAGTCAAATCCTCGAGGGCGAAGTCGTGTCAATTCATGAGCCTTAAATAAGCAAACTGCAGGACAAGATTTAAGCCTTTCAGCTCTCTGACTGCTAGCCATGAAAGTAAAACAGCGTTTGAATATTTTCCTTTCAAAGATGTTAATGGCATCTTACATGGCTGAGATCAAGTCTTTTGAATACATATAAAGGCATTAAAATAGAATAAACCATCTCTGCTTGGTGCTGTCATATTTTTTATTTTTATTGTCCTGGATCTCACGGGTTCAAATCTGTTTCAAGTCTCAAGTCTTCATGTAGTGACTGAAGTCTGACTCTAGTCCAAGTCCCGAGTCTCAAGTCTACAGCTCGGTTAAATACTAAGTCAAACAATTATAATAATATCACATTTTCAATTTGGTTTTGAGATATTTATTAAAAAATAATCTCCAGTCTGTTGTGCTATAGATAAAGGAGCTTGCTGCCACAGTGTTTTAAGTTTTAATAGGTTTTTCAATCTCCTGCTCCTTTGTTTCTCAGACTTTGCTTTTTTCCTTTTTGTTTCTATGTTTGCTTCCACCATTACTTCCTTCTTTTATTCCTTCACTCTGTCACCATGTCTCTCTGCCTTACCCCCTACACTCACCCTCTTCCACTCCAGTGACGATGGAGGCAAAGTTGTCGTCCAGTAGGATCATGTCAGCCGCCTGCTTGGACACATCGGAGCCAGCGATCCCCATGGCAACGCCGATGTCGGCTTTCTTCAGGGCCGGGGAGTCGTTCACGCCATCGCCCGTCACAGCCACGATTGCCCCCTGCACACACAAGGACCGGGGAACAAAAAGTGTCAAGAATAAAAAAAGATAAGGACCATGATTTAAGCTTTTTTTTTCCTGCACTCTTCCTCTCTCCCCCTCCCCTTCTGTCTTAATAATGTCTTTTCAAAGCAGCTCTGGGGAGATTAAATGAAAAAATGGAATTGAGTTGCAATCATTCAGTCACACGGAGGGAGAGTGAGTGAGACCGGGTGAATTGTAGCATGACCTCAATATATGTGGGTGTGTGAAAGTGAATACACACATCTGATTTCCGCATTTCACACATAAAAGTTGAACACATACAGTAAGACGTATTTAATAAATGAGTTAATACACAGTTACACACTTGTGTTCCACCCTATACTCACAAAGGCACACACATACACACAACAACAGCCTGCATTCATCTATTCAACCGCCTGCACTTAAAAATGGCGTGCACACACACACACACACACTCATACACAAACAGTTACACACTCAGTTACACATTTAGCCTTTACAGACACACACCTGCATTCAACCATACCTGCATGCTTACAAATAAAGAGACACATTCAGGCACTCATCTGCACTTTATCACAAACACACACATGCTTATATTCAACCCCAAAAAACACACACTTTGCTATTTGGCTGTGTACTCTCAAAAAGGTCCATAAAAACACACACTTTCACACTCACACACACACAAACACACACACACACACACACACACTCTCTCTTGCCCATTGACCTGTCTCTGGCAGCCCTCCACTATGATGAGCTTCTGCTGAGGAGAGGTACGAGCGAACACTATCTCAGTGTGGTTCCTCAGCAGGTCGTCCAGGTACTCAGAGCTCATGTCCTTTAGGTCCGAGCCGTGCACAACACAAGCCTTGGCATCTCTGGGAAACACACACACACACACACACACACACACACACACACAAACACAAACACAGCAAGGAGTCAGTGATACCAGGGGCAATTATGCAAAGCCAAGCATTAACATTTTCCTGCTTTCTCCTCAAGTTTGTCTCTCTGTCTCTCTTCTCACACACAAACAAGCACACTCACACACACGCTCCACAGGCAGGAAACATACCCTTTAATGCTTTCTGTCTTGAAGGAGCAGTTTGATATTTTGGGAAAAAGGCTTATTTGCAGAGTTGGAACAAAAGATCAATACCACTCCCATATCTGTCTGTTCAAAATGAAACAGCAGCCAGCAGCCGGTTAGCATAGCTTAGTGTAAAGATTAGAAATGAGGGGAACAGCAGGACTGTTTCTGGCCCAAGGTAACAAGACCTGCCCACCAGAACCTCAAAAGATTTAATTAATGTTTTGTTTTAATGTTTAATCTGTATAGAGGTGATAATTAATGGTTTAACGGGTAGCTACTGTTTGTGCCAGACTTTTTCTTGGCAGAGAACTATCTTGGAGTCGTCCCCTGTCTGATCAATTCTGTCAATCGTGTTTTTTTTACATTGTGACCATGCGGCAAACTTCAGGGCTGAAAAGCGAAGCCAAAGTGGAAGAGACCGAGACAGCAATAACTTTAGGCAGGCACCACAAGCTAGTCAGTCCACAGAACCTATTTTAAAGTTCCCTAAATCGACAAGAGAAATAAACATGTTTAAAGTCTGGTGCAATAATGTTGCTGATTTCCTTGTTTATGAAAAATGTACAGAGTTTGAATTTTTATAAATATCACTAGTTTAAATTACATTAGGGCTAAAAATTATCCATAAAATGGGCTGCTCTGAGTGATGGCAAACCACCGGCTTTCTGCTATTGTCTCAGCTAATTACAGTCACTGAACTTGACCACTCGGTAATGTTGGTGGTTTTGGTGCTTTTGGAGATTTTTCCAAACAAATATCCAACAATAATATGGGATCAGATGCAGCTACACTTACAGATATCAAAGAATTTTCTTTCCTCTTTACTGGATTCGCCAAGAGTTAGGAGGAGCCAGTAACGAGCAAGAAGGCCACCATACTGAGCTTCACAATGACTCTTTGAACACCTAGAATGTGACTATGCATGTGTGTTTTCCACAACCTAGGAATGTGGTTTTAATTTTGCTATTTCTACCACTGTGCATTATCTATTTGTGATTA
>JAQLOL010000004.1:22316497-22331435 GCA_029783665.1 Naso thynnoides
TTTTGTGTTTGTGTTTGATAGTGTGTTGTGTGTCTCTGTGGTTGTGTGTGTGTGTGTGTGTGTGTGTGTGTGTGTGTGTGTGTGTGTGTGTGTGAGCACTGTGGACGTTTATACCATCAAAATGGAAAGGTTCTCCTGTCCAGCTTTGAAATCAGCTCTGTTGCACAGGG
Source organism: Naso thynnoides (assembly GCA_029783665.1). Lineage (NCBI taxonomy): Eukaryota > Metazoa > Chordata > Actinopteri > Acanthuriformes > Acanthuridae > Naso > Naso thynnoides. The sequence goes on from JAQLOL010000004.1 coordinate 22,316,668, forward strand.
CGGCCACACGAGACAGAGCAGTCCAAGTAGCAGAGCTCTTGTCAAAACCCAAACCTGAGAGAATAGCAGAGGGAGTCGTGTTAGACGCAGTTTTTGGGGGGGCTCATGCAGTATTTATGCTACCAACTTAAATCTCGGTTCAGAGAGCAGCAATGGATATTGTTGCTAAATAACAGAGGTCAGGGAAGTTGAGCAATCACTTTTTCCTGAACAAAAGTGATTTTTTTTTTATTCCCTGGGCCTTAAAAGTGATATTAATTTTTAACGAGAATGTCTCAAAAAATAAAAGCTGCTTGGTAAATTTTCTCAAGTCAAAATTTCATCTCTCCCACCCAAATAGAACTGAAAATGACCCTCACTCTGCTGCCGGCGTCTACATACATTTTTCATTTTGGCCTACACTCTCTAGAGTGGTCACTGTCACTGGTAATGTGCAAACAGAATATGATAGCGTCGCGCAGCAGACAGAAGCAAATTTGTTGAGGTTGACAAAGTGCAAAAGGCTCCAAAACCTGCAAATGCTGCAGAAGGAGTCTGTACTCCTGAAAAATGAATACACTGTTTTTCTTCAACACTGTTTCAGCCATGCAGCTTTTGTCTACACTGCTGGATGCCCATTGTATGACTGCACAATCATTGGACTCAATGCTCATTAGTATGCAAAGAACACCTGTTTTTTCTACTTGCAAACCTTTTGGTTATTGCGAAAAGCTTCTTTGAAATTTGGCTCGATTTGTCTCTGTTTAGTAGGAGACAGGAATCCGATTGGTTCCGCAGCAGCAGCCTTGCTGAGGAACTCTGGGAAAAGACACGTTTGTAGCTGAGGGTTTTGCCGCCCACTGCATACCGCTGCTCAATTAATCCAAGCGGCAGTGCGAGCAGCAATGTTGGTTGGCGCCGTGAACATTGGACAGATGAATTTCGGCAGGTGGTCATGCTCCCTCTCTGCATTCCCTCACACTCACTATTTCCCCCTCATATCTCTAAGTGTCTCCATCTTTCCTCCAAGCTCTCTCGTTCTTCCCCTCCTCCCTTTCTTTTTTCCCTCTCTCTCTTTCTCACCCGTCTGGTTCTCAGTGGTGTCAGCCTCGTGGATCTGGTTGTCGAACCACATGTGGGCCACAGTCATGCGGTTCTGGGTCAGCGTGCCCGTCTTGTCAGAGCAGATGGTGGAGGTGGAGCCAAGAGTCTCTACGGCCTCCAGGTTCTTCACCAAGCAGTTCTTCTTGGCCATTCGCTTGGCAGTGAGAGTCAGACACACCTGGGAGGACGGCGGGAGGTAAAGGGGGGAGGCGGGGTGGAGAGAGCAGAATAAAGAAGGGAGGGAAACAGGGAAGAGGACGAGGGAGGATGGATGATTGTTAGCCGACGAGAAGAGAGAGTATGTGTACGCACTGGTGCGTTCAAGTGTTTGTGCATGTGAAACCATGCGTGCTCCAGGTGCCTTCCAGTGTATAAGTGTGTGGGTGTGTATGCATGCGTGTGTGTATTTGGTTGGCTGGTTAACAGCAGGTGCACAGGAAGACAAAATAGGATGAATAGACCCGTTCCATATGTTGTAAGAGACACATCAACACACATTAATTCAAGCTGACCACGTTCCTCAAACAACAACAAATGCAGCGCAAAGACACACAAACATTTCCACACATGACTCACAGAGTGTTTAAAGCAAAGGCAACTAAAGAAACCAGTCACTGGAAGTTAATTTATTTTCTAGAAACACTGAAATGTCGACTGATGGCATTTCAAATGCCAGCTGGCATCCACCTCAGCTCACACTTTGTTTATTGTTGCAGAAAAAGTTAGATGCACTTCAACATTTGAGCTCCTTCAACAGTCAGTAATAAATCACCTGCTTTGCTATGGTCTGTTCTGTTCTCATTAGCACTCCAGCTAACATTCACTGAGGGTAAATTAGAGTTAGGAAAAGCACAGGTGTAACTAATAACATTGATGATGGCTCCGTTCCATTTAGGTTTGCCAGTAAGCCATGACGGTGAGCCAGCAGGCACAATATCAGTGCTTCAGAACTGGCACGCTTAAAGCTGCACTAATCAATATTTTTATGTTAACAATGGGTCAAATTACTGCATGTAATGGGGAAACAGCTGCCCACGTCAACAAAGCCATGGAGAATTAACACCCATCTCTGAGATCTCACCCTCATGCTACAGAGCTTTTAAGCCTCTTGTAGCTCATTTTTTTGGTTTTAATCAACCTCATTTCCCTGCTTACGAGCTCATTAACCCACTGCAAGCTACCTGCACTGCATCTGCAGGCCTACGAAGCAAAATAGAACTGAAAAGGAATTAAAGTTGGACATACTATGCCCGAATCACATGACTCCAAATGCACGCTACTTCTTCTGTGTCTGCCTAATGTGTAATGTCTTTCCAATATTTTCTACCGTAACTTAAAGGCAAGGCAAGTGTATTTGTAAAGCATGTTTCAACAAGGCAGTTTAAAGTGCTTTACATCAAACACAAAAGGCATTAAAACAAAATATAAAAGCAACACAAGACACATAACAAGACATTTTGAAATACAAGTTAAAGTGTTACATTGGAAGAAAAAAGATAATACAGGGCAATAAAAAGGCAGTAATATATAGATTGTTTTTCAGCTTGTTCCCATGCCACCCAAAAAAAAAAAAAATCAATTTAGTTTTAAATGGTGCCTAGTCATACATAATGTTACCTACACCTGTGTTTAGCAAGGCTACTGTCAATAAGTTCATGAAACTAGTTAATTATAAGCAAAGGTTACCCAGCAACCAAATTTACACAAAAACAAATCAATCCACACCCACACACTACAGTCCAACCCCCAATCATCTCCATCTCATCATTACGGCTCATTTGGGTTTATTTAGAAAAAAATGAATAAATAATGAAAATGGAGTCAATTAAATCACCACTGGCAACACAAACACTCTTTAAATGTTTTGTTTGTTGTTCCTGCAGAGCAGCAGTTTATGTTTTTACCAGTGGTTTTACTCACTATTCCCAGAAGCCTATTAGGACCTGTCCTTGCTACAAGGGGACTTTGTTTATTGTAAACTGTTGTTCACATTTGTTTTCTTGCAGGAAACCAAGATGAGGGTGCACAGGAAGATTAGACCCTATTTCAAACTGTTTAAACTGACCTTTCCTTTAGAGAAACACAAACCTTTTTTGGTGTAAATCAGTGAAGTTGTCATATAATGAGCCTCACACCCACGCGATACTCACAGTGACAGTAGCCAGCAGTCCCTCGGGTACGTTCGCCACAATGATGCCGATGAGGAAGATGACGGCCTCCAGCCAGGTGTACCCCAAAATGAGTGACAGGATGAAGAAGGACACGCCCAGGAAAACGGCCACGCCCGTGATGATGTGGATGAAATGTTCAATCTCTATGTTGATGGGTGTACGGCGGACTTCAAGCTCTGATGCCAGCGTGGCAATGCGGCCCATCACGGTTCGGTCACCAGTGGCTATGACAATGCCGTGAGCCGTACCTGAGAGAAAGGGAGGAGTCACTGTCAGTCTATGTGGACAAAAAGCATCGGTAAATGACAAACACCATTCATTTTTATTATTCAGCGCTGTACGTTGTTAACAGGAAGGAGTAGATAGGGAGGTGATAGATGGATGAAGAGTAATGATGGATGGAGGTGAAATACAGGTGCTGGTCAGTGATTAATAGCGGGATTTGGTATTAAAGGAGCATCCACGAAAGGTTCGGTTACTCACAAAGACAGAGGGAAGTTCACCTCTTGTGAAACACATGACTATATAAAGTTTTTACTACATGAGGTCGGCAACGATTCCTAAAACATTTGTCAGTAAGCACGGTCTGTTTGCAAATGACTGCATTCTGTTGTTCTTTATGTTTTCAACAGCATCCAAATTTTTTTGGAATCATGGCTGTAATTCCTGTGAAATGATTCTTTAACAAAACCAACACAAAGTAACCAAAGCTTAGTAACAGCTAACAAGACAACAGACTAAATATAATTCTCGACTCTCTTGTAGTGTTCATTACAGATTTAGATCATTTTCATTTTTTCTTTAAAAGCTGGCGTATAATTCAAAAGATATTTTTATTGAGACAGGATGCAATAAAATCCTGAATCTCAGCATTTAAGTCAAAATGGAAAAGAAATCCATAAAGCCCGTTTGAGGAACTTTCATTTGTGTTGATGCAGCAGCGTGTGTGACAGAGTTGTTCTGATTCTGATCCCAGCTTCGGAAACTGCTGCCAATACCGCCAAAAATGCTGGTTTTACTGGCGTGTATGCCAGTCTGTAAACCAATCAGATATCATGTTATTTATTAGCCGTGAAATGGTACCCAGCTACTTTCCAATTAGCTCAGTCAGCTCTGTCTGATGTGACTTCTACCACTGTGCTGCTGCTCTTGTTATGCTGCTGTGTCGACTTTAATTTCTCCCACAGGAATCAATAAGTTTGGGTATAGGAATTAGTATTGGGAAGGAAAAAATGGTATCTCAACATCTCTAGTGTGTGGACAAAAGCGGTACTGCTTACTGTCGTAAAGAAAGAAGAGAGGGAAAAGAAACACTCCACTTATTAGCGCAATAGCAGCTCAGCCATAAACACAAAATGTTGAAATTATCTAAAGAAAAATATCTTCCTGCCTCCAACCACAGATAGTGAAAAAGAGAACAGCGGATCGATCATGCTCGCAAACAACAAATCGTCTCTTCCGTTGCGTAGCTTCTCTGCTGACTGAGCGGACCAGGCAAAGACACTGTAAAAGACAGGACAGTAATCTCCAGTCTCCTCGTTGATGGTCTCATTTGCCGATGTAGGTCGGTTGTAATGCATCAGTATTAAGTTTAGACTGCTTCATAACCAGCTAAAAGTTCCTTGTAGGGACACTAACGTGGCAAAAATATTTTAAATTTTAACCATGATAACTCCAGAGACAACTTAGCAAACTCTTTCCTCTGATGAAGATTATGTGATATGGGTAAAGGCTCCCAAAAAGCTTCTAAATGGGCCTGTGAGGAGAGTGTTTGAAGTTCAGCTGGATCATTGATTGACAAATGACATCATTTGTGGGCTGGCTTCTTTATAAGTATGATTAGATTTATTAGACTAAAATCGTTTTCTCCAGAAAGCACATGTTGTGCTTTGGAAATTAATTTGTCATTTAAAATGTAACCTACTTTACATGTAGATATTGATGAAGTAGCAGATTCTAAAGTGAACATCCCATTGAAATGCTTTCTGCATCACTGTTTGATGATTGATAGCAGCTGAAATCCCCATCGGATGACACTCATTAATAATCTTTATGCATTCAGAATTTACTAACTGCATACTGTATCGTGGGCTGGAGGGATGGCTGTTCTGATGAATCATGCACTGGAATGTGGAGCTCACTCACGGTCGGGCAGTAATGCAAAATGTTGCTCTCCAGATGGCAAAAAACAAAGACACTTAGAGGCGATAAGAGACAATCTTGGCCAGATGTGGCTTACTGACCCTCGACACAGTTGGTGGAAAAGAAACAGATGTTGCGGGTCTCCAGAGGATTGTCGTGCGTGAACTCTGGGGAACGAGTCTGAGGCTCAGATTCTCCCGTCAGAGAGGAGTTGTCCACCTTAACAAGGACGGGGAGAGAAAGAAGAGTTACCCAGTAAGACTGAGGGACAGAGAGGACAGAGTGAGGAGGCAAGACCTTCAGGGTGTGAAAGAGGGATGTAGCTCTAATCAACACTTGTCATGTCAAAACTATCTTCTGCTCTGAGCTATTTTTCACACGTTTGACTACAGGTAAAGAAATTTATACCACTGATCACCCCTGTCTTCTTAAGCTGCTTCGAGATCCAGTGGGATAAACTCAAAAATGAATTCTGGTCAAAGCTAAATGGGTGATATTTCTGTGAAATTTTTACCCTGCAGCAAAAGTCAGTTTACAGAAAGAGATAAATGTTGAAATCTCGGAGGAAGCCTGGTAAAAATGTATGTAACAACAAGCCCTATCTCTCATTTACACATTATGAGCTATGCTACCAAAACAAGAGCTCTGCAGTGGTTTCAATGAGTGTAAACCTGGCTGAAATGTTTCTTGTTTGCTGCAAAAAAAACTTCAATAGGAACCCGAAAAAATAGTGATTCTGCAAAGACAGCAAATTACAGGAAGTTTACTGGAAGGAAACTGACCTTTTGAGAGTCAAAGAAATTTTTTCTGACAGACCAAGAAATCAGCTCTCAAAAGGATTCTTTGAATATCTAAAAAAAATATGGAGTAACTGAGGATATGTGTCTGATGAACATGTGAACATATCACTTTGGCCAGGACTGAAATATCTCAGCTGCCTTTTGGTGGGTTGACTTGAAATTTCAGACATGGTCCCCAGAGGATGAAGCCTACTGAGTTTGGCGATCCCGTGATTTTAGCACCTCCTTGATGTTGACACTTGAGGGTTTGGAGTGAATATTTAAATGGCTGTAGTGTGGACTGACACAAAATCTGGCAACAGCAAGCTCTACGACCAACAGTTCATAATTTGGGAGACTGTGGCGAGAGGAGACACACCCAGTCGTTCTAACATTAATGCTACACTGGCAACCACAAGAAAGTAACTGATCGACAGATTTTTGAACAAGACAGAGGCAGGCTGCAGTGAAGGAGATCACACGTATGAACCGTTCACTCCACACTGAAGTGTTGAGTTTAACTCAGATGTGTGAAAGAAATGAAGGAATAATCGACTGGAGTTTAGTTTCACTTTCTCTTTCAAAGTAGTAGAGCATCCCTGAGGGAGAAGGGGGGAGTCCAGTGGAGAGATGCTGGCTGCTTATTAAAAACTCCGGGGGTTTAATTACATTTTAAATATAATCAAGAACAAAAATCAAGAGAAATATCCCCAGATCTACAGGATAGATCACATATTTTGTGCAGACATTCATGGTTCCTAAAGGATGTACTTTCTAATGATTTTTGTGATCCGCTGACCTTCCCTGCAGTGGCGCTAGCAGCTTCATAATTTTGGTCTCGAGGGAAATGTCTCGACAACTATTGGATAGTTATCCAGGAAATTTGCTACAAACATTTATGTGATGTCAGGGAGAATAGTAATAAATCTGGCAATACTCTGACTTAGTAGAGCCAATGATAACCTCATCATCCTCAGCTGTTCTTTGTTTTGGGGCGACTTAGCAAGCATGCTAACATGAGTTGGACAGACAGACACAATCGATAAAAATATAGAGAGAAAGTAGGTGGGGAAGGAAAAGTAAATAGCAGGTCAGCTGAGCTGCTGTAATCCCACAGAGACCTCCAGGCTCCCCGGGGCAGAGCCTGGCATCCCTCCCCTACCTTGCATCCGCTGGCGGAGATCACTCGAAGGTCAGCTGGGATGCGGTCTCCCCCTTTGATCTCCACCAGATCTCCCTGCACCACAAGCTCAGCATTGATTTGCATCTTCTCCCCCTCCCGGATCACCAACGCTTGCTGGCATGAGCAAAAAGGAAGAGAGCAGAGAGAGGGGAGAGGGAGTATGAGAAAGAGAGAGGGAGAGAGTTAGGGAACAGAGAGAGGATTTAGTCCAGAATTGCCAGAGGGGTGTAGAGGTATGTGAAAGAGAGAGCGATAGAGAAACAAAAAGGAAAAGAGGGAGAAAAGACAGGTAGGGAAAACGAGGCAAGGAGGGAGTGAAAACAGCCTAAATAGATTAAAGAATTAAGCAATCGAAGTGCTAGAGGTGGATAACGCGAGGGGAGTTTTTATGCAAACACACTCACAATCCAAGTTGGCTCGAACATTTATTCTTCCTTTGTGCAAGCTTATTAGGTTTCCACTCAAGTGAGTGTGTAAGCTCTACTTGAGGGACGGCTTATTGATTCTGAAAGCTCTGAGACTACACCAAACACCAACATGCACTAACCTACCTGTGGCACCATTTTCTTGAAGGAGTCCATGATTCGGGAACTCTTGGCCTCTTGGAAGTAGGAAAAACAACCGGTGATGATGACCACAGCCGCCAGCACCACGCCCAGGTACAACTGAAATGAGGGCAAACCCGAGTCACAGGGGGGGCTGGTGTCATTATCGACTTAGTTTGGTTCACGTTTGGTGTATTTCAGTGTAGGGAAAAGGGGATTTAAAAACCTCATAATGGGTTTAAAACAGCAAACCCTTATATGCAGAGTGCAGGAGAGGAGGTGAGAGTGGGGAAGCTCGCAGTCTTAGTGGGAGATTTAAAAGGGAAAGTGGTCCTACAGCTGAATTCTCATGTACTATTCCTGTCATCTTGGACGGTTCAGTCAGTGTTAGTCCAAGTGAACATCTGTCACCCAAACCCAGAAAACCAAGAACTTACATTTGATCTGCAAGGCCACCAAGAGACACTTTCTGAGCTGGAGTCAGGCTTTTCAGGCTCATGGAACATTTATTCTGATGGATTTTATTTTATTTCTAGTGAATATTCACACTTTTAGTTGTGACAGAGTTGTTGTTGTGGGTTAAGCTCTCACTGACTGCCAGGCACTTTGAATGAAAGCGTCTGCTGCCTGCTGTACTGTGTGTCCTGGACGCCCGGAAAACAAAATTCCTAAACCCAGTTAAAAGTTTCCTTTTTGGAAGGTGTTGCTTTCATTTGACAGCAATAACAGAATGTTTTGCTCTTTTGCGCTTGAATGCCTCTTTTTTTTTTAAACCATAGCAGTGCAAAATCTTCTGAACCAGAAAATACATCTGTATCCTCACAAAACCACTTGTCAGTTTGTGCAAGATTTGCCTCCAATTCAGTGTTCAGTTTGCAGCGCCAGGTTTAGTCTACACACTTTTTTTTGTGGAGATAGGAGCTCAGCTCCTTTTTGCCTCTTTCACTTCAGGAAAAATCTGTTCTTGTTCACCAGCTGTACAGATTTGCAGGAGCTACATTTGTCCAAACTGGTGACACATTTCATCCTACCAAAGCTGAAAAGATTGAAACACTAAATGCTTAATTTCCAGGCTAATTTTTAAAATATGGCAACAAGTTCAGCAGCACTTTCGAGCACCTGTGCTTGAACATTTCTCAAACGAAAGGAGACAAAGCAATCATTCAGCTCGAACACATAAACATCATAAAAATTAAGTTTTAATCTGACAAAAGGCGTAAAGTTCTGTTAGGGTGGATTTTCATCTTAAATAACTGCTTGTACATTATGCAAAGGCTCAAAGTGCCAAAGCTGCAGGCAGACGGGGGCTTTGAAGTAGCTCACCAGAGCATCCAGCTGTACATACTTAGCACTGCATGTAGAGATTAAATCGTGGGGAGATTAAACTTATCACGTGTGTGCATGTGCGTGTGTCTATCTACTGTATGCTACTGTACATTATGCAACGGCTTAATGCTGTCTGGGGTTTGGAGAGCGCCAAATGATGATTGCATAATGACTCAGAGACATAAAGCACAGTATGGATGGCTGCTTGGCGTCGTTTGATCAGCAGTTGGTCTACGTATTTTTCTGTGCTAATGCCAGGAATGATGCCAGTGTCAGCAGTTGTTTTTACGTCACGTTCCCTGGTGGGGGGGGCACTCAGTGTTTATTTGTAATTCTTTTCTAATGAGGGACACATCCTGGTGTGTCTTAAATGCTTTTTCTACCTCTTTCAACAGCAGTAAGTATCCCTTCCTTTCCTTTTCCCTTCATCTTTCTTTACTCTGCTTCCCTCACTGAACATTGGCTCTGTACTTGGTCATGTGACCTAATTATGGTGCCATTTTGGCCAGGACTCTTGGAAGGAGATTAAGGTGTCAAGAGGCCACGCTGGTCCAGTAAAGGTCATATATTACAAGTATTTTGACCTTTTGAGGTGAAATTAAGATTAGATTTAGGATTTGGTTTTAATTTGGACATGCATACATACAGTAAGTGTGTCTGCAAAATGTCTGAATTATGACTCTGTCTTAATGACAGACGGTACGGTCATAATGAGTTATCATTTGACAAAATTATGTTGTCCAAATTAATGACTCCACAGAAACTATAATTAAAAACAAACAAGTCATTTACAATTTGTTCTAATTAGAGGATTTATCTTTCTTAGAGGAATTCCTTACACAGTCAAAGCCAATATTAAACAGGCTGCATTATGATTACACTCCCTTACTGAGAGGCAAGTTAGCTTCAATTCTCCCTGATGCATTAAAGGTTATTCAGATATTGGTATATATGCAGGCATGTTCTGATACTGTACAAGAGCTAAATGGATCAAAAGGCAAAGTAGAGTTTTTTTTTTAACCCACTCGGTGTTTGTTTGCGTCTATGTTGGACAGTTCAAAACATGGCAAGAAAGATCCTTAACACAGTTAAAGGAATTCTAAGGATGCTCAATAAGTGGAGGACTGCTTTAGAGAGATTCACATGCACCCTTAATGAGAATGTCAAGAGATTAATCAAGATGTGCCAACCAGTCCTAGAAGTAGTCGGCCCCTCCAGGCTGCACTTCCTTCTGCCTTAACTAACAACCCTGGAATTGACTGTGGTCTAAATGCCTTAAATCAGGGACTTGGTTCAGGACAACATTAAAAAATACTGAAAAAGGGGCGCCTGGTGGCTCAGTCGGTAGAGCGGGCTCCCCATATACAGAGGCTATGTCCTCACCGCAGCGGACCCAGGTTCGATTCCACCTGTGGCCCTTTGCTGCATGTCATTCCTCCTCTCTCTGCCCTGTTTCCTGTCTACTCTTCAGCTGTCCTGTCCAAGAAATAAAGGCACAAAAAGCCCCAAAAATACTGAAAAAAAAGGATTTGTTTACATGTGAACATCTATATTTATGTAATGCATAACTTCAAAACACAGGGAATTCAATTTTAAACATGGAGATCATAATTTAATATGTAACTTTTGAATTTATTTACTATATCCTGGAAACAGTGTTAGTTATATTGTCTAATTTAACTGAACTACTTGGACAGAAGGTAAGCTAAATCCACCAAATTAACAATATTTGACCACTTTTGGAAGATGATTAAAAGGTCAAATTTTAATTCAAACTTTCATGCTTTTGCATAAGTAAAAAACTGTAAACTCCATTCTAATAATACAGATGAAAGTTAAGGTGCTTAGAGATATAACTGAGTAAAATTGCATGTATATTTCTCTGTGTATGTTTTTATTTGTTTCTACTGTAGCTGTTTTTCTCCACCCTGTGTGTGATTAATATGTGAGGTGTGTGTGTGTGTGTTTACATGTGCCTGCAGGTTTTACAAGCAGTTTCTCACATTGTCATTGGGTGCCTCATCCTCCGTGGCCACCTGGATGCTGTAGGCCAGGAAGCAGAGGATGGCACCGATCCAGAGCAGGATGGAGAAGCCACCGAACAGCTGACGGCAGAACTTGACCCACTCCGGGGTGGTGGGGGGAGGGGTCAGGGCGTTCAGACCATCCCTGGCCAGAATCTCCACAGCTCTGGCATTGGTCAGACCCTAAGGGAGAACAATTTTTGGGGATGAATGTCTTTCTGCATGCATTGGAAATCATATTACAACACAACGGCCCCATTTTCACACCAGCTTAAAAAACTATTTTACTGCTACAGTTGCAGAACATCAAATATTCCTGCCTGGCCTATTTAACACCACAAGTATAATAAACTGGGTGACTCTTCTCATCTAGGGTTTTATGCCACAGAACTGCTGGATGTAACTTTATTGATTTTTTCCCCTTGATTTATTCCCTAATAGTGTCAAGGTCTAATTTGCAGAAAATCCATATAAATACCTGAAATATTACAATTTAATTGTATTGGGAAAACACACAAATCAGCTCTCTTTCATGCAGGTTTTGACATTTTTACTGCATGTGATATTTTTGGAGTCCCCCAGCTTCAGTTTTTTTTTTTTCAAATGCTAATCCTAAAAAGACTAAATCAGTTTCACTTCACCTGCAATGTCAAACTTAAGGCAAGCAGCAAATATGTTTAGAGCGTAAAGACCTTTGTCATGTGTTTGTATCTGCCTGTTTATGGGATTGCAGGGGTTGTTGCATCAAAGCATGTTAGTATATGTATGTGTGTGTGTGTGCATGTGTGTGATTGAGGGATTAAAGATGAATGAGGCTCAAGGTGAGCTTGGGACGCCGCAGTGGATCTAATGTGACCAAAGTGAAGCGTGGTTGCAGTTTGGATGTTTTTCCAAAACGGGCAGGCAGAGATTACATCTCTACAGGAGATATTAGAGCAAACCGTGGTTGTGCATTTGTGTGCAAGTGCATGTGTGATTGAGAGTGCTTGTGTTTGTGTGTCGTTACCCGTGTGAGGTCCACTCCGTAGCGTTTCCCCAGATCATCCAGAGCTAGTTTGTGGTCATCCTGCAGGGATAAAATGTTCCTTTTTATATTTGTGCGTCAGTGGAACAGAAACAGTAAACTGAATCAGTAATTTTAATTGGCCGGTAAAATTACTTTAAAGAGAATTTTTCTTTGATATATCATGAATGGGAAAGTATTATTACACGGCAATACATTCAGCCTTCTATTATGTGAACTCAAGCAGTATGGCTGCAGCTGTAATGGGAAGTTTAATAACTGACCAGGGTAATGGTCGAATAGATCTCGAGGGCGTCACACTAATGCATTACTCACCTCCATCTTAGAGAAAAAAACAATCTTTATTCTCTGTATCCAACATAGATTCAGGGGTTTTATACAAGTGATTCATTCTTCATGACAGATCAAACAGGTCAAAAAGTAATGTACACTCCCTCTGCATCTCCGAGCAGTGCTGAACTCAAGGTGAGCAAACTGTCTGTTCTCCAGAAATAGAAGTGTGAGCCATTAAAAGCTGCAGGTTAACGCTGTTATAAAAGAGTTCAGGAATGAATGCTGCATTTCTGGGTTTTATTTTGCTGTTTGGTGGAAACTGGACAAAGGTCGTCTTGAAAGAAAATGTGGCTGAAATGGAGTTTGGTTGGTAGTTACGCATGTCATGCTGGCAGTTGCCTGAATATGGTGGTGAAGTAATGAGTCATAAAATGCCGAAGTCCATTAGCATGTTAGCACTTTCGGTTCCATCATCTCAAAGTCTTTTTTTTTTTTCTAATGGATTTACAGTTAAATGCTTGAAATAAATTCTGTAGCTGACAAAGGCTAATGATATTTAGACGTTTTTCTCTGTGACATGAAACATGCCAGTGTAAACCCAATTTTTGAACTTTTAAGCTTTCAGGCATCTTAAAAAGGCAGCTAACAACTGGCTCAATGAGACTATAGTCCTTTTTGTCAGACATCATGATGTGAAAAAGGAATAAAATTCCTAAAATCTTTGAGAAAGGATGTAAGACTAGCGATTGACACAGTCATGATCATTAGCTAGATCTTACGGGGAGAGAGTTTTGTAGAAAAGTAAGCACGCTTCAATGTGGAGACATTTAAGTCATGTGACTGCCATGTAGTTCGTTAGTAGCCTAACAACAGCTTTTTGCCTCTGACCATTTCATTTATGCCTCAAAAAACACAAAAGTGGTGTTCATCTGTGAAGATCATCATGCTGAACAAACCTTGTAAGCATCATATGCTTGCATTCGTCACTGAGCTTATTTTTGGCATATAATCCAAAATCCCATTCAAAAATCCCATAAGTTTTTTTGCTAAGGGAACCAGTGTGATGCTAACTTCCGGGTTGGCCGCCAAAAATACGTTATCCCTTCACCACTCTATGAGAAGTAGAACCACCTATTGACCTGCTGACCTTGAAGCGATGATGATGGTGATGGAGCAAACCCCAGAACCAGAGACAGCTTCTAGCAACAATCCCTAAACACGTCTGGTCACACATTTTAGCCCAAAATCTGAATGATAATTAAGAAAGAAGATTCCGTGCTCTGCTCGTGCTCTGCATCACAATAAATCACTTCTTCCAAGTGACTGATGTAGGCCTGTACCTTCACACACACCTGCGTCTGAGACAGTTTGGAGGTGCAAATACCTCTTTTTGAGTGGCCCTAAATCTAAAGGCAGCAGTTTGATGATGAAGTGCTTGCTGTGCCTTCAGAAAAACACAGAGCTGATTTTTAGAACTCCTCCTCTGCAAGCACAGTGAAGTACCCTGCACATACTGTTGGCGAAAACGTAGCTAGCTAACATTAGCTATGTTAACTTGACTAAACTTAAATGAACTTACTTTGCAGCTATAGTGGTCTATTATACTTTGGCCTTTAAAGCTGAGGTTGGTAACTTATTTTGTATTTTATTTTGTAAAGATAACATCATATCCTCTCATTTTTCAGTAACAGAAGGGGTCTCTTAGGTAAGACTCATGTGATATTGTGTTTGATATGATTGAACACTGTCACATGATTGATTATGAAAAGATGCTCAGAACTGTGATGTATAAATCTGATTGATAAAATTGCCCAATAAAAACTATAAGCTGTTAAAAAAAAAAAAGAAAAGTGGTTTGAGAGGAAGTCAGGTTCTCTTTGACCTCATCCCCATCTTTGTGATCATGGTCTGAAAATTCTACCTTTCCTGTTAGCTTTGACCAATCCCTGCCACTCTCTGGCCTCTTCACTGTGATTGGCTGCGGGGTTTGATGCTTCCTCAGTTTCAAGAGCCCAATTTGAAACAACAGTGGATGATGAAACGTCTAGATCGACTCCACTTCCAGCTCCTCCTTTGCTAACAACTGAATATAATACTACCAAAATCATGCCAATCTTTGTATTTAAAGTTTGTATGATGAACTCACATGAATGTGCATGAGTCTTTTTGGAGGGATTGGCTGCATGAAGGGGGAAGTGAGAGACCTGAGGGGGAACAG
>JAQLOL010000004.1:22336794-22373677 GCA_029783665.1 Naso thynnoides
TCGGATGAATTTGACTCTGAGGTTACATATTTTACACATACCGTGTATTTTTTTTCACTTGTAGACTGAGACGATTGCAGGAAATCTTTTTAAGCTGAAGAACAGCTGCAATCGGCACCAGTCTACCCTAAAGTTACCCACAAGTTGAAACCCCATATTTTCAACCCACTGTGCACTCTTGCTGGGCCGCTGTCCTTTTTCTAAGGACCCTAACTCATGTTAAGATTTTTTTAAAAAACTTTAATTTCATGTAGGGTTTTCTGTTAAGTTTACTTTTTCCCAGGCAGGAGACACAGCCTGACCACTTGGCACTGCCAGACTCAGCTGAGGGCACCCTGTTCCCACAAATCGGATCTTGCTGCAACATCTTAGACACATAGACTTGTTTGTCCCTCTGCGAGTCACAGTCATTCTTCAAAGCAGAGGATGAGATAACACCTGCTGATCTTGCAGGTGATCAGCACCTCACCTCACCTTGCCTCACCTTGCCTCACCTTCCCTCTTGCTCTGAGACACCATGGATCAAATTCATCACTGTCTGAACTCTCTGCCAGGCGATATGTCCTCACAGCTGAGCCAAAGGTATTAGAGATTATTTATTTAAGCTTCGTTTGTTTCATTATTTCATTGTTTATTCATACTGTTTGTAGGCAAAGAGCCACAGAAACTAATGTCTGTATTTTGCTCTTCTCTATGATCATCTGTGATCCTTCTGCTTCACAGTGAAAACAGCGAGGACTGCACAGACAGCTAAAGCAAGTCAACTTCAACTTCATGGAGGCCTCAAAGAATCTTGTGTAAAATGGCACTGGACAGAAAATTGTGTTCTACCCAGCAGCATTGTTCAAGGTATTTAATTACTATGTACTATGTAATGCTTGAAAATGTTTTGTGCTGTGCACTTTGGTTTTTTGACATTCCTTTTTTTCTGTTAAGAAGAGCTTTAAAGCCCTACCTCCACATCACCACCTGTGCTGATCGTATCAGAGGATTCTCACTTCTGCTGATCTTCTGGCAAGTAATCAGATGCACTGGTGCAGGGAAACACCCTATGCAGATCATTCAGCAATCACTTCCACAGTTCCTCCTTGGTGAAGCATCAGGCTCATTCTGAACAAGTTGTAAAGGTAACTGTGTTTAACTAAACCTGGTACGAGATCTTCCTGGGACTAAGCAACTATCAAAAGTATGTCTGGGATTATTTTGTGCGGGCTGTTTCTATCAACATGTATAGTAATTTAAGGATTAATGTTTATCACTGTTTTTCTTTTAAGGTTTCTCCTCCTCTGCCTTTGTGACTGTGAAGCTATCCTCACACCAAACACTGAACAGATGGGGAGGAGGCTATTTTAAACCCACAGGACGACCGTGTCAGAGGTCATGTTACACTATTGCCGTTTTACACCTTGAAAAGAAAAGTCAACACTGTAGCTCCCTTAATGTGGAGTTAATGGCATACCATTTTTTTCAGACTCATTCTCGTCTTCAGACTTCAAGGACATACAAAAGGACAGCATATTTGAAACTATACGCAGTGGGGTCCTTTCAGATCCTCACACAGGACTGTGCCCAATTGATTGGGTTTAGTGTGTGCCAATGTCACAAATAACAAAGAGTGTGTACAAAACCCAGCCACTGGCAAAATAACTACATCATTGAATAAAGGTCAGCAGCATATTTTCTTTTCTTTACCTTATATAATTCAGTAACAGTATGAAAATTTTGCATTACCAAATGTATATCTTTTATTTCAAATGAGTTTTTTTTATGCCATCTTTTACTTTTCTTTTCTATCTGCTATCGATCAAATAGAAACATAACAGAGATAAGCTGGGAAAACATGTCAGTTAGGTCAGTTGCTACAAGCATCTGAGCTAATTAAACTGGAAAGGCAGATTATTATTATTATTATTATTATTATTATTATTATTATTATTATTATTATTATTATTATGAGTGTCGTGACTGTAATGATGGCCATCTGGTCTCCAAGGGGTCACCATTGTAAAGAGCAGCATATGGACTTCTTCTGTGTGAACCAGGGACTCCCGAGGTTGCTGTGTAAGTTACCTGTTTTTTCTGAAGTTTGGAGTAAGAACGTCCCGAGTTATTCTTTACGGTACACAGAAGTTAGCACCGTTAGTGTTTGGGGCTTCCATTTTGTAGGATACACAAAAGGTTTTTTACATTTGTGTGCCAGGAACTGGGCTGATCTACACCCTATTACAAGCAGTCTGTACTGCAGTAACATTTCATACTGCGACATCGAAGCTCAAGCTTTGCAGAATGCTCTGAAATGCATGGCTTGGTAAAATGAGCCTTGTGAAATAATTTGACTGGAAAACAAATGTTTCCATATTGATATTCTACCTGAAATCACACAGACAATGTTAACCAGTTGTATTTGGAAAGAATCCTTAAAACTTTAAGAAAACCCAGCATTTAAGTGAGGCTCAGAAATCAGAGCTTAATGCTGGGTAATACATTTAAAATGATGCTGGTGATGACACGACTGCCTGTCCAATTCTACTAAAGTTTGAAGCTGAGAACCAATGTGGGTGTCAGCTTCAGTTTAAACACAATATCAAGAACCTTTGATGCGAGGTCAGAATATGCTCAACCTTTTAAACTGGTATATATTTGTCTATCGATGTCTATCCAAGGGCACAATACATGAAAACCCTCATGTTAGAGCTCCATTTTGACATATTTGTCACTATCATGAGAGGTTTTAATTACATACATGGTAAATGGTTTCATTACATCTGACTAACGTATTGCATCACTCAATTAATTTATAAATCTTAACATTAATTTTTGTTCAACACAATATCAGCAGTGCCAAATTTATTCATTGTTAAAATATGAGAGAATGGTTAAAAGAATGCTGCCACCTGTAGTTGTCAAGGTTTATGCTGACACATGTTAAGTACACAGTGCATACAGTACCTGATAGTACTCACAGTGCCAATATTGTTGTGCTCTGTCTTGTTTGCAAACAACTACTGTTTGATCACTATGGATTTTGGTTGAGTTTTCCTTTTTATTTGGGTTTTCACATCATTTCCATGTTAATTTTATTTATCTATTGGTTATTTGTTTTAGTGAAAGTTCTTAAGTGTTTAACGAGCACTTAACAGCAATCAAAGCCTTAATGTAATTTCATTTTATTTAACTTTTTTTTGCTTTCTGATTTAGAGTGCTGGTACTCAGGTGAGCACACTACTAGACTGGTGAGATACTATATCTCCACTTATTAGGGGGCAAGCCCGAGGGGCCTGGGAACAATATTGTTTTTGTTAAAGTTTTTATTATCAGGGGGCCAAGCTTGAGGGGCCTGGGAACCGTGAATGCAAAGCATCGCGACAACACAAGTGTGCAAGTCTCCTTTAAAGAGGCTTAAACTAGCTGAAGTGACTTCACTCAACTTTGTGAAAGCAGAAACCTGCCAGTGGCCGCAGCCAACTTCAGTTTTGGCAGATTGAGCTTCTTCTTTCGGTGGAACGCGAAGGAGGTTTGAACCCGGTGATTGCCTGCGAGAGGTGATCAGTGTATAAAATTCTTGTAATAGAAATAAGACAGATTGGTTGAAAAACATGGCCAGCAACAATTAAAAAAACAATTTAAACAATTAAAAAAAACAATGCAAAGGGCGGTGCTTAGCAAGAAATTGGTTATAACTGAAGCTGTCATGGGTGAATCCTGATTAAACTCAGTGGAGACATCCTCCAGTATGTTCTGAATGTAAACACTAAATTTATCCAACAAAGGACGGTGAATTACCAGTAGTTTTAGTGTGCAGTTATTAATGCACGTGTGCCTGTTGTATGACATACTGCTTAATAAGTCAAGTTGTACTTCAGAAATTTTGACCAGCTGCGGTGGCTTGTCTTCAGACAGACTCTGGTATTAAATCTAGCAAAGATGAGGTTGGTGACTGGATAAAGCTCCAGATAGGAGTGTTGTTTTTTGTGCACCTCCATCATTTTTATTCTTTATTTTTCCATTGTATTTACAACAAACAATTTGCTGTGGCTTAGTCATACCATTTTTGCATTAACCATGGTGAACATATTTTGAGTATTTTAAATATACACAATTACTGTTGTTGAGCTGAATCTCAGGACATGGATATATATATACTACACTTCCCAGAGTGCACCAGTAGCAGCAAAAAGGTGCCTGGCACCTGATGAGTCATCATCACTGATGTAGAGCACCTGAGAAGGACTGGGGGAAGCTCAGTCAGTCAGACAAAGAAAGTACTGTGTCTCTGCTCAGTGCTGCCCACTGCTCCTCATGGATAGGTTAAATGCAGAGATTAAATTTCACTGGATTTGAAACATTTATGTACTATTGGGTTAGTAAGTCTTTTCCATTTTTTGAAAGAAACTGAGCCAAGAAGACAGAGGTAAAAATGTTACAGTAACATGTTAAAGATTGTAAACTGTTACAACTTTACTAAAATGTGGATTTTTCTTTATTCAATTTAAAAGGCTTAAAATTTGGACACTTTATGACATTAAATAATTCAGATTGAGCTTCTTCTTTGGGTTGAACACGAAGAGGGTTTGAACCTGGCGATTGCCGCTTGCGGCTATATTTACATTTCTGTGTTTGTGTAGAGAATAAACATACATGTTATTGAGTTATTTTAGATGTGTCTATTTCAAACTTTGAGAGCCAGGCTAACTGTTTCTGCCTGCATCCAGTTTTTGCAATAAGCTAGGCTAAGCTAAGCTATGCTAATAGTCTCCTGGCACTAGGTCCTCATGTCACTGACATGAGCTGTGTTAAGCATCTCAACTGACTTAGCACGAAACCAAATGTATATATCTTCTCAAAAATAAAACTTGTCTTAAGAAAGTGCTATAATCACATACATTGTACACAAAATCACTTTACAAACCCAGTGTGTGGGGTTGAAAATTGATAACTTCAAGAGGTAGCATAAAAAAAACACTGGCAGAATGTAATACCATTAACCTCTAGCCGGACAATCAGGTGCTGTCAGCGCAGGTCAGTGGGCATCAGTTACTCACTATGGTTGCACTGTTTGACCGTCTGATTATGAAGCAGTTCTGAAAATGTTATGTATGTTCACTGAACCCAGTCGGCAAGTTTAGTCAGAAAAAATTAAGCCTCTCTGAAAATTACATCTCGTTTTGTCACCCCGTAAAATGTGAAAAGGTTGCAAATGGTCACTGGGCATTTATTGCAGTTGATCATCATCATTTCTTTTTGGGAAATCAAAGGGCAGACAGAGGTGAAAAGGATTTTAGTCTTCATCTGCTGTCATGGAGCAAAAGTTTTAAAGTTTAATGTTGAAATCAAAATCCTGCCGTATTTGAAAGAAAAAGACAGAAAAGAAAAACACCTGCTGGTCATTGTTTAGCTTTTTAAACCTTCAGACTGTGTCCTCCAAAATGCTCTTACTGTGTGTGCAAATGTCTAGGTGGCTAATAAGGTTAGTGCATTCCATAATGAGTTTTTCTTTCATGCCAGACATCAGAATACTCAAATACTTCAAATGGCGGATATCTCGTTTTGGAAGGACTTTCTTCCTTTGAAAAGTTCATGAAAGTGAATCTTGGCAGAGACGTTTGTGACAGATTTCTACAATGCTTGGGACTTGGAACAGAAAGAAAGAAAAGACTGTAGACATTTTCAGCTGGGTTTACTTTGTTTTCTGTCGACGACAGCTGCGCTTGGGGCTTTTATTTTTATTTACGGTCTTTTTACAACATATTATACAGAGTCATCAAAAGTGGTTAGTGCGCTGGAATTATTACAAGCATTATAATAAATTTTTAAAAAAAGAGTTATTATGCAACTATGACTAATACAGTTCATAATACATACAAAACATTGTAAAGGGCATTTTAATGCTGTCTGTTTCATGTCAGGTGTCTGTGTGGCTTGGCGGAAAAAGAAGAAAACATTCTACCTGATCCATCTGGCTGGATCGTTAACAGCGACTAGTGAAACAGATCTACAGTTATAAAGATGTGGATTTTAGCACCTCCATTCCGGTTATGAATTTTAAAGGAACATTCAAGTCTACTATCCACCCTGCATATCAAACACACGGATCGCAATCCATCTTTGGCTCAGGGATGGGGAAGGAGCACCTTTAAAAGAAAGCTCTGGGGGAAGAGCAGCCTCTATCTGGAGTGATACATATGGATTTTTGGCTTGGCTTAACACACCAGATAAGTCTCTTCCTCCGCAGCGTTCTCCCACAGCAAGCACCTTCCACCCCTTTTTTTCCTCCCCCAAGCCACATTTTCGCTGAATTTGAAGCTAACCAAACTCTTATCCACCCCTGATCTCCTCGCTGACACCGCTCGACAACCTCGATTTCCCTTCGCCTCTGAAAAAAAACGTGCTCCAAAGAGACAGCCACACAGTACCTTCAATAACACAAAAGGTCAGAAATATAATGACAAACTCAATCGAATGGAATTACATTTCTTCCCCGCCTCAACAGACATGTTCGTACATGTGTGCGCATGTAAGAAATATCTCAAAAAACATTATTTGCTCTACTTAGCATGACGTGCTGTTGTTTTGCTTTGACCAAATCTCATTTTTAACAAGACACACATATACAAAAAAAACACGGCGTCGTATTTGTGACCGGAAGAGAGCTAGCTAGATTAAGTTCTGTTTGGCGTCCTTAGTGAGAACTAAAGGCGGATTTCTGCCCATGTGTTTGCTTCCTTTGCCAGAAGGGGCAGAGGAGAGCATTTTGGCATTTGAACCAGCAGAAAAAAAAAACAGACAGAAAGGAAGGGTTCAGGGGAAGGAGGGTTGGCGGGGGACATGCCTTTAGGGGAGGTGGTGTTTTGAAGGGCAACCAAGAGGACGTTCGTCGATCACTGTGCAAGACCGAGGGAGGAGAGAGATGTCTGCCACTGGGTTTTAAAACGAGAGGAGGAAGAGGAGAAGAAGAGAGGAAAGAGGAGCAGAGCACTGAGCATTGTAGGCCTGGCAGTCAGATAAGGAGAGGCTTAAAGAGTGCAGTGGATTGTGTATAGGCCTTTTCTGTGGGGGAATAATGCAGTGCAGAGTCACTAGACGACAGGGAGGAAGGAGAGATAAAGGAAGCCAAAGACGTAAGGACACAGACCACGAAACAGAGGTTTGGAGGGAGGAGATGAATCCCAAGATGTGAGCAGAGATGAAGAGTGAATAACAGAGGAGTGAAGACAGCAGAGGAGGCGAGAGGGAGAGAGGAAGATGCACAGAGAGATATCTTGTTACCAGTCCGTGCTAAAATAATTAGCCCTGGGTTGACGACGAGAAACGTGCGGATGGATTAACTTGACTAAAATAACCCTGAGAGCATGGACGCTGCATCTCTTCCTGGTAAACCCGTTTGTCAGACTCCTGAGAGCGTCCGCCAGCCCTCGGGGGGGCCGTGACGTCATTCCAAGTTGTCAGTCGTTGGCCGTCGAGTCAACAGCGGACAGCCTCATGCACTCATGCAAACAGCAATAGCGGGCACCCCCCACCTGCCCTGCTTGCCTGCTTTTTTCTTTCTCACCCTCCCTCCTCGCCTGTTGGCTGAAAAATGTGCAGCTGTTACAGTAAGCTCGTGCGCTCTTATAGGGCCAGAAATAGCCCCCTTTAGCCAAGGCAGGGACACGGCGACAACCTCCATTAGCTCAAATGTGAGGGGATTGAATCACCCCGAGCTCGAGGGCTTGAACCTCTATCTACGCCGGCTGAGAGCAGGAATCATATTTCTCTCCAACTATCACTCTCCTCTCTTTCTCTGTCTCTCTTTTTCTCTATCTGAAGTCCAGAGTGCACTCACAGCTCCGCTCAGGGTGTGATTGAGTCGTAAACATTAAGGAGGAAGATTCAGGGGACGCTAAACACAAAGGGATGTATTTCAGGTTCCTCTTAAGGATGTTATGTGCATAGTTAGGCCTTAAACAGTTTTACACTTTGCCCACATACAGGGTCTCCGGTGAGACGTTGTAAAAATTATTTGACGCCGCTGCCACTGATATAGTAGAGACTATTCTTACAGCCAGTGCTGTCTTGAAAGAGTGGAGATAATGGGAAATAATGGGGGTTGCATCAGGCTGGGCAGAAAAGGAGGGAGCAGACTAGAGGAGTGGAGGCAGTCATGGAGAAGTCAGACCTTTATCTATAGGAGAAAGAAAAGGAAGAAAAGAGGGAGGGGAAGCAAGAGAAGAAGAGAAACAGGATAGAGCAGTTAGCATATAAACCATGTCTGTATTTTAAATTTGCAAGAAAGTCAAGAAATCCACAGTGAAAGAGGGAGAAAAGGGAGAGGAGAGGGGAAAGAATGAGGATCAGTGTGAGGGGAGAAAGTATGAGTATGACACGGCGCCTCTGTATAAAAAAAAAAAAAAAAAAAAAAAAAGCAAATTGGCTTGTCCCCACAGCTTGGGATTCGTGATGCATATCGAACGCACTTGGAGAAAGCTTTTCCGGTGGATAGGATCACAATGAAAGAGACCAGAAAGGCAAAACCCGCAGAGCAGCTTTTTAGATTTTGTTATCAAACCCAGCAGTCTTAGGGTCTCGCTTCAAATGGCATATCTTATGACCTGACAGAAGTACTCGTGGTGGCGGCGGGTGTAAGAGATTATCACGACATCTTAGATCTTGGCCCATACTGCTGCGTCTACAGTCATCAGCTTGTGACATGAGCAGATATGATTTGATTCATTTATTCGGGGACTCAGGTTGCTGTTGTGGTTGTAAAGTAGTTTTGTGGCCAAACTCTCCTGCTGTCTCTTTTGTAGACTTCCCACTTGTATTCTTGATGACCCTTCCCTGCTTGGCCTCCCCCGCCTCCCTACCCTGGTCTATTATTTGAAGGTGAGCTTGTTGGCGAGGTTGGAGAGGAAGTCCAACGGTTTGGACCTTCCTATCCCTCCCTCACCACTGGGACCCTCCTCCCCGTTCTTGCGGGTCAGCTCCAGCTCGATGGTCATCAGCACCCGTCCCGAGCCATCCTGCCCTCCTACCCCCACCTTCTCTGTCTTTCTGACTATGGTTCGCTGCTGCTGCGGCTTGGGCTGGGCTTTCCCCACCGCCAGGTGCACGGGCTGGAGCAGCCGGCCGACGAGCCCGCCCCAGCCCATCCCCGTATCCTATTTCTTATCCTTGCGTGACTCCTGCTTCTTCTTTTCCGAGGCAGCCGCCTTCACCTTGGAGGGGTCGGCGGGAGGCACGGGGCCCTGTGGGGGAGGAGGGAGAGGGGTTGGGGGGAGAACAGGGGAGGAGAGTCACTTCAGGAGGAAAGGAGCGTGAGGGAGACAGAGTGAGAAAAACAGGGTGAGGAGGGAGGGAAGGAGGGGTGAGATGGGCGCATTAGAGATGAGAGGATGAGAGGTGGTGTTAGCAGGACGGGTGGAGCTGTGTGTAGAGGAGAGAAGAAAACATTTAGGAGGACAAGGTGAAAGTCAGACATACAGAGAGACAGACAGGAGTGAGGAGGTAGAGAGACAGTCCTTTTAGGGGAGGGGGTAGCAAGTGAGGGGGGGCGGTGTCCAGAGCTGTAAGGGGGTGACAAAACAGGTAACCATGCGTTAGGATGGGACACAGTGGCAGGCAGGATCCATACACCTGACAACTGAGTGACAATTGATCAATAACACATTTATACACACACACACACACACACACACACACACACACACACAAACACACACAACTGATTGAGCTGTTGCTTGGATTTGACTATTCTGGGTGCTATGTGCAGAAATTCAACATTTATGAATTTTACAGGTTTTTAAACAATAGTGTCATTCTCGTCGTAGTCACGAGTCTATAAAGTTCGTTTAGCAACATGCAGATAAAAAAACAGTTAAAACGTGTCATACATTTAACTAAAACTGACTGTATTTATAGTAGAGCTACAACAATTAATAAATCAATAAAAAATAATCAAATATTTCAGTAAGCATTTCACTCATTTCAGAGCTGGTTTAGCTTCTTAAATGTGAGGATTTGCTGCTTTTCTGTGTCATTATGATGATAAAGTAGTCTCTGTGTTTTGGGCTGTTGGGAAATTGAGATGAGAACTTTTTTTCACATTTTATGGAATAATCAATCAACAATAAAAAATAATCGTTGCAGCCCTAATTCATAGGTCTAGGTTACATTTTAAATTGTTGTTTAAAACTAAATTTTACTTTATTTTACCCACTAAAATAAAGTTAATAAAAGACTGCTGAAACATGGTTTTATGTAGCCGTGATAATTTAACTACACACATAAAATTCATGACCCTTTATTCAAATTTTTCCATTTTCATAATTGAAATAAAGCTGTTCCTCCTATAAAGTTTCTTTTTTAAACCCCATGTTAAGTGTCATACTGATTGTCATATTTAACAAAATCAAGGTTTTTTTTTTTGTTTTTTCTTGATTCTATCCTTCAATTGTTTCTGTGCATCATTCCTCAAAATGTACAAATATTGTTAATCGCCAAGACCCTCTTAAAAACAAGAGGATGCTATGTATATCTATGAGCTTATCCTTTAGAAAGAAAATCTGTTTTAAATTTGTTCCAAACATTTTACATTTGGATTCGTCCTGTAAACACTCATTGTCCTGCCGATCAACACATCCAGGCAAACTTTCGACTCTTATTATCACTTAAAAACTACATTAAAATTATATAAAATTATGAAATTGACTTGTTCAAGTGCTCGCTGCACTTTCAAGATACGATGCTCCATCCAATTTAGGGAAGAACGACATTGAAATTTTTATTTAAAGCTGCAGTTGGTAACTTTTACTAAAGAGTTAACAAGCTAATGCTAGCTGTAGCGTGAGACTCGCTGAAAGCAACTCCACTGCAGCCGCGGCCTCCTGCTCGCGCTTTACTCCATTTGTTGTCGCTCTCTCTTTTACGTCCAGTTTGAACCAAGATGAAATGGTTGCAGGGAAAGTTGCAGCAGAGTAAACTCGTCCGTCTCAGCTCGAGCTCGAGCCGACTGTCAGTGTGGCTTGCAGACACTCTGATGTCGGCAGAGGCGAGTCAGAGGACGGTGAGCTAATCAGCTCGTACCGACATTACCTGTTGCTGATTAGCGCAGTGTAAACCGGCCAATCAGGACAGGGAGTACAGAGAGCATCACTGGTTGGGCATATAGAACGGGAGCAATAGGATTTTTACCTGTCCTGAATACAGAGGCATGATGGGAAAACACAGCTCTCGCAATACTCTCAGACCTCATTTCTTACTAACAGCAGTCTGTGGGTACTATGACTTTTTTTCCAAAAAGAAAACAAAAAAAGACATTGATATATACTCCAAGGTTACCAACTGCAGCTTTAAACATAATATAGTTAGGTTATCAAACAAAACACTGAACTTCACATGAAAATAAAAAACGTGTACCTTCTACCTATTTTGCTGTAGTTGTGGTCGGGGATGGACCTGCCTGACTGGCTGTATGATATTTTTAAACAGAGGCCAACATGAGCTGCAAATATTCATCAAAGTAGTTTATATAATTCAGCCATTCACGCCCACTCATTCTGTATACTGTCTGCACAGCGTCTCAAAACATCTCTCAGGAGAAATCTATAAAAGGAAGAGGAGGGAGGAGGAAAAAGGAAGTACAGTGAGGCTTCACTTGAGTACAACAAATTCATCAGAAGGGAGAAGACAGAGTGGACATAAGGTCAACGTAACACTTAACTTTACAATAGCTGTATTCCCGTGCATTAACCTCAGCCCTAACCTTCTGAAAAGCATCACAAGTGCACGATAATGCCCTGATGGAGCTTAATGAAACTTCAGCTATACAGCATGTGATGCTTTTCAAAGTATGTGAGCTTTAAATGCTCTTTCACGGGTTGAACTGCAGGTCAGTATGCTGTTGTCAAGTGTCACTGAGGACAGACAGAGTGAATAGGAAGCAGAATGGACCAGAGTTCTGAAATACTTCCTTGAATACATCAAGTTAGTCAGTGGTAGAGAGCACACTAGAGGCTTCTTCTACCTACTTAAGCCTCGACTAATAACACCCCACTGATTGCATTAGAAAATTTATCATCTTAAATTGAGCTCTGTGCAGAAGCAGCACGCGCTCTGGAGAGACAGCAGTCGAGGCGTCTACCATCCGGCTCGATGGGGCAGCTGTGGAGCCCGTCCGGTGTCATTATCTTCGGTCATTCTCACATCCCCTCATACATCTATGTATTGTTTACCATTAAGCATCCCACAATAGGCTCAGTTTTTTGGTGCACTGGATTGCAGAGCTCCCACGCTAATGACAGGGCTGCCTCGTAAACACACTCGAGCCTGCTTGGGCAGAATGCAGAACCGCCCTTGTTACAGGGGCTGCACACACTTCAAAGGAAATGTAGGTACAGTGGCAAAATAGGAGGCACTGGTGGGGAGGCAGATAGGTAGGTAAAGTGGCTGCGTCCCCTGCTGCATACTAAAAAGAGAGGGTGACAGGTGAGGGGGGAGATTGAGAGGTAGAGGTAGTGATTTTCTGTCCAGAACCGAAGCTGATCAGAACCCAGAAGACCTGAGGAAAAAGAGGACAGAAACTGGAAAGGGAGTCAGTGAGTGAGTGAGTGAGTGAGTGAGGTGGTGGGGGAGGATTGAAAGAGCGAGAAGGGGAGTAAAAAGGGAAGAGGAGAGGGGAAATTACAGACAGATAGATGCTTCTTATGGTCAGCGAGGAAGTCAAAGGCACAGAGAGGTGGGGAAGGAGAGGAGGAGGAGGAGGAAGAAGAGGAGGAGGAGGCTGCGACTGAGGAGAGGGAGACA
This sequence comes from Naso thynnoides, assembly GCA_029783665.1. Lineage (NCBI taxonomy): Eukaryota > Metazoa > Chordata > Actinopteri > Acanthuriformes > Acanthuridae > Naso > Naso thynnoides. The sequence goes on from JAQLOL010000004.1 coordinate 22,349,575, forward strand.
GGGGACCGGATAAAAGGAATGTGAATGAAGGAGCAGAGGAGGGAGCGAAGTGAAGTGAGAGGGGGGGAGGCAATCGGGGGATGGAAAGAAGAAGAATGGGTGGGTTGTGCGTGTGTGTGAGCTCCGATCGATACAGAGTGCACTCAATTATCATTCCAGTACAGCATGTGTATGTGTGTTCATTCCTGCGAGCTTTCTTATGTGTGTGGCTGCGGGGTAAACTCCTCTCCCACAACTCCACCTAATGGGGAGTAGCACACACCACAGGGTTCCTTTGTCTCTCTGTCTCGCTCGCTCCCTCATTCACTCTCTCACCACACAGCCTTTCACAGATGTGTAGTGCAAGCCCAGCAAACAGAAAGTAACGAAGATGGCGAGGCTGATACAAAATTGTGTCGTGTCAGCAGAGCCTCCTAATAAGGGCTATTTGATCAAACAACCACTTATGAGCGCAATATAAAAATCCCACGAGTCCTCTGTGTGTGGCAAAGCTTCAAGAGAGGAATCAGCTCAGAGGAGAAAAAAAATAAATATAAATAAAAAATAAGGGGCTGTGAGCTCCGATGAAGAAGCTCCTCTTGCCGTATATTTCTCTTCCAAGCCCAAACTTGCAGGAGAGTAAGTGTAAATGACAACATTGTCAAATATTTCAGTGTCCTTTTGGCGGCGAGTTATTTATTCATATATGCACTGTCACCCGCCGCAGGCACTTGAGAGCAACCGACTGCAGCTCAAGAGTAACCTGACAATCACACGACAGGAGAGAGGAAAGAAGAAGACAGAGGGAGGAAGAGGAGCTCCGGGCAGATGAGAGCGGGCACACTTGTTTAAAGTCGGAGGAAGGGTTGGCCCTCGCTGGTGTCGCCCCCTAGGTTTGAGCCACAGGGGCAAGATGGCGCACTCCTCTCCGCCGGCAGAAGCTCCGCAATCCCCCCGTGCTGCTGTTTCGTCTTCAGATTAGCTTACACCTGCGGCTACATGACTCGCTGTCACAATAACACCTTTGATCTCTTGCCGCTGAGAGTCATTCATTTAAAAGCAGATTTTTGATTCAGGAGAACGCCTTGAACTTAAGTCCCTCGACTTCCGTTTTTTTCATTATCGGCATGCAAGGCCTACAGTCGATTTCAATACACCCCCGCAACCATCCAGCCCCCACATTACCACGGAGTAATCAAACAGAGCTTGCCCTGGTGGCTTGTGTTCACAAAAGAATACAAGCCACCGAAATGTCTGATTAATCCACCACTTGAGGCTATCACACTCCCATGAGGCACCGAGGGAAAAAAAACACCCCAAATCCTTGGCGTGCAGCGGCGTATAACCACTGATAACAGCCCAGACCATAATAGGCCCAGTGATTTTTATTTGACTCCCAGTGAGCAAAATCAGCAGCTCCTGTCCATTCCCCCACTGCGAGCAAATCACAGTCTCCATTCAATACAGCAACAGCATTAGGGCGGTGACACGGCCTCGGCCATTTCACAGTCGCTGGTTTGATTTTTGCCCCGTGGCTGTTTACTCGCACTGCGCTGTTTGGGCCCCCTGCGGGAGCTGAAGGAGGGGTGAGGACCACAAGAAAGAGAGAGGAGGAACGAAGCAGGCTTTCAAGCATCTCCAGCACTGAGATGGCACTAGAATTTTAACAGCTTGAACACTGTTATTAGTGTTTGCTGGTGCAGTTTGAATGACGTGTTATTTTGTTGTTGATATGTTGCTTTGAGGAGGAGCCGGCTAAGTGTGCGGACATATTGGAGCTGCTTGGACTGGCATTGAGTGAATGCGATTAGGAAACTGTGCCGTTATGCGCTGTCATGCCGGATGTGCGCTATTGTGTGGCTGCACTGCAACTGAATGGATGAATATTCCTTCTGACAACACACTTCCTGAGTCAAACATTAAATTCTATTGTAATCTCTCCAAAAGGACGTCATTTATGGTTTAGCGCTCGAATATGACAGCAAGGCAAGCTGTTGCTTTTGGTGTTGTCAGCTGGATGTGTAAATGTGATGGGATGTGTGAGGAAAGGAGGAAGAAGAAGAGAAGAAGAAGAGGGGATTTGGGAGAAAGGGAAGGAGGGAACTTGCCTGTCTCTGCTGTGATCCCTCTTTCTTTTTCTTGCCATGTTTGCTGGAGGGGACAAAAGAAAGACAATGTCAGGATGTCGAATCTATCTCTCCCTCCAGTGGTCACAGGGCAGCATTGCCTGGCAGCCATCATAAAGAGAACATCAACCTAATCTACTGGCCCTGTCTCAAACACAGCCCCCAGGTAAAGGATGCGCTCAGATCTTATAGGGCTGGATAGATATAAGCAAGATGACTGATCCATCATCTTCATGATCTGGTGGATTATCCACTCAGAAACTTTGCTGCAGCACTCTTAATCATCTTGCTTTGGACCTATGCAGCTCTGTTTGCAGATTAAATCTAAATGAGATGATTATCAGTCTCTTTCCAGCTGACTGGCTCCAAATCTAAACCTCGCACACTCAACCAAATCAACTCGTGGCACGGCAGCTATGCCAGCTTGGCCACGCAGGTGTCGGTGCCAGGGATGGGCTCCGGCTTTAGCTCCAGTCCCTGGCACAGACCCGCCTGGCAGAGTGCCGCCGGACACAGGCCGGTCACTGACCTGACACTGAGGCTGAAGACCCGGCGCGCCACCAGGAACCTCATCAGGTAGTAGATGACCACAATGAGCACCAGCAGGCCCAGCACCACCCCGATGATGGCTCCTGTGATCACACCAGCCTGGATGGGGACTGTGGGTGGAAGAGAGGAAAAGAAAAAAAAAAGAGTGTTAGATGGGAGAGAAGAGGAGAATTTTAGAATTTTATGCATAAAAAGAGAGAAAGAGATTTTCAGAAGATAAGAGTAGGCATGAAGAGAGAGAAATCTGTAAAAATACGAGCGGGGGAAGAAAAGATATTGTCATAGGCTGGAAGAAAAGGACAGGAGAGGGAGCAAGAAAAGAGAAAGAGAGATGAAAGCAGGAAAGAAAAGGAGAGTAAAGGTAAAATAAAGGTTGAATTGAAGATGAAGGATGCAAGTGCAGTAGAGGTAGAAAAAGAGATACAGAGGAGGAGAGATAAGGCAGAATAAAGGTAAGAGCAGGAATAGAGTCATGGAGGGAGACGGTGGGGGAGGGGACAAGACGCTGGAAGACGATGGAAGATGGGAAAGAACAGAGAAATGGGTGGGAGAAGGCAAGGAGGAGGGGGGATGAAGAGGAGTGAAAGGAAGGCAGCGATAGCAATCTCAAACGGAGAGAGAGATAAAATTGTAATTGATTTCATTTAACTGGAGGTGCGAGGAATTCTAAACGAGGCAGTGCGACGACCGGTCTGAACACAGTGCTCGCTTTAGTCTGATGCACAGCGTAAATTGAGATTAATTTCAGAGTTTGGAATGATTACAACAACAATTGAGAACAGTTGGCTTCTGACGACAAAAATCAGCAAAATATGCCATATGGGCTCAGTGGAAAGCTAATGAGCAGACACAGATGTAAGACAATGCAGGCATTAGACTTTACATACTGGGGGGAATTTGATTGTGCTGAGAATTCCCCACAGGACTCACTGAGCTCCCCCAAATCTCACCCTTCTCAAAGACCAGCAAGCGGACACTGGAGGGCCGGCCCACGATGTCAGGGGGGTTCTTGGCGTCGCAGGTGAAGGTGCCGTTGTCGCCGAAGTCCAGGTTCTTGATCAGGATGGAGCCATCACGGCGGTTGGGGTTCCCCACAAACTCCAGCCGGTCCCTGAACGGTCCCTTGTTGTCGACATAGGCGACCCCACCAGTGTAATGAAAGATCTGAGCAGGACAGACAGGACTGATTTTGCATGTGGTGCCATTACAACAACATGCATTTACTTGAGGGTAACTGCTCCATGTGACTGCTTTTTCTTGTTTGCATACAGTGTTTTGTATTTGCATTGCTGCTTTGTGTAGGCTCACTGATTGCTGCACCCTCCAGAGATTAAAGCTGCTCAGTCATACTTTATAGTCATCTATAGGATCATGGCAAAACTGTAGGAGGCACGTCTGCAATAACAAATGGGGCTGTGTACCAAACAATAAAATCATTTTGGCACAGAATGAAATATGTTTATAGCATTGGAGCCTGGCAGTTACATGTTTTGATCTGACAGATCTTGATTTAAACCTGATTTTTTTTTCCAACCTCTTGGGGGCAGCAGAGGTAAAAAACCAGTGATGTTAAAAAAGTTGGCAGAGGCATTTCTATTTCTGAAATGGAGTAAAATATTCCTGTCAGCTTATGCTGCTAACAACATTTAGAGCGAGACTCTCTGCAAGAGTGATCGGCTGATGGAGCCGCGGTTTCGAGGTCCCGCCCACACAGTTGCCCGACTACATCACAGGTCAGAGTTAGCTGTCAGCCATGACAGTACTTCCTCCTTTTTAGCATGAAATAACTAATAAAAACCAAATTTATCAGAAAAGTTAACACTTCAAACTACACAAGAGTGTAGGAGTTTATGACCTATACTGCAGCCAGACACCAGGGGGCAATCACGATGTTTTGGCTTCACTTCTGGGTTCCCGTCATGTCGTTCATCTTTTATCAGCCAATAGTGAATCCCTTTTTTTTTGGCAAACTTATTGGAAAAGTTGCTTATATCAGGGGTTTTACAAACTTTTCAGCCCGCAGCCCTCAAATAACGGTGCCTGGGGACCCCCTCGACCCTGGAGGTGGCATATAACATTGTGCACATCCACAAAAACACACTATTAGGCTTATATGGGCATCAGTACAACACAAAACAACAAAAGCCTGGCAGCCATAACATTATTTTAACGTAAATTAAGAAAGAATATCACCAGAATTTAGAAAATAATGGGTTAAATATGCAATTTAAATGTGAAAAAAAAAAATTGAAATTGTGTTCCGGGCGACTCCCCTCTTTGTGTCTCGCAACCCCCTGGGGGGTCCAGACCCCACTTTGGTGACCACTGGCTTACATATTTAAAGTGACACTCGCATTTTTGTTTAGCTTGTTGGAATTTGGCAAAATCCATCAATCACGTCAATCAGTCTTTCAACACTGTTTGTCTCCAAAAACCCCAGAGGAAGAATTTCGGACTTTTTTGCTGCTAAATGCTAAATTATGCTAACTTTATCTTTATCCCTTTTGATAAAAACCTGATGTTGGGTGAGCACTAAGAGTGAACTGAAATATTCAATTTGAAAGGTAAAGGATGGAGGTAAAGGACACATCTCAGGGAATTCAAAGAGTCTACACTCATTTGATCCACTGTTATTAGAAAATGTTGATTAAAGCAGCGTTTTAGTCCACGTTCTTGTGTGGCTGCATCAGTTTAGACCACTTATTTCAAACTTTACCCCTTTTTCTGTCACTGGGATAAGAGTTGAGTAAAAAACACACATGTTCATAGTTATTTTTCTGACAGTGAGGTACTGGAGAATGGATGCTTTTATTATCATACTGACACTCACGAGTTTCATCACTTACACCGATGCAAATTTTAAACCGTACTTATATGACAGACAAAGACAGACAGCCAAACTAAAAGCTATTTGATTTTAGGGGAAGTATAAATGGGTGAAGGGACAAGCAGTGAGCGCTGACGCCCCAGACAATACAAGGTCAAATTTGATCAATACTTTGGAGGGAAAAAAAATTCAATATGTCTAAATTGACATTTAAAGTCCTGTGAAAACTATGAATCAAGGACTTACACGATATGAACACATCAGAAACCAAACACACATCAGAGGGGGACAAATGCAGCGTGAAAACAGACAGACGTATGAAACTGTAAATCTGTCCAGGCAGGTAAAGAAACGAGCGACAGAAGATAAAGGAAAAAAAAGAGAAGAGAAATCTAGTTTCAAAGTGAGGGCACTGCAGGAGATGGATGAAAGCGAAGGAGGTGAGGGGAGGAGATAATGAGAGAGGAAGGGAGGGACAAAGAAGGCAGGGCTGGGGAGGAGGAGATTAAGGGAGGTGGACAGAGGGAGGTGCAGGCAGGACGGGGAGATAGAGAGATTAGAGAGATGGCAGGACGATAAGGGCAGGGAGAGTGAAATTAAAGAGCAGGAGGCCGGGGAGGCAGAGAGAGAAGCTGAAAGATTAGGAGAGAAAGTTGCTGTGTGCTTATTGTTTCCTGCTTTCAGTCCAAACATGAATGCTGCACTTGAATGTGCGATGACATCTCAGACATTCACACAGTCAGGCATGCATTCATCAAATTAAAACAAGATTCCTTCATAATGATCAGCAAGAACCCTGTTCACCAAGACTGCTCAAAAAATGATGTAAAAAATCAGGAATTTGTCCTCCCTGCAACAAGGTTTAAAATCTTGAGCTCCTGATATTAAAGTCGCACAAGTGATCCAGAACTGATCAGATAACTTGTTTTTTTGACAATATAAATGATATCTCTATCCAAAAATCACGCCATGTGACATCAGTGCATCACCCCTCCTCTTTGTGCCTGGCAGCAGCTGAAACGGCGAGAACAAAAAAGGCTTTTGGCAGAAGACGTAGCCACCGTTGGTGAGTCCACATCTACAAAAGACATTTTTGTATTTCCTTCTTTAATTCTTATATTTGAAGTTAGAAGTACAATGACACTAAGGAAACAAAGAAAAAAGGGGAGGGGATACTCCTCAGGTGAACGTCCCCTGCCCAAATAATTTATGTCAAATATCTCCTGAACTTTGAGACACCATCTTCACTGGCACGTGACTAACTTAGTCAGTCTGCAGTTTGGTGCTCGACAGTTGGCGTGCAGTGAATTTATAAGAGCTTTTTCACTGACCGTGCAGATGAGAGTGAATCAAAACAGCAAAGTTACTCATTTTTAAACAAAAACAGGGAGCTTAACAATATTTCAGCAGAGCTTACGTCGAGTTTGTTCCATGAAATCTCATCAAGTGCAGCTTCAATGTGGATGTGACTAATTTTGAATATTTGCAGAGATTTCCTGGTTGCTTTGTGACAGCAAACTGTCTGCTAAAATGGTGAAATGGCACATTTTCCTCACAGGACAATATCATGATCTAATAATAGTAGCTACACTCAACACTCATCAGTATGTACAGCAGCCTATGGTGTGTTAGTGAGTGTGTGTGAAAATGTGCATTACAGAGATGCTGTCACGGGAGCCATCAGGCCTGTACGTCCAGGAGAAGGTGACGTCCTCCGAGGTCCAGCGCCAGGAGAAGAAGGAACAGGACAGCCGGATGTCGGAGCCCACCAGGGCGTGGCGCTCCCAGCCAGTGTAGATCACTATGGCCTGGGACTGCTCAGGCACTGAGGGACACAGAGCAAGATAAAGGTCAATTCACAAAACTCAACAATCCACACCACCACAGGGTTAAAATATTAAAACCTGTTATTGGTTGAATATTGCCTTTTACTGCAAAGTCTGAAAGTACAACACACAGGAGGTTTAAAAACAAGTTAGTGAACAAACAAATGCATGCATGCTAGTAAGTATAAAATACACTTGTCTACAAAATACTAACATGTCCTTGTTTTTTTATGCTTTGGATTAAAATACATTGTAAAAATTGGCAGTTGCTATATAGCTGAACATTTTTCAACCCCTCCTGTAATCCTGACACATTCACAGCATCACTCACATTACGCTTTCTAAGTTTTCTCCTTGAAATCAGCGTATTAAATTGCAAATACCTAAATATGCACTCAGATGCACACCTGATGAACTGCACATTTAGCAGTGTCAGATCCACCGTTGACTCAGTTGTGCTCTCAGTAAATATTTGGATTATTACTAGAATATTGGTGCCACTGTCTAAAAGTCAAAGGGGAACATCATTTTCTTCATTAATATGGATTATGTTGGCTTAATCATGTTCACTGTTTATGCTTGAATAATATTTAATGATCAATGCTAATTTGGTTTTGGCTGCAAAAATCAATATTTTACTTCCTTTGAAAATGCACTCAGCATCTCAAACAACCACCGACGCCCCCGGAGCTGCACGGCCATGGCACTCTGACATCAGCCGGAGCAGCACTATTTCTGTGTTGTTCAGTTTCACCTAAATCGTGTGAATGGGCCACCATGAGTCACTGTTTTCTCACAGCTACATTCACACTGATGCTCCGAAGTGTTTCAGAGCTTTTCTGCCTCCTTTAACACCCAGAGACAAAAGTTCACAGTTTCAACGGCGAGTCTCCTTGAGCGAGCGTCGTTAGTGGAGACAGCCTCCACAAAAACTTGTCAATGAAGTCACGCCTGACATTTTAAATTAAAATCCCTACAAAAGCTGCAAATATCTGACGGGGGGATGGGGGGGGGTTGGTCTGCTCGAGTGCTTTAACTTTGCAAGCTTAGATCTATTTTATAAGAGAGCTCTTATCAAGCATTGGGCCATTTGTCATAACACACCTGAGGAAGAACAATATCCTCTCCAGGTCTCTTAAAGGCTTTAAATGGAATCAATAAGAAAATATTAAGATGTTAATAAATGCGTAAGTATTACACCAGCGTAGAGGGAGATATTACATTTCAGCAAAAGAGCAATTAAATTCACTGAGCCTGTTGACCTTTTTTATTCTAATCAAGTCCATCAGTTTTCAGCAGAGCACAGAAGAAGAAAACACAAAGATCCCTCCTGATCATACCTTCATTTAACCTTTAACCTCACATCACTGGAACAATTATTTCTACACCTTCACTGTCAGGTCATTAAAACACTTTGTGGGATTCTCTGAGTGTTCACCAACATAAAAACTTAAAGAGACTCATAAGCTTTTTTTACCTATTCCCAGGAGGACGACCGACGCCAGCGCCAAAAACGTCAGCATGGTTTCTGGCTTCTACGGAGCTCCCAAAAGACGGATGCTGCTGCGGACCTGACAGAAGTCAGTCGAGGAAGAGTCCCACTCTGGAGGGAGTGTGAGTGGAAGGAGGAGAGAGAAAGAAAGAGAGTGGACGGGTGCGGGATGCCAGGACAGAGGGCAAGAGGACAACAACAGAAAACCCACTGTCCCTTGGTTTATACCCAACCACACCCCTGGCCCAGGCCCGGCCCGGCCCATTCCTCCTCTCCACACTCCCCCCACCTCCTCCTGTCTCTTCTCTCCATTTCATCCCTTATTGAGACAAATTACACACATTATCATTTGAAGAGGAGGAAGAGCGCAGGTGAGAGGCACCTGTGCTTTACAGTAGCTTGTGGATTAATTGAGAAAACAATGGGCGACTTGGGGGGAATTTGCAGACTGTGCAGCATCACACTATGATGAATGTAATGTGTTAAATTACACCCTCACTGTGATGTGATTGAGTTGAGAGGGAGCGCTAATCAACGCCTGGCATGTAGGGGTGAGCGAGGGTGTATGGCAGGGAATCATGACCATCTGCAGGCGCTCTGTATGTGATCACTGCTCATATGTTAATACTACACGAGGAATGGTGGGAGGCTCGTCTCTGTCTGTTTACAGTAGAGGAGGGGAAAGAAGGGGATCCTGCGTCGAGGTCATTCCAGTGCTCTCTCCTCCATCCCTCACCACACTTTATCCTCAGGCTGGACTCTCACCGGGCCCTGAGGCCAGCAACCCAAACAAAGCCGCGACTCTTTGCTTTCTGTCCTCCCTCTCTCCGGATTCCTGTCGTTTGCTGACGTCTAGCACTTGGAGACAATGGAGAGAGGGGGGGACAGGGGCTGACTGGTGTTTGCCCATCTGTCAATGGCGCTTTCTTCCTCTCCGGCCTCTCCCTTTCTTTCACCCAGCTTCGTTTTTCCTCCGGCCTGGACAAAGAGGTGCATTCAAAGTGCAGCACCCACTCCCCACAATTCCAGTAACATGGACAGTGAGAGTGGGGGAGAGACCTGCTATATATAGAAGGGTTGATGTCAGGACAAGATGCACAGACATGTGAGCGAGACAGCAGTAGACATGTGGAGAAAATGAGAAGAAGAAGCAGCATACACACCAAAGTGAAATTTCTCTCATTTCCAAAGGCCTCATCTCATCAGTATGTCACATGTCATAAATATGCATTCATTTAGCCGCTGGCATCGCAATAGTGATACATGCACAAATTAATGGTCTGTGGTTCTCCTCCAGCTTGAACAAACACATGCTGGATTCACTCACACTCAAAACGAGGTGTGAACCACATCAGGCATGATCCGACTCCTCCTTCACCCCCTTGGGAGGGCATACACAGTACATATGATGAGTGTAAGAAGAGCCGACACTCGACAAGGATCTCCACTTCACGTTGGTATTTTATTGAGCCCACTTATCCAGCTTCACTGTGCTGAAATCTCCTCTGCGAGGGAGCTCTTGGCCCAGACAGCAGCACAGCATTTAGCGATGCATCGACTTTTGCTTACATTTGAGACCACGGCATAAATTTTGCCACTTGTGATAAATCGCAACCGCTCATTCATCTTAACACCTCAAATACCCCGCTGACGGATCGGCCACACAAAATGGACCATCTGCCAACCTGCTGGCGCCATCAACTGTCTAAGCTTTGGCTTGAACGTCTAAATCGCGACATCCTTAACAATTATGGCAGATCCTGCCTTCAGGCCTCAGAGAAACAGGGGGATTCTTTATGAGCCTGGCAGGTGCAGAACGTGGCAGGCGCCCAAACTCGTCAGCGCCGACTGACGGTAGCAGCGGCAGCGGCTGAGCTTGGCAGGGAGAAACTGTATCACATACAGAGCAAAGGCCTCCCATTCTTTCAACTGGCAGGGCTATAGCGCACTAATGCATGAGAGCGAGCCTATCTGCAGCTAAATTATACAGAGAGGCAAGGCAGAGGAGAGCAGAGAATGGGGGAGAGGGGTACCAGCGAGAAACAGACGGAAAACTGAATCTGTAGAGCCATTTAGAGATTTTTGCTAAATTATACATGAGCACTCAACTCTTCTTTAGTGATATTGAGGTGGACAAGGCTTCATATCAATTGGTGTTATTAGAGATGAGTGAATCAGCAAAGTACCTTAGGCTTGAGCCACTGTGTGAAAGAGACCATCTCAACTGTCTGCCTGCATAACTCATCAAGCTCGTTTTCACGGGCTGAGACACTGGCCTCAGTCGCATTTGATGAGGGCATGTCATTAGACACCCGTAGAAATTTATAGAGCGGATTTTCTTGTGATATTGTAATTTTCTTTGAGATAGAATTATTTCCAATGGGATGGAAAAAAAAAAAACACACACACACCAAGCACACACTCAAAGACGAGGGATAATCACAGTCTGGGAAAGCATCCCGGGCTGGAGATGTTAGGAGCTCTTGTCAACTCTATCCATGTCTAATTTTTCTGCTGTGTTGAGTGTGTTTGTCACAGCTTTGAGTGCAGCGCTGATCACAAGGCAGGCTGGCAGATGTGCAGAATGTCTTTATCAAACTGTGGAGGGCTTCTGTGAATGGGGAGCCTCTTTGAGATGAGAATGCTGGAGGGCTTCTCGCTGGTCAAGATGGGAAAAAAATGAAGAGACGACAGAGATACACACCACTGGTTCAGCCAAGGTCATAAGACTAATGACTATCAACAATGAGCCAATGGAGTGCACTGCGGTCTTGCCCCCTTAAGCGCGAGCCTCTCAGTGTGGGCCAAAGTGAAGCACTGACAAGTGGGTAACAACAGCCACAGCCATCATAAACCAATCATAAAGTAGCCTCATAAACGACGAGATCGGCTCACAGTTTTGCTGCGGGGGTTGGATAATCAAGCGAAACATTTCCATAACCAAATAAGGCAAATGAGGCATGGCGAGCAATTGGCCAGAAAACTGTCAAAAGTTTAGGCTGGAAGGCAGGATTAAATATAAATACAGCAGTGTTATGCCATCTAGGTTTTCTAATACGACGCAGGTTAAAAGCCTCCCGACTAAAAAAAGATCTAGAACAGGAAACTGCGGCGAAAAATAGGACTGAAAAGCATCTGTGTACATTTACTATCCTGAGCATTTAGTGCAGTGATCTTCAGCCAGGGGTGCTCGTTTTGCAGGAGGTGCCTCTGCAGTTGCTTGAAGGTTCGTGGAAAGATTGGGGAGCAATTTAAAGCTGAGGCAGGCAGTTTATTTTTGGTGTCATCAGGCAAAAATTCCATAATAATCTTTCAGCATATTGCAATTCAAGTGGTCTTTAAAAACACCAGAATTCTACACCTCTCCTGGGCTCTGTGTTCAGGCCTTAGAAAATGAAGACCATGACAGGCACTTTTTCAGCCAATCACAGGCCACTTCAAAGAGAGTGTGTTCCTATTGGCTGCTCTTCGCTGCACTCCTTGGTGACAAGTGACGTCACTACAAGCTGACATGCCTGTCAGCCGGCTTGAGCCGAGCTGAGACGGAGCAGTTTACTCCGCTGCAACTTTCCCTGCAGCCGTTTGTCTCGCTGTGAATCTTTGGTGTAAACTTGGCTTAAAAGAGAGAGTGACAACAAACGAAATGAAACGCTGGCTGGAACAAAAACAAGGAGGGTGCAGCAGAGTTGCTTCCTTAGGAGTCTCACGCTAAGGCTAGCTTGATTTCTAGACATTCCTACCCCAGCTCTAGACCCATGAATTTTTAAGTAGGGTCCTTGCTCGACAGGAGGCACCAAATTGGAGTTATTATTATCATATGTATTATATATAAATATTGTAATTGTTATACATAAATGTAATGTATAATAACAGGATATCAAAATCTTATTAACTATGCCCATCTTTCTCATTTCCTGCCAGTCAAAACAACACTCATTTAGTCAAAGGCTACGTGGTTCAGTCTGCGTCGACCATGAAGCTGTTCTGCTCCAGAAATTTCAGTCTAGCTTGCCACAGGAAGTTAAGGTGATGATGTTGAAAGTCATAAATTTGCACCTCCAAAAACACTGACGTCAAGGCTGGCCTATAAAAACACCTCATCCCTGTGGCACTCTAAAGCACTTAGCTTATATTTTATACTAATTAATTATTTATTTTCTCTGTGTAGCAGTTGCAAAGGCCACGGAACAAATAAACAAATATCCTTTAGGCTTAAACGCATCTGGGAATTCCATTTTTCTCAAGCAAACAGAGGCATCAATCTAAGTCTGCCCAAGAGTTTATTACACAAAAGGAATTTTAAAACTCAATTGTGGTCTTCACACAACATTTGCATAAACTTAAAGCATTGCTGTGTCTCAGTTCTCTAGAGGAGCTAGCATGGCTGCAGACTCTTGCTTTACCAGACTTAAACAATGCTTGAGCATCAGAGAGTCACAGAAGAGCACTGATTCATGTTTACAACGGTGAATTCACAACGCTTTTCAAAGGCAAAGATAGTCCTGATAGCAGAGCGCTCAGAGGGCATTTACAAACGCTGTACTTTCTCATTAAATTTGGAGGACTTGTTGGCAGTGTTGCACACGACATGCACTGGTTACACTGAGCTGATGAAGTGCCCTGATGAGTCACACAGCGCATATAATCCCGCACTGTCTCTTATGTTAAGGACCTAATAACCCTGTCGGAGTGGCGACTGGAGGACGAGGGAAATCATATAAAGGGCCAGAAAAAGAGGAGGCCTGACATCATCAAATCCAAAAGGTTACTGGCCAACGCTCGGCGCTCCTCCTCAAGAAAAACACTATTGATATTCCGTGGGTTTGGCTGAGGACAATGGCAGGGCCTGTTCCTCCCTCTCTCCCTCATAGCCTGGCATGGCAGAGATGTCACAGAGAGCACCAAACAAATGGATGAAGGGATAGAAAGGGATGGAGGGATGGCGAGGAGGAGGAGGTGGAGGAGAACAAACGCATTGTTCTCGGGGCGGAGAAAGGGGTATTGTGTACAAGACAGATAGCTTATGTGGGAGAATGGGTTGAGGAAAGAGAGAGGGGCACAAAAGGACAGAGAAAGGTGAAACCTGGCATTTTTTTTATGGACGCCCTGTTTTTTTTTTTGTTTTTTTTTCCAGTTGGAGGTAATCCATAACCCAGCTTTAGGGGACACTTCCAAAAACTTTAAAGAGGAACACAGCAGAGACGGTTCCAGCACAGACATCTTCTACCCTGCCTTTCATGTCCCAACAAAAGAGATCAGTGCTTTTTTATTTTTATTTTTTTTAAATTATGCTCTACGTCCCAAAGCCCTGTGACTCTTCCAAACATGTAACAAAACAGTTCGACGCAGGTGGCCAGCAGGTAGGTTTGCACTTGCAACTTCCCCTATGGGACTTGGTGTGAACAGGTGACTTGATGTGAACTAACACCACAGCTGTTTGAACACAGGCTGCGACCTCAGCGGAGATGGAGGCTGCTGTGCTGCGATGCCCCGCGGGCGCGTCATGTGCGCCATCTGCCCCCCTTGGTAAACATCAGTGACACATACATACATACACACACACACACACACACAACCAAAGGCACTTAACCAGGCACACATATTTTCACACTGAGATGATAAAAACAACAGCATTCACACATGCACAAAAGAGGACAGAAATATAGAATCGCCTGAGCGTGCAGACCATTGCAGCTGACACAAAGGTCCACTGAGACTTTCAAGCTTTCTCTCTCTGCTCGCACAATCACACATATACAAATTAGGCAGACACAACGCCTGCCGCAGTCAACCTTCAGAGTCATTCACAACAAAAGCCAGGATCATACAGCACACATGATATGGAACTGAATTCATTACATATTTGCATTTTCAATATTTCATGCTCTGTTGCCTGTTTGATTTCCATTAGGGCCTTTTCCATCCCTCACACTTGCTGTTTCAGGCCCACTTCTAAAGCTGCAGCACATCTGACAACTGCAATTTGAAATTCAGATTCTAGTAACACCAGCAAGTCCCTTGTTTCTATTAAAAAATAAATAAAATAAAATAACAGCAGAGATGTGACGACGATATTCAGCATAAGTGATGGATGTACCCAAAGTATTGTGCGGGAGAAGAGAAATATTTAGAGTAAATAGGAGAAAATAAACAAGTTCAAAAACAAATCTCCCTATGAGGGGATGGAGGTGAATGAAAACTGATTAAAAACTGAGCATGGGGCAGATAAACAACAGAGGCGGACGAATAAGGGCATTTTCAGGGCAATTTCCATGATTATTCGTCCACAATGGTGTCCTTCTTCAGCGCCCCTTCAGCAGACACAGGGCACAGCCCACACACACAAATAATAGGCAAACCACCGGTCGTGCAGTATGCATGCTCGCATATTCAGACAGTATAACAAGTAGTGATCTCAAGAGCTCTCCAGTGCACAAAAAACAAACCACTCTGCATGTGAAGACAGTGACAATAGCCCACCACATGCTGAGTGAATCGCAACAAAAATGGCAAGATTTTACAGAGAGACGAGCGCCGGAAAACTGCACGGCGTCTCACACCCAGAACAATGTCGGCCAAACAAAGCTTTTAATTTATTTACTGAATCTCATTGTGTTAAATTTCTAGCTGCTGCACCATGCAATGCATTATGGGTCATCTCGAGCAAACAGCCTCCAGCTATGTTAGCGCTAATGAGGCTACACCTGTACACAGTGGTGCTTTAAGCTGAAAGCCTGAGTCAACATGCTAACAATTACAGTGCTAACACCGTGATGTATTAAGAAGTACTATGACGATGAACTTCAGTAAAAGCAGCAACACCACAGTGTGGAAATATAGTTACATGTAACAGTCCCGAGTTTCAAGTTTTATTTGACAGCACAAAAGTACTGGCATCAACAAATAATTGAAGTACACACTTTACCTGCTTGGTGGTTTACAAGCTCCCCCTGAGGATCCAAACAGATTATTTATTTGTTTATTAATTTGAGTTTACAAAGTAAGTCATTACAAAAGTTATCACATAAATGTAGTGCAGTACAAGTATAAAGTAGCAGAAAATACAGGTACTAAAGTTAAGTACAAGTGCCTCCAAAATTGTGCTTCAGTACAGTACTTCAGTAAACGTAAGAGTTACTTTCCACCCCTGATGACAGGTAGATTAGCATGTTATCATGCTAACATTTGCTAATCAGCACTCAACACGAGGAGCCGAGGCTGATGGGAATGTCATTGGTTTTGCGGGTTTGACACTGGATAAATTTAAATGTTGATATGATGAAGCAAAGTTAATGGAGCTCATCCTGGGGGGAAATTGACTGTGACCTGAATTTCATCACAATCTGTTCAACTCATTTTACTCGGAATCACAAACATCAACCTCATGGCTAAAGGAAAAAGTCAGCGGGTCACCAAAAGTTACTATGACTCGCCCTCAAACAGACACAAATGTATCAAATTTTTAAGACAATTGATCGATTAGTTATTGATATATTTTAAGGTCAACAAACTGTTCAGCATAACCACTCCTTGGACTAATGGTGAGATTTAAAACCAGTAAGACAGAGCTATGATGCTCCAAGGTGAATGAGTTTATTCGATGAGCAGTTTGGAGTTCAACAGTTGCAGCCCTGTTGCTCTTGTATGAGCCGTTTCTTAAAGTCAGCGCCTGTGTGTCAATGTCACCTGAACATTTCCTGCATATTCGCTCCATTTTGAATTTAATGCGATTCCGAGTCTCTTACAGCTCACACACAGAAAGCACAAACATCGAAAAACGCTAAGTGGCTCAATCTCTATCGCAAGTACACTCACATCCTCTCAAATGGCGCCACTGTGAAGAAAACCCTAAAAAAAAAATCCTCTTTGCTTCCTCATGTAATAACCGCCCGTCCTTGGCTCTCAAACACACACACACACACACACACTCACACACACACCTCCAACAGTCTGATTGATTCAGGCTGGACAGTTAGTGGATTTCCATCATCTAATGCAAGCTGTGATTGCTTCTCTTTTGTCCTGCTGTTTGAGCAACTGTCAGCTCCGTCCGCGTCCTTTTTTCCTTCTAATAACATTTCAGGCAGCCAGCAATCTCCTTGCCTTGTCCTCTTATTACTACACACGCCAAATGCACTCTGCTTCCATCTTTTTGAGGGCTCGAGCAGAAATCAGGCCAGCTGAAAGTTTTGGTATGCCACCCATACATTTCATGTTTTGCTAGGCAGTTTTGCACGGTGAATTTTTGATAGGGATCTATTACCAGCAGGTATGCTGTAACTGCTGGGTCGATTTGGGTGTTTGGAATTTATGCGCACCGTATGCGGCGAGATGTTTACGCAATTTTGCCTGAAAGGGAAATTGGAGGCCGTAAGGGGGCGGCGTCAATAAATCAATAGCAAAAATGACAGGATGCTTAAAACTGGCAAGAGCCTTTATTTTCATTCAACATTGCAAAAAGAAAGAAGCTATTTACAATTATTTTGAAATTGCCATTAATTACTATTCCCTGCCGACGAGCACAGTAGATCAGTAGTAGTCCTCTGGGTCGACTTTCTCCCCCTGATTCTGAATCTGCTGCTGCTTCTTGTACAAATCAGCAATCTGCAGGGAGCAGGAGAGATGGACAGAGATTGAGAGGAAGAGAGATATTGGGAGAGAAACAGGGAGGGGAGAGGGATGCATGAGAGAGAGAGGGAGAGAGGGGGAGAGAGAGAAGGAAGGAGAGGATCATAAAGTCAGGTCAGTAACACGAAGAGGAAAGGCTAAAAATAACGGTTTGATTATTCATATCTTTGAAGCCGGTGACTCCGAGCTGCTGACTGGGAAACAGAGGTGGCGTTCAGTTGGGCTCATCGGGGTTTGGCAGCGAAAGGGTGGAAGGCGGGACAATGAATAATGTGTGAACAGCAGGCCCACCCCGAATCAGCAGGATCAGTGCAGCGGGGTGGCACAGTGAGGAGGGAAAAACAACGAAACATCACATTATTTCTCCTTCACGGGATCAAGGTAAAGCTTTGATGCTCTGCCTGAAACCGACTGAGTCCATTGGTTCAGGTTCCAAGTTGCCTCCACTCCCTCCGACTTGAGTGATGTCAGACTTCATTTAAATTGTCTGCTACATCACAGAATGTGAGACTATGTGTTGTGATGGCGACAGTGTGTGCATCCTTGCAGATAATAACTGGCAGAGAAATCATTTTAAATGATGTTCCAACCGACTCCCAGCTGAGCTTAAATCCAGACTCCACAGTTAACAGATGGCTCCTCATTCAAGTCAGTGGAGATTCACATTATAAAAATGAGTCCGTCTTTATAAAAGTTACACTTGTTTATGCTCAGCTCATCAAAACCTAAGTGTACTGACTTGGGTTGACTCTTGATGCCTGAACTGTGTCTTCATAGAGAAACAAACTTTAAAAAGTTACCATGTATCAAAGAACACGTTTAAGAGTCGATTTGTTTTTTAAAATCACTTGACTAACTTTTAGTATTAATAATGTATTAGAGGTAAAAACCACACAGTAACCGACGAGGGGGAGGCGTTTGAAATTTTCCTCTCCATTCACTTGAATTGGAAAGCTACAAGCTAAAATACAATGCGCTTAACATTGAAAGTTTCAAACACACCATGATATTTATACATTAAATAAGCTGCAGGTCAAATGGTCTGTTTCTGTTTGTTATTTCAGTGCTTAGTTTTTGTGTAATTATCATTAAAACATTTTTAAAAAGACCTGGTCTTTCAATCTTTTTTCAATCACGTGCATTAGCTAATACAAAAACTTCAGGAGGCAAAAAACAAGACCATTCCAAGGAAAAAACAAACAAACAAACCCTGGTATTGAACAGGCTCATCGAATTGTATTAATTGTTTATTTTATGATATTTTCAAGCGCAACTCAAATGAATGGGGAGGAATATTTCAAACACCTCCCCTTCGTCACAGACGCATGTAAACTTGGTGTGTCAATTTTAATATTCGTCGAACACACGGAAAACTAGACTTAATGCTATATATGTTCAATCTTGTGACAAAAGCACTTTAAGTGCCTGCTGCATCTCTTCACTTTAAATTCTTTCCCCAGCTGTCTGACACTATCATGCTCTTAACTACTTCTTTCATCACCATTCATGTTACCCACAGTCATGTTATAAATGCCACCACAGGGAACTGTGAAGTAGTGACGCTGGTGAGTCAGATTGACGGGGAAATCTGCTAACGGCTCCATGTTACTTTTGAGATTCCCGTATTTGATGCCAGCTACCGAGTCAGGACGACAATATTATCACAGTCTCGATATTTTGTCCCATCTCTAACCTACGTACAGGAGTTTAGATGACAGATTCTGTTTTTCAAGAGAGGTGAAGTGGTCAGCTGGTTTGCGTAAGGTATTTAATATGAGATACAATTACTGTGCTGTGTGCATTGGCTTGTAACTTCTGGTTGCTTGCGTTCAATAAATAAATGATGCTGTTGGTGGCTCAGCAGACAGGAAGCAAGTCAACATCACTGACGGAAAAATAAACATTAAAATCACTTAAAAAATAATTTGTGTCTTATGTCTCTATGCAGAACGGAAATATGAGAATCCCACTGATTGAGAAAAAATGATTTTGTTGGTGTGTTTGTTTTTGTATTGTTGTGTAGGTGTGCATTCAGGTGTGGCACAGCTGACCTGCACATCTCTTCAGAACAATATAATTTAGTGTTCGCTGCCTCACAGTATATTTCCCTCCGCCGCTGAAATCCAGAGGGGATGCGAGCCTGACTGTTATACAGCTGTGGTCACAGTGCAGTGGGACATAAACCAAAGCCGGTATAAAAGGAGAGTGTCCTTGTGCTGCTCTTCACCCTTGAATTTTCACAGGACGGCTCTTGTGAGGTGACCATCATGACGAGGCGGCAGCGTCGCTATATGGCACTTCAGGCAACATGGCCGAAAAAAACATGATGAAATATGATTGAAGTCGTACCGGTTTACAGTCATTATTATTATATTGCGCAAGGCCGACCTTGTATGACCACCTGGGCCTCCGCATACACTACAGAGAGTCTTTGATGCATAAAATGCGTATATGACACTGCTGATTTCACAGCCTGTGTTTTCTCGCCCCAGGACAGGTGATGTGATGTACCTGCGCTCCGGTTGTGGCGTCCTCAGGCTTCTTGTCGTCTCTGATGCGGAGGAAGCGTGGGAACCTCAGAGAGATGCCCTTTTCTGGATCCACCTGAGGGCAGACAGTCACAGTGAGTATACAGTGTACAGCCAATGATGCATGAAAGCATGTGTCCTTTGTTACTTGCACTGTAACAAACTCCTCATTGTGTTCAATAAATGTTTTAAGCCGTTAAAATTTACAAGAGTTCAAGGTTTCAGAACGTCAAAGACAGATTTTTAAAAATGATTTTTAATCTCTTTCAGTTTAAGGACGAAAACTATTTTGTCCTGCTTCCATTTATCTGCCTGTGAGTTTGTAGAATAAGCAGATGTGTTTTGAGAATGAAAAATGTTTGGTGAGAACAATTGCATTCAGGATATTTGAAGAATTTTATCGATGTAAATAAATTAAGCTACAAAATGCATTTTAGGCAAATCATGAGTTGTCAAATTTGATGGCGTACTACAGAAAAATAACCAGAGTAAAAAGTAAAAGCCGCTACAACTTTACATGATCAATAACATCTTTTATCCTCTTATGACAACTGAGAACTTTATGACTAAGATAGTGTGGACAGCAATGGGACTGGCAGAGGTAGGAAAAGTACACACATTTTCTTCACTTAAGTAGAAGTAAAAAAAAACAAACAAACAAACAAAAAAACCCTGATAAAAGTAAAAGTCCTGACTCAACTTCAATGTACTCAGAGTACAAAAGTAAAAGTTTACCTCTAAAGGACATTTCTATTGGCTACTTCTGTGCAAAACAAAACCTCATGATATATTAATATAATGCAAAGACTTAAACTTAAAGGTAGAATCAGTAGGATTTGTCCGAGCTGTTCCTTAACGCACCAGAAAATTAGTTTATTGTTGTTTTTTTCTAGAATGTCAAACACCACCATTTCGGGTCGATAAAGCGTCCTGAGCACAGCCAAAAAAGGCAAAAGCATTCAAACGAAAGTAACAAGCTTGTTTTGAAAATGTAAGGAGTAGAAAGCACAAATATTTGTATTTACATGTAGGGAGCAAAAGTCAAAAATTTCCAGAAAGAAAAATAAATACTCAAGAACAGACACCTGAAAAATATACTCAAGTACAGAAACAAAGTATCTGTACTTTGTTACCTCCCAGTTGATTCAGTCAATGAACACAACATGGCAAATATAAAATCCTTTTAGGCATTTTAATGTAAAAAAGTTCCAACTATAAAATTTTAATAAGTGTTGTGCAGTGGATTTAATCACGCTGATGTGAAGAGACCTTCCTGTGGATATCAGGAATAATCTTCGGTCATTCTACGCTGGCACGTAAGCAGAGAAACTTTAAAATGTTAAATTTGAGAATGGAATTTGGTGTGGTAGAAAAGAATGAATGTTTAATTGGTTTTCTGAGCAGGTATTGTAGCACCCTTTAAACAATTATGTGCTTTAAAAAGTGGTGACCTCACTTCATGTTTGCTCGCGAACGACCGAACCTTTCAAGGACGTTTCAGTCAAATAAAATTAGCACATTATTGATGTTTTGCACAGCGTCCAAACTTATTTGGAATCAGGTTTGCATAACTGAATACATTAAAAACAAGTCAAACTCTTTGGTCTTTCTTCCTTTAAATGTTTTCAGATGAGAGAATATGATCATCTCAGTGCCGTTTGACATCTGTGGTTAGAACGCGTGCTTTACACTTTGAATGTTATGGCAAACACTTTATGGGCACAGTGGGATTGTTTCCTGCATACAGCCAAACCTTGGGTAATAAACAAGTATCTGTTCCATTAAATCCTGCATCTTTTACAGCACTTTTTAATACCTCAATTAAGAAGCACTAATTGTGCTTTTCATTGCAGGCAACAGACCATAACAGACAGAATTTATCAGTGGAAACACATGGAGGAGGATCAACACGCTGAACTGACCATTCCCATGGCGGCCTTGTAGATGGGCGACAGCGACAGGTCGGCGCATTTCACCTCCCAAACCTGCACGGCGTCCAGCCACACGTCGGGCTCAGCCGATTGGTCGACGCGGTAGTAGGCGCGGGGCTTTGGCAGAATGTGTTCCTAGAGGTCACAGAAGAGAGAATCACCATTTTCATTACAGATTATACGAAATGTTTATTGTTTAAGCACCAAGAAACAGCTAAAAAATAAAGCTTATCACAGCTTCCTAGAGCCTGAAGCAATGAGAGAGAAAACTTATAGATGTTCAATTTATGATAAAAAAAAAAAGAGAAGAGCAGCAAATCCTCACATTTATAATCTAAACACACAGCAGATGCACAATGCAAAAAAAAATAGGTCAATGCATTCACAGGGAATCTGATAAAGAGACAGTGACAGAGTGGCTCTGGTTGCCCTGCTGAATCCTGCTGCCGCCTCACAATCGCCTCCCAAGAGACGGCACGGAGCTTCTACACTCTCACATTCAAATAACACCTACTTACCTGAGGGGCAACATGAGAGTGTGATTTCCAGCCCACGTTATCATACACCTACACGCAAGATTTAAATCACAAACGCTTTTGATTTATTCAGTTTTGTTATCCGATATTCAGCTCTCGGGATAGAAAAAGAGCTCAAACCTTGCAGCAAACTGAGAGACCTGTCTAAAACATTTAATCGTGTCTTTTGGAGTTTGACACAAGCAATCATTCTGCCAGCGTAGGTGTCACACTTCCACAGAATGACAGGCCTCTTGTTTTGGCGTAAAACAGCCATTTCAGCGCCTGTGACTCCGAACGGCGCGATGTTAACTTGACTGCTGCAGTGGCCACAGAACTGGGTCAGAGTTAAATAATGCTGGGAAAAAGAAGCTCCAGCAGTGGTGCTGGTTTTCTCACACACATTATTTATACTGTAGGCATTCAAGTGACACTTTATCCGGAGTGAATTTCAATGAGTGAGCTGGTAGGCGTGCAGTCTTATAAAACACTGCTGCTGATAGACACGAGTTAGTGAAGCACCTTTAGACTTTATCTGACAGGTCAGGCAGCAGCCAGACGTGGCTGATTCTTATCATTCCTTCAGTCTTACAGAACAAGCTTCTTTACATACCTCCGCTTCTGGAACATAATAATTTGCAGGAGCCTTTTTCACTTATATGCAAATATTTGTGTCATTCACGCAAACACTGAATTCATCTTGAACATGTGTGAAGAGGCTGATTTAAGAAGAGCAATTATAATCAAGTGTAAGTGTTGTTGCTCACAGTCCTGCAAGAACCGTGTAGGAAAAGTGGCGCTAAATAAAGCTTGATGCTTTACAATCTACAGTTTCTCTACTTAACAATAAAGTCAAAGGAAAATGTGGCAGCAGAGATAAAGACATGACTAATTTAAACTGATTTCAATCACAATTGACCATCCCCAGCTGATTCTTTAAATCAAGAAAGTTCATTTTTGTATCGCACGTCTCCTGAAATATCTGGTTAAACAGCCACTTATTTGCATACATTCCCCGAACAGAAATTTAAACACTGGCTAAAGGCACATATGATGCTGTTGACTTATTAGATTTAAAGCTTTTTACAGATGTAAATGTGGACATCTCTTCTACTGTCTCAATGAATCAGAAAATACAGTCTACATCCTTCAGGAAAAAAAAACATCCTGTACATCAGGTTATAAATGACACATGAACAAAGCCCTCGGCACAAACTGTCAGAATATGAAAAGAAATAAAACTGGAATGTTTGGTTTGTGTAAATGCAACTCAAGCAGAGAAAAGCTCATTTGCAGATAACAGCCTTTTTAAGTTATGTATTGTACAGTTCCATACATTTTAGATTTAATGAAAACGCTACAGGTGAACGGGGTGAGATCAGATATCCACAGGAAACTTCCCACACTGATCGCTTACATTACGACAATTTTATTTGATATCACAAGTGCCGGGAGAGGTCTCTCGGTCACCTGCTTAACGCACCCAAAATGAAATTTATTCATTTATTTTAATTCAGAAATATTCAGATTAATTTGCTGACCTTGGCCTATCGCAGATGTATCGTATCAACCGTTTTGTTCTTTAAAATGCATCAAAATTAGAACTGCTCGAAAGGATGGACAAAATGCTTGGACAAGTGATTTAAAACGGTGTAGTTACACGATATGTCCAGCAGAGGGCGGCCCGTTATTAAATCAATAC
>JAQLOL010000004.1:22373707-22386594 GCA_029783665.1 Naso thynnoides
AGCAGAGGGCGGCCCGTTATTAAATCAATACAGAGTGAAGTGTTTCCTATTCAGTTCACTGATGTTTGGAGTAAAGTTCGTTAAAATGTGAATTATCCTGACTCCGTTACACATCTTTGTCAAATGATGACCACATTCAGTCGGTATCATCGATATATAAGTAATATCAGCCGATATAATGGATATCCTTAATATCGTTATCAGCATCTGCCCCAAAAATCCCACATTGGTTGGGCCCTAAAACAACTAAAGAACCATCAAATGTTCACATTGTTTCACTTATCAGTGAAAGAGTTTCATGATTCATTTTCAGTCTAACAGCTAATTGATGAATCATCTAATTGTTTCAGCTCCAGTGCAGTTACAGCCTCATTTCACCTCCCACATGGGAGAACACTCTTAGTTTTACACAGTCAGCTATGCAGATTGTTAATTGAAAAGAAAAAAAAAAAAAGGGCGACTGGTTTTAGATCATGTACCAGGATAAACATCAGCACGAGGGGAAAAGAAACGGGGATCAGTGTGTCCCTCGTTTCTGCACAGCACCTCGCCACCCAGAGGAGTGTGAACACGGCCAATTGTCTCCACGTCTGGATTCCCATCGGCCTGCAGCGCTGCAACCACAGCAACACGGCCGCACCGGCAGCTCGCCTTAATTTGCCATCCATCACTTTCAGATGGAGGGTTTCATTACAAAGCACTACAGTAAAGGCCGTATTGGTCTGGTGGAGGGAAAAAAAAAGGTTACCCCGCCTTCGCAATCACTGCGATTCTGCAGCGTCCAGCAGTTTGCAGGCCTACCACAGAGTCGAAACCCTTAACCTTTTAAACAATGCTTAAAGGCTGTTTGATTACAAAAAAACTGCTGTGCGTGCCAGCTTTGTACAGTGAAAATTATCTCATAATTAGTCACTTCAAT
This sequence comes from Naso thynnoides, assembly GCA_029783665.1. Taxonomy (NCBI): domain Eukaryota; kingdom Metazoa; phylum Chordata; class Actinopteri; order Acanthuriformes; family Acanthuridae; genus Naso; species Naso thynnoides. The sequence continues at coordinate 22,374,627 of JAQLOL010000004.1, forward strand.
AAACAGATGAGTTTTTAAAAGCATCCCTGCTCTTGTCTCTGTTAAAGCAGCTCTTAATTCAGCCGTAAAGTCAACGAAATGTAGCTCACACAACAACAGTTATCACTTTCAGAGAGCAGTTGTCAATTTCTTCAAATGCTGCTGCTCTGCTGCTCTGGAACGAACCTCTTCAAATGTAAATTGAAAAAGCAATTCATTACCCGACGTCGGAGCACGCCTGCACAGTTTACTCCACATGCAGATTGGTTCTGAGAAACAAAAGGAGTTCTGATCTCATTTGGATCCCATATTTTCCAAGAAGGGACAAAACTCACACATTTGCAAGCAAATACACAGTTTAAAGGCAAATTATTGATATTTCTGAAAATTCTTTTAGGTCACATGAGGGACATTTAGAATACAAGACACGTTGTGGACAAGCCTGGGGCGGGGGGGGACTTATTTCCTGTAATACCTGAGCTTATTTCTATGACATGGAGGAGCTGGAGGCGTCACTTTCAAAATGACTGCAGTATTAGAGCGGCATTTTGGGAGGATATTTGCACACCGGCCATCTCATTTTGGTCTAAAAATATCCATTTCTATGTGACTGAATGATGAGCTAAATGATGCAATGGTTGTTGGTAGAACGAAAATGTCTGAGAGACCTCTGTCACATTCACACAGCTTCTTTCGACCTTAAAAATGACCCTCATTCTGTTTAAAAAATAAAGCAGCTGCTGCTGCAGAATGTTAAAAACCTGGGTTATGGTGTTTAAAAATGAAGGCATCAATGTGAGGGGGAAAAAAAAGTGTCAAAGTTGTGATTTTTACCAAGCTAGCAAGTGCGACAGTCACGCCGTGCCACTTTACCTTTAAGAACTTGTAATGCTGCTCCAGATCTTCATCCTTGAAGCCTGTCCCGATCTGCAAGAGACGAGAGGAGATAAGAAAGACACACACGCTCAGATATACACATACACATATTCCCTCGCGGTGAGACAGCAGATATTTGGCAGCGAGCGGTAGAACACAGAACAGCAAGCAAATCCACCCCCCTACACCACGAGCGCCTTGTCTGCCTGAAGCGCCTGAAGCGTCACGTCACCTCTCAAAAGACCCGAACCTGCTGAGACACGAGAATCACCTGGCGGGCTGACATGCACAGAAGGGGAGAGAGAAAAGGCTGGTGTATCATGCAAATATAGCATTTGCCAGCTCACAGATGCATTTGAAAAGATGCATTCTGCAGGTGTCCACCAGCAGCTTTATGTCTCTGGAGCCTGCAGCCACCATGAGAACGTTTAGTGGCGTTTCAGTCAACTGTGACACCTTTATGGATTTAGTTTTATCTGCGAGGCCAGGCCAAGTCCTCCGCCGAGCCGACCGTGGTGCATTTTCTTAAGAGCCAAATATGAAAGCATCTTTTTCACAACAAATTCAGAGAATACCAACCTTTACCTTGAGAGAAATATAGAGTGTTTGTTTGATGAATGACTCACTGCATCCGCTTAATTTAATCAGTGTATCAGTGCAAGAACTTTGCCTCACTAAAAAAAAACAAAAAACTGAGGTTATGGTTTAGATCAGGAAAGATCTGTTCATTACAGGAGGAAGCGAGACTGAAAATCTAAGTGGTGCATAAAGTATTGAAGTTCAACATGCAGCCCTACAGAGAAGAAACATTTTAAACAGTTTGCAGCTCTTGTAATCAGGCTTCAAGTTCCTGCTGCATTTGAATGGAAAATATTGCACACTTGATTTTACTTCTTTGAAACAAACATTTATACAAGCCAGCTGCTTCCAGGCATTCCTGCTTCCCATTAGTGCTGCAGCAGTTTGTCGGCTCAGTGTGTGCTGGGGTATGAAGACACTTATCACACCACGTGCATTTGCCTATCGACTGTTTTTAAATAATACTTCTGTTTATGTCAAGTTTCGTGTCTGTCAGATCACGATGTTTTGGAGATTACATAAAAATGTTTGCTGGACCAAAATACTCCTCTGTTCCATCCCATTTAGGATGACTGTAACATTATGAAACCAAAGGATGACTAACTACGTAAGACTATCAAATGTGGCAAAGACCATAAATAAATGAATTTAGGTGATTTTGGAGATTTATTCAGATGTTTCAGCTTCCGTCACTGTCTTTAACATAACAGTATGTCAGCATTACAATAAGGACCCGACTGATCAGGGGTTTTTGGCCAGATGCCAATAACGATATTAAGGAGTAAGAAAAGTCCAATATTCCGATATACAAACTTTATTCCAAACATCAGCGCACTGAACGAATAGCTTTTCATTTATTGATTATTATATATCAGACCGCCCTCTGCTGGACAAACTTCACAATTACACCATTTCAAATCGGTGGTCCAAGCATTTTTTCCAGCCTTAAAAAACAGTTTTAATATCAGCATATTAAAGAACATATACACCCATACCAATATATCTGGAATAGTCCAATATCAGTCAGTAATATCAGCAATCTGATATATCCGTCGGGCCATACAAATACTACACAGCGATTGAGTTGTTTGTGAGTCCATTCAACAGCTATGCAATTAACGTTCAGTCCAAACAGCAAGCTGGGGCTGTGACTGGTACCTAACTGTCTTTTCCCTTTTCTGAAGTTTGTCTGAAATGCGTCTGACTGGACTGATCCTGGATCAGCTGAGGACTCACGTCTCGCTCAAGGACATTTCAGCACGAAGTACAGTCGAGATTACATTTGGGAAATAGAAACACGAGTTAAACTCCTCACAGAGCGAAGGTTCCTGAAGTTTACGATGTCAAGGACAACAGGATTATTTTTTATGGGTTTTTGCCTTTGTTTTATGGCTGACATTGAAGAATGAAAAAGATGGATGACAAGTGGTGTGCAGGAACTGCTGGCGCTGCATGATACACGTCCTCCAGCAGACAGCCGAGATGTGCCACAGAAACCTTTTATCATACAGACTAATTTTAGACCATTTATGTGACAGACGACTTATTTAATTACTCAAATGAGCTGTTCTCTAATATTTTCTTTGTAGACATTTATGGAGTAGATCTGGCTTTGAATGCCGCACATGAACACATTCATCCAAATAAAGACAAAACAGACAAAAAAAAAGACACATTATCTCTTAGCTGTCAAGTCTTTTACTGTCATGACAGTGTCAGCAACACTCAGTCAACAATGCGGAGTGTCAACCAGTGTCGGAAGAAGTATTCAGATTTTCACTGAACTAAAAGCGCAAATACCACAATAAAACAATATCCTGTTAAAAGTTAAGGGCCTGCTACCATAAAAGGTAGGCCCGACAGATATATTGGTTTGCTGATTTTATCGGCCGATATTGGCCTAACGCAGACATAATGCGCATGTATGCGTTTTCTGGTATGCACCCATATTAAAACTTTTTTCTAACCAATTTCAAATGCCATAATTGTGTAGTTTGTCAATCAGAGGGGGGTCCGTTTTCTTGTAACTCAGGCCCTAAACACACTTCTCCTGTCACAGAATGTCACATCACGTCCAACGTTCGCCATCAGGGAAAATATGAACTGAAATCGATTAACGTTGCCGTGCATATGTACATACCAGTACCAGTATCCTCTGATTGTGCACAGATGCACTGCTTTGGTAAATGTACTCGGTCACATTCCGCAACTGGTGTCACAATTATCAGGTTTCTCTTTGCTTTTAATGATGCATTTGTAAAAGTTAACGGAGGAATATGAATAGAGGACTACCAAAAAAAAAAAAACAACTTAAAAAGCAACTAATTGATTTTGGCTCTTGTTTTTTAAGAACTTCGTGCCTCTGTGTGCTTTTTAGATAACACTTCAGTTGCTTTGCATGGGGGAGTTGATGCACTATCACAACGTTAAGAACAAGGTGTAATTGCCAAGTTTTCCACACGTCACTGAGAGCAGATAGGAACGGCAGCCAGGACCACCGCAGAATGGAAATATAGAGACTTCATGTCAACATGTTCGGGATCTGAGCTGAGGGTTTCTGTGATTAACTGTTAATAAAACCTTGTATAAACGGATGCAACAGGTCTCACTGACGGGGAGGTGTAACCCATCCTTCCGTTCAGAGGCTCACTCAGCACTTGTCTTCAAAAATGATGCCAGACAGCCCTCCAAAAAAAAACTGCCTTGGAAAATATCTAAAAATTGAAGCGCTCCACACACTGGAGCAAGCAGCTTTCCCGGCAAAAGGAAGACTAATACGAAAATCAATAACAGACAACAGGAAGGAGCTCTTTATCTGACATTTTTCACATTGTACACAGCCAGTGGTGTCTTCTGTGGTGTAATTTAAATCCAACATTTATCCTCGCCTCACCTATTCAAGGAAGTCATCTCAAGTGCGAAAACACTCTCCAATGAGATTTTATTTATGGAGGAAAACAGTGCGGACAGGGAAAAACCACCAGCACAGCCTGAAAGAGTTACTACGGTAATATAAAGGGCGCTTTCACCGCCGTCGGCTGCCGTGAAGCCGCTCAGTGGCAGACAGCAGAACGCTGTGGTTGTACTAGGAGCTCCCAGGTGTGACTGTGTGTAAGTATATGAAAGTGAAGCGAGCCGTGCTGCAAAGAGCGTTTGCGTGTGCGCGCGTGTGTGTGTGTGTGCGTGTGTGTGTTCACTGCTCACTAAATCCCCTTTTCCATGGATAAAGACATAAAAGTTACAGAAGGAAATAAAAAAGAGATGGCGGGTTTTTCACAGGAAGGAGCAAAGACTGAGTTTATGCTCTGTGGTGAAGTCGTACTCTGGCTCATTCACGCTGTCATTATCTTATCACAAACACACATAAATACACACAAGTGGTCACGCATGCTCCAATACACGCTTACCACTTATCCTAAGATGCACCCAGTCACGCCTCCACACACACTTGTAGACACAAAGATTTTTCTCCAACTCAGATTTTAAAGGGAAAAGTGACAGTTTAAAACCACACACACACACACACACACAAACAAACACACCCCAAACGCACTCAGCAGAAACGTAAAAACACCCCCGCACTAAGCAGACGTGAACAGAAAACACTCAACAGCATAAAGCTCCTGAATACGCACGTCTGAAAATGCATTTTGAAAATAAGAGAGAAAAACAAGCTGACACTCTGTCCACAATAAACCATCTTGCAGCTGAAATTTGTTGTTCACATTATTAACACGTTTTTATCAGTCTTGCCTGCTAAAGGTTACATGTTTAAATACATAAACAGCCGGAGGGAAAATAACATAGATTAACATTTTGAACTCCAGGTTTTGACTGCTGCCTGTAACGGTTGACAAACACACCAAGGCCACAAATATGAAATCAGTTTCTGTGGTGGTTCTTAATGCGGGTCCTGTGGCCCGGCCAACGCCTCAACATGCGGCCTTTTAAAATAAATGTACATTCACTTTCACCCTGCTGTTCGAAAATAAAGTGAATAACAGCATGTTGCTGAGTGGGAGCCCTTATGAACTTATGACTTAATTGCAGCCACTGAGAAACACTTTTTACCCTAAAGCTGAAGTGAATGGAAAAACGCCTTAAGATGTGAAATGTGAAAATGAAGAGTAAACAAACACTACCCCATAAAGAACTGTTCCAAACTTCGGTAAGTGTTATGCACGTGTGGACCTGCTCAGATGCGACCAGCAGCTCTATAGGTCCCTCGGTCAGTCCACCGAAAATTCCCCACTTCGGAGGCCACGGTTTTCACCCTAGAAAGCTGAAATTAGGCGTGGAGGTCAAGTGTGTGTGAAGGTGTGTGTTTGTGTTCATGCCAACTGGCTTAAAAGGGGGCGTGGTAATAGGAGTGGTCTATTGCAAAAAGGTGCATAACATCCTAATGGATTCTCAGACTTGCACAAGATTTAGCGGAGAGGTTGTCATGAGCAAAAGGACAGCTGATAATCAGTTGGGCCAACTGGCAAAAAGGGGGTGTGGCAGTGGGAGTGGCCTGTAACAAAAAGGTGCATAACCTCTAAACATTTTCATGTGACATGGCCAAACTTTGTAGAAACACACACACACTTTCATTGGTCATGACTTGTCCGCCCCAACGCATTGGCCCCGCCCCCAACAATAACTTATCAGCAGTTTGTTGTAGATTGTAGATTCTTGTGGGAGGCATCATTGCAGACAGTAAAACATAAAAATCCATTCATGATGCGTCTGTAACTTTATGATAACAGTGATGCCTAAAATGACTGTAACATTTTCAGCTACTAGTCGCAGCTATTGTGAATTCACGCTTGTTTTTAAAAAATATGACAAATGTGTTTATGTGACAAATGTGGTGCATCATCTTATTACTTCTGTCTTGAACTTATGTTCTCACTTCAGATCTTCCTCCCCTCCTTCCATCTTATCCTGTTTCGCGCCCATTTTGTTATTTTTTTCATTATTTATTTTGTCTAATTTCATCTCTCATGTCACTTGTTGTTTTAACTTTTGATAATAGAACATTAAATAATACAAATTAATCAGACTCTGTCATGTCCTTTCGGCTTCACCCCTCACTGAATGAGCCATAGAACAGTGTCCTAATGAAGTGTAGGCAGTGACTCTGGTTGATGGCATTGATTGCCACCAACACAAAACACAATGCAGCCTCAGTGTGAGAAACAACAGCAGACAAGACTCTTTTCTGTTCATCACAACAGGAAAGAGTTCATGGACATGTCTATCTGTGTCTCAGAGTCTTCTCCCATCTCCTGCCTCCTCCACTTTCAGGCCTTGATATATATATATGTAAGGCTCATTATTCTCAGCTTTTATTTTAAAATGCATATGCACTTCAGAAATTCAGTTGTTATTTTTTTCATTTTTAAGTTCAAGGATAGTTCAGTGAATAACATTTTAGTGCAATAATATTTCTGATTTGTGCTTTTTTTTTTTTTTTACATTTATTCTTCCATCTGTACCTTACAACATCCCTCTGCTGAAAAAAAAGTTTTTATCCTTGTTAATGTGTCCATATGGTGTTTTTAAAAAAAAATTCCACGAGACATAGCTTAAGCGAAACAAAGAATAAATGTCATGCCACAGACCAAACATTAAAGCCTGCTGCTACTCTGTACAATTATCCTGAAGACAGTCAGTATGCGCCATGTTGTTAAGTTTTTCTTGTTTTTTTAATCTGTTGATTTTGTCCAAACAAACCCACAGTGTACTAGTTAATGTTAGCCTAAGTTAGCTGCCAAGTTACATGATAAATAATGGCAAATGCATACAGTAACAGGACATTTTTTATGGCTTGGGAGGGCTGATGAAGAATATTACAGCAAACTTTGAAAATGAAGCTGCTGATGTTTGTGTTTGATGAGCAGAGTCGAAGCTGCAGGCAAGCAGTGAAGTGGTGGCTGGAGGAAGAGGGTGGGACTACAGCTACATAGATTCACACAAACGATGAAGGCAAAGGTGATGGATTACATCTAAGGCAATGTGAGACAAGGGATTTTGTTTTATAGAAAAAGTTTTAAATATGTGATTTTAATAAACAGTGATGAGTTTGTAGGGGTTCAGTCAACGCCTGGTGAGAAACCTAAACATTTTTTGTATAGGGTGAGTGTATGACGGTACACGGGATCAAGAAAGGAAAGTTAATAAATAAAGATTAACTACTGAACTGTGGAGAAGGAGTAGGATTAAATAAGTCTACACATGTTACAGTAATTAATGGTTGGTATTAATGAAACTCAATTTTTAAATAAGCTTTTCCTTTATTTTGTTAAGTTATTAACTTAGTTTTTTTTTTTACATGTTGACCTGAGGTGTGGGTGAAACTTGTTTGTTTCATTTTTTTAAACTTACTTTTTGCTTTTACAAAATTTTGCAAGAAAACAGCAAATCACTTAAAGAAAAGGGGAAAAAATTGTACACAAGACGTATACCACAAAGACTAAAACACTACCTGTAACAAATAAACAGTCCATGTTATGACCATGTTTTAATGTCAAATGCAAACATTTCTACAATTCTTACTTTCTTCACATTTTTTGCATGGCAATCACAGCATAGTTAGAATAGATGAACCAGAGCTGTACAGTGACCACAATTAGAACATAAAAATACAATAACCAATAGTTACAGATAAAAGTTCTTAGTTCACAGTGTATCAGCAGGTTCATGAAAAGGTAAAACCTGCCATAAATACTGGAAAACCTATTTGTGTACCAATTTTGTGTACAAATTTTTAGGATGGTGAAAAGATCATTGCAAATAAAACTGGATTAAAGAGTAACTAAACGCCCCTTGAAGTCTTGTTTTTGCTTATATTTGGTGGTTCAACTTTCCTCCTTACTGCAGTGATGTACAGGTGTTACTCAAGAACTCAGGGGTGAAACAGGATGGAAACTTTTTCCCAGAGAGGGCAGCGAAACACTCAGCCAGACGTTCATTCACTCTTAAAGGTATGTTTAGGGTTAGAAACCCTTGTTTGAGGTGAAGGAATTGATGCAACCTCCATTTCCTGCATAAAAGTCTACAATGCACACAAATCCACCAGCCTCACCTTCGCACTTTTACTTTCTGCCTTTCGTCATTAGGTTCACTCTACTTCCTGTGTTGGCACTGAATGTAGGCATTGATGTAAATTATGAGGTACAGAATCATCCAGTATGGACATACTGTATGTACCAAAAGTGCTGGGGTAAAGGAATAACATTACATCATATACTGTATTTAAAGGCTTTTAAATTGTTCCAACCTCACCAACAGAGTAACTAGTTGGTCTTCTTTTAGCCAAACATAATGAAGTAGAGGGATAGAGGGAGAGAAGAGGAGAATATTAAAAAGCAGATGGCAGAGTGCAACTGCCTCGTTGTCAAGTCAAGTCAAGCCTCTGTTTGCCAACCCTCCTCTGTGCTCCATCCAGCACAGTCTCTCTTTGGCGTCAGTTTCTGATGCACAAGTTCTCCTTTAGCATCTTAAACACATGCAGCAGACTTTCAACTAACTCCGATGTAAATCCAGCCACGGCAATATTTAACGCTTCGAGTACTCAAGCTGTCCACTCACTTCACTATTAAACCCACAGTAATTTTTGATGAGCTGGATGTGAGACTGTGTTGGAGGTGAGTGAATGGCTGGAGCACTATCTGTGAGCGGCAGATATTGCCATGGATGGGTTTACATTGGAGGTAGTTGAAAGCCTGCTGCGTCTGATTTCAGTGAGATGCTAATGGCGTGGTCAGACCACAAGTTATTTTTGTCTGTTAAAATATTCACTGTGTCAAATTAGGCAATTAAAGAGTCATAAATTCTTGCTTTGTTGTGGTTGAGAGACATGACAGACAACATGTTGCTCCCTGATCAGTCACCATTTGCAGTTCACAATGTGCACGACATCACCGGCAAGAAAGCGCTTGCTACTGACTACTACTACTACCACTAAGCAGCCGCAGTGGGAGGTAAACAAAAAAATCAAAGATTAGTTTTTCTGTCATGAGGTTGTGAGGCCTCCAAAATGTGCCATCGGTTGTCATCCATTATGACACGCTACGTGAGATAAACGATTGATTGTTGTGCATTCATCATTTACCAGACACCCTACGTCTTCCAGGTTGGGCTATTATTGGGCTGATTTTGTGTAGTCTGACCCCATCATGAGGGAGACCTGCGTCGGATACTGACACCAAAGGGCCCTGACTGAGCGCTGGTTTTTCGACAGGTTGGAGTAAAACTGTTTTGCTCCATCACAGGACACTACAAGTGCTTGCATAGTAAAAAAGAGGCCAGTAGAGATTAGTCGTAATTTTTAAAAACACATTTGCCTTCTAAAGAAATGTTAGCTTAAGTGTGAAAATACTGTAATGGCCATAATACCTGAGAGTATCACTGATATCACATGACTTCCCATAACAGTGAGGTGTGTGTCGTGGTCTCATATCTTAGCGGGGTTGTCTGTGTGACAAATCAAACTGCTTCTCTGCAAATATTTGTGTACATGTTTACACTTCTCTTTGTGAAAATGGATGCTATGTGCTGCCAAAAATCTCAAACATCATTTTGGTGGGTGCTGTGTCGCCTTGGCAACAGAGACCACATTAACCACTTAGAAATGGGGCGAAAGGCATTTCACAGGAGGACGCCGCGTACCTTGGCAGCACTCAGAGCTAAGTGTTGTGGGCCCAAACAGCATCCTTCATATCGTCACCAAGGTGAACGGCCCCCATCTGTGAGATCTGCTGGAATGGCCTCACCAGTTGGCAGTTTGCTTTGGGTTCACGTGTGGACACTGAAAGTCAAATACTATTTTATGTATACTATATGTCACTCAGTGGAGCCTAATGCAAGGGGGGACTGATAAGCTTTTGACCTAAGTTAGAAGGAGATGACTTTGAACAGTTCTTGTTAGTTAAGTGGTTCTGCATTAAGTTTGAATTTAATAACCTTGGTAGTGTTTTTGTTTTAAATAATTAAAAACTTATGATTATTAATTCAGCACTGTGTGAGAAAATGGACAAAATCAGCCTTTGTATAGTCATCTGCTTCCATCGTCTCAAGAGTTCACCCAACGAGGATATGTTGGCAACACTAGCGAAGGGCTCCCCTTCTTATATCACGGTAAGGAAGTGTGACACACCTCAGCAGTAATGCCCCGAAACAGGAAGACCTCTCCTGTGCTCTAAGAAAACAACACCCATTTCAGAAAGTACTGGCTCAACTGCTAACATATCTATGAAAAGATTTTGGAAATGTCATAGCTCACAAAGAGTGCTATTACTGTAAGATACATATTTATGACTCATGTGGCATCTTCACTTGGAGCACAGAGGGTAAACAGCAGCCGTTCATTTAGTCTGTCCCAGAGGGCATAGCGTCAAAGTGTTCTGGATCATTTCTTTGTTGTCTTAAAGAGAAGACTTAATCACCTTGAACAGAATCTCCTTTAGCATTGACCACTGAGCAGCTCAGGATTGTGATGAATGTGTAGGTGTGTGTGTGAGTGTGTGAATGTTGGTGAGTGTGTTGCCCGACCATTTGGAGCATGAAGAACAGAAAGAGTTTGCAGATTAAGGGAGGCTCAGGGGATTATGGTCATTTCCTGTCTGTAAGCTGTAAATTAGCCCTGCAATTCCACAAGGGAAAACAGACCAGTGCCGCCATCCTGCTGAACTCAACATACAGATCTCGTCCACCGGCCTCACACTCAAGGCTCATGGGCTGTCGGCACCAATGGTGGTAAAATTTGGCAAAACTTTCACCATGAAATATTTCTTTTGAAGAGTGATGTTCAAAACATCTAAAAACATCTAACATTTGCCTTACTGTTCCACCATTGGTCTAATTATAACAACAGGCAGGGGTATAGCCATCATCTCAGAAGTGAGGGGGACAGATTGTTCAGGAGTAAGCCGACTTTTATTGAGTGATTTATTATCCCCTCACATTCAGTTGCACCTCTCCTTAGCGGTTAAAAAACCAAATAACCACAAACAGCCACAATATGGCACCCGAAGTCACTCTTATCCTATAGACATTTCCTTAGCCAGTTATAATCTCTCCTCACCTGTGAAGCCTTGGGCTGATGATCAATGCTGATGCCAGGTGATTCCTCCCTGCTCTATATATTGCAAATAATACAGATCACAAATATTTTCAAAGCGTTAAAAAAAAAAAAACAGAATTAAGAAAAGTAGTTGTGAAATACCTGTGGAAGTTAATGTCAAAGTCACTTTTATGCCATAGATATATTTTCTCAGGCAATTATAATCTCTCCTCACCTGTGACGACCCTGCATGACAGTCAGTGTTGCCTTTCGGTGGTCCACCTTCTCCTTCTTACTCTTTCTATTGTATCAATAAAGATAAATAAATATGTGCAAAGCAACAGCGAGCCCATATTCTGCACAGAAATTAAGGAGTGTATCTATTCCTAGCATGAGTTGAGACATTTGGTGGCAGCGCTGCTCTGAGGTTATAAAGTACAGCAAACCTGCCAGCAAGAGGCAAGAAACTTTGCACTGCTTCTTCAA
>JAQLOL010000004.1:22386694-22397010 GCA_029783665.1 Naso thynnoides
AGGTTGTCATGAGCCAAAGGACAGCTGATAATCAGTTGGGCCAACTGGCAAAAAGGGGGTGTGGCAGTGGGAGTGGCCTGTAACAAAAAGGCACCAAACTTCTTAACAGATTTATGTAACATGGCCAAACTTCACAGAAATACACACACGCACACACACGCACACACACACTTTCTCCGGTCATAACTTGCACCACACCTACACTTTAGCCCCGCCCCCTTCCATAACTCATCAACCATTTGTCCAAGACTCTTGTGGGAGGTATCACTGCAGACAGTAGTTTTTATTTCTTCATTTTCTTCCTTTCCAAATACACAGTAAAGAAACATTTAACATTCAAACAAGTTCACAGTATTTTGCATCCCAACATTTTTTTCTGCTGGTTGCAGCTACTGCCAATTTGTACTTGTTTTATTATTTTCTGTAATTGCATTATCTGAATTCTCCAACCATAACAAGGAAATGAACCACTCGAAAAATTAAAATTATTTAACTTGCAAACCTTTGTATCTTTTAGGATTGGGGAGGAATGAACAAGGAAGTTTTTTTTCTTTCATATACTTAAAACATGTTCTGTACAGACACACACCTTGCAGACGGACTGGAACTCCTCGTTGTCTTCGTCATAGCAGGCCAGCAAGAAGCCCCCATAGGTGCCCGTCCTCTTGCCTTTTCCCAGGTAGGCGCCAATCACACAAAGGTCCACCGTGTCACCCACCCCCTCCAGGTAATCCTTCTTCAGCTACGAGGAGGATACAGCACGTTTGAGTGGTGTTACCGTACACGTCATGAGGAAGGTAAGAATATATTATGACGCAAAATGGTTCGACACACAGATGCGGATAAAAACACATCAGTATTAACTACATGGAATCAATCATGTTTTAAAAAGTGGCCAATTTTCTTGACATAAATTAAATACCAGTCAGTTAACAGTGTGAACTGTCAGAGGTCTAAACCCAAAAGCCTGAAAATATTGATGAGATTATATTCTTTGAAAAGTTACTCTCCACAGAAATCTAGAATTAATTTGTCTAAAGCTTTAACTGATTCTTATCAACAATGTCAGCGTTTGTAAAAAATTTTTGACAACTTCAAACATTAACTGTTCGTTCATAAAGCACTGATCATTTTATACACTTTAACTTCGCTGTATGATCAAACTCCTCAGCTAAAATGCTGCTTTATTGTTTTCTTCTTAAATACTTCAATAAATAAATTAACGCCTTTAGACGTCCAGCGTTGAATCGCTGTGTCACTTCTATGTGTGTTTATGTCACAAGAGGTTAAAGGTTTTTAAATTGTTTGACATGTGCTGGGGGTGGTGTGTCCTAAGACTGTGTCACACACACCTTGAGCCAGTTGTGAGAGCGCTTGGCAATTTCATAGGTGGCATCTTTCTCCAGAGTCTTCACCATGAGGCCCTCACAGGAGTCTACACACACACACACACACACACACACACACACACACACACACACATTAAAACACCACAACACGATTCTAACTGTGCAGAAAGGAAATGAACAGATTATCTTTCAGATACATACAAAGGTCTTTGTCTCCTTCTGAGAGTGGGAGACACACACATACATACATACAGTAGACAAGGACACAGGCATACAACTTACACACACACACAACATATGAGGAAACATGTTTCTCTCTCTCTCTGTCACACACACACACACAAAGACAACACCAGAGAACTCCATTACAAAACTCACAGGTTCTGTATCTGTCTCATGCACACTCAGGCAAACGCATTAATACAACCTACATACAGGCCAAACAAAGACACAACAGACAGGGAAGACAGGTTCAAACTACTACACACACCTCTTACAAAACTGACATGTGAAGGCAGCGGACAGTAGCAAAAACGAAATGAAACACACACACACACACACACACACACAACACGACTTGAAGCACAAAGGGACAGCAGGCAGGAAACAAGCACACAGTTAGCAAACACACACACAAAGTTCAAGACCAAACAAGTAAGAGAGTCTGCATCTTGTCTCTCACTTACACTCTCTCTCTCTCTCTCTCTCTCACACACACACATACACACACACAAACCTCGGACAGATTGCTCCAGGAACTCTGCGATGGTGTCCGTGTTGTCGGAGTCGATAGATCGGGCGAACACAAACTCTCCCTCAACCTCTGAGAAGCTTTCTTTCAGCAGAGCCCGACGCCGACACAACGGCTGTCGTACCAGAGACTACATACATAGACACACACACACACACACACACACACACACACAATTGGAAATGGCAAAACTGTATCAGTACAACTATTTTCTCTCCATAGCTTGGAGCCATGCAATGACATGGATGAAAAGCCATGTGAACCAGCTTCCCACACACAAACAAACACACATTATCAGAGTGTGCTCACAGATCCAGTCATGACAACCCTCCCCCTCACACCATAAACACACACTGCACAATATCAAACCATCAGAACATACACAGTCTTAGTTGCAACCAATTGCTACCAGCAGGTTTTCAACAGCCTAATGTAGTTTTTTGGGGCCGTACGTACTATTAGGAAAACAGTGAAATAACCACAAAAAACAAAGTATCACAACACACGTTTGCAGAAAAAGAAAAGTACCCATACACTGTTGTTGACAAACACATGTTGTCCAGTTTATAAGAACGTTAGCAGGGCTGCCTGCTCTTATTGTCTTCCATAATTTGTAACAATACAGATTCAGTTTCAGCCTTAAATAATAATAGCAATACGCGTTTTAAGGTGCTACATGTGACATTTAAGCACTGATTACAGTACAGTTTCCAAAACTTTGCACCAGTGTGGCCAAAAAAATGTGGCCAAATCTGCCTCAAATCAACTGACCAAATCTTAATATAAAGTGCAGGGTAGAAAATGGAAAGGTCCAATATGTTCTAGTGGTTAGGATTCATGGTTTTCAATATGGGAGCACTTTCATGTCCTTCAGTCAGCATTTATTACGCCGCCATACACTGTTATACTTTCACAGCACAGCTTCACATCAACCTTGTGCATAGAGTACACAGTTGAGCCCGACTGATATATCAGTTTGCCGACATTATTTGCCAATATTGGTCTGTTGGAGATAAATCAATATCCCATTAAATGTTCTCCAGTATGCAGAGATACTGAAACTGTTTTCTAAGGCCATAAAAATGCACAGACTAGTGATTTAAAATTGTGTAATTAAGTAGTTTGTCCAGTAAATGGCAATCCGTTATTTAATACTTATTTCTGATATCAGAATTTTCTTGCTCCCCAATATCAGTATTGGCCCCCAAAATCCCAGACTGGTCAGCCCAGGTTCTATGCACCAATTTAACACGAACTGTACTGTAAATGGTGCTAAAATGCTACATATTGCATCTTGAACTGAAGAATATTTGCTTCACTTTACTGGTCTTTAAACCTGCCAAATTCCCAAATGTACTGTAGCATCAAAGGCATGACCTTGGTGTCCTCAGTGGCAGCTACAATCCTGCGAGCAGTCCCTAATTGTTGGCGGCGTGCTGGCACAAAAGGTTCTGTTTTGCGAGGCATGAACAGATCAACCCAGCCAACGACGGAGTTAGCAGTGAAAAGGACTGCAGTACACAGGGAATTACAAACAGAATTTGCAGAAATGAGAAATAATCAATTAGAAGTGAATGAATTAAGGGTAATAGTTCAAAAAGACGACAGACAGTATGAGCACACAGAGGCAAATTAATTCACAACATTTACATAAAGACCATATTAGGTGGGAAACTGCAACAGAATGGCACAACTGAAGAGTCACTGGTGTCTTTTAATTCTGCAGTTTTGTTTCGGTCCACTTGGGAAAACTCACATGCAGCAGCATTAGCTGATGGAAATATTCAGCGATTTGCATTTCTTTGGCTGACTTTAGATTAAAAATTATCTTAAAAAATCTGTATTATTTAGACGGAATCATTGACACCCTCAATGCCTCACTCTGTCACAATTACCAACCAGAAAACACACACACACACACACACACACACACACACACACACACACACACACACGGTCTGACACGGTCTCAGAGAGGCAGAGACTCGCTCTCTCAAACACACACATATTTAGATACAGTTCAGACAGACACACACACTCCCCTTGAATTACAATGAGCTGCGAGTTACCATCATTATCTAGTTACGGCTTCCAGTAGCACCATCATTGGCGTACAGGGACGTTGTTGGCGTCTCAGCGGAGCAACGAGCATGCGGGCGCATTCGCAAACAATAAACAGGCACACGTGCTGGTTTTAAATGACAATGGCAGCGCTGAGAGAGAGATCTCTGCTTAATATTTCCCTCATCAGCCCCAGGCCTTACCTCGCCATTGAGATAGAGGAGGTCGAAGGCGTACACACACACTTGGACTTTGATCTCCGAAGCATCCACGTCCTGCAGGGAGTCATCAGAACACACACACACACACACGCACGCACACGCAAATACATTTTAATATTTTTCCCTTGACAAAAATATGCAAATAGACGCATCTTATTCACAAATCGCTACATCCAACCTTGGGACTGGTTACAAAGAGCTCTTTGATTTTGCTCCCGTTCATCTTGAAAGTTAACCACTCTGCCTTCGCAGCTCTCTTCTGCCTTTTAACAGCATGACACCTCGCTGTCTCGGTCTCTGGGCTCCCACTGCTCGACTCACTTCACTCACCTCTTTTGCTTCTCCATCTCATACTCTCACTTCTCCTGCACTTCGCCCTGTTTATTCCACTCTTGTTGAATCCTGTCGGTCTTCAGAGTCTCGACTCTGCCTTATTACAGTGTTTCCAACCTGACCCTGATGTAAAATTCCAGGATTTTTCCAGAACTGTGCTGGAAGCAATATTTAATTCCATGACTGAATGAAACGAGATGTTTTTTTTAATCCCTTACTTTCTTTGAGTGTGAACTTTTTTCTTTTAGCTATCGGTGATTTATTAAATCAGTTTGCACCAACAAAACGTAGAATAAACTGTATTGAGTTTTTCCAGTAGCTTATCTTGCTTTTTTGTTTGTTTGTTTGTTTTGTTTTGTTTTTTTTGTTTAAGTAAAAGGTATTACAGCATGAAACACAGCACTGCATTAACAAAGGTCAGTAACAACAGAAGTGCTGGCAAGAACTCGTGAATGTAAACAATGCAGGTTTCAAAATGATCTAAAAAAAAAATTCTTTTTTGAAATGTTTTTCAAGAAGAGGAAATGCACCCCACACATTTATTCCGCTTCAAGGATTCAGTTTTTGTAAATAGAAATTTTGTTTACATGGTCACCTTCTAGAAGTGTCTTGGTCGGGAAAACTTTAGGAAGCTGTAGACTTTTTGAATCAGCTCTGCAAACAAAAAGTCACTGCAACAAAAAGCTGAAATCGACTTACCAAAAATAGATAGTTTCTAATCCCTTTTAATCACTTATCAAATCTTATTACAGTTGCCTTTCAATTTTGCAATTAACCAACAGCTTAAGTACCTACAACCCAAAGATGGATAATTAACTTTTGTTGGCTGACAAAGAAGGAAAATTAGATTTCACTGGCAGCCTAATTAATATCCACAACATGTACGTACAAAATGACAATTAGCATTATTGAACACGACTTTTAATATCAAATGTAATGGACAAATTCAACTGATATTTTCAGAATGAGAGCCAGGTGGCTTTACATTTTAATTGCTCTTTGCAAATGAAAAAAAAAAAAATTATGAGGAGAGATAAAAGGTTTGATGAGAGATTCACTGCCGTGAAAGCTTAAAAAAAAAAAAAATTCTACAATTTTGCAGACCGAGAACTGGACCCAAAATGGCACCAGCCATCAGAAGCATCACTCAGCATAACTTCCCACAGCTCTCAGTGGGCTAAATAATATCTCAAAATCACTTAGCAATCCCTCGCACATTAAATATTTATGTTTTAATAAACCCACACGGAGAAAAACAGTGTGTGTGTCAGATTAAGAAGCATTCGTGCCGTTCTTGAATGAGTGGCACATATCAGACAGTGCTAACCGAATTTGTGTTAGTCTTTTCAAATTTGTGAAATACAGTCTATAACACTTCAAAAAGCATCAAGTAAGATATGTCAACCGTATTTCATATTTCCTCTTTTACTCTTTACTTTAAACATGTCGTGTAGTAGCGAGCTAACATTAGCTTTGTCAGCTGGCTTGGTAAGTCAGGTAAAAGTCACACCTTGCAGCCGCTGGGTGTTAATATTTGGAAACAAGTAATCCCTTAATATGGGAAGATTTTGTAGAGCAACATGTTTAAATTTAGTGATGCGTAGATCTCCACTGAGGGAACACTTAATGTCATGATGATGCTAAAGGCCTTTAGACACTGGGTGTGTTTTTCGTGCGAATAATTAGCTAAAAAATAAATACGTTTCGAATTGTTGTTTGGCTATCAGTATTTTCACACAGAATGCAAATATCACGCTACAAAAGAGCAAACCTTTTCATTTTCGGATCGAGGTCGATTTTTCCCAGCATTTGCGCTGCAAACAAACGCATCAACCAATCACAATGGTTGCGCGGAGCAGACATCACATCCGTATCCCACGACAACAACAACAACACAAAAACAAGGGCCATATGATAAGCTCATTATCTGTGTCTCTCAGCATCAAGCGTCACCTGACAAACGACACGCAAATTACACAGACGACGATCTTTAAGAACATTTGGCAGAGTGTCGCCGATTAGTTGAACTTTGTAAATGGTGAGTAACGTTACCTTATGTAGTTAACATCTGGATGAGGTAACATCAGTATGTTGACTTATGGGAGGCACTGTAAATTCTTCACCTATCTAATCATATGGCTTACACCTTCCCACTATTAGTGCCCGTGACTTGTGCAGTCGCATTTTCACTCAATACTCAAAGTTCGATGGCTGATAAGTTCTGCTATGATTGTTGAATCTTGTATTTGTAACATTTAAGCCACTTTTCCCTCTTTGGAGTGAGCTGTCAAAGCCCTATTTGCAAATTTGTATTCTTGTGTGTCTGTCATAAGTTTGTGTCGCTGCCAGTGAGAAGATTTCTGATCCAAAAAAATTTGCATCCTGACAATTCGTATTTTCGTGTTGTTTATTTCTTGCGCACCACATGTGCAAAGGCCTGAAGCGTGAACATTCACACAGCTGCTGAAAACTGGACAAATTCCAGCTGTTTCAGTGGTTAAAAAAATGTGATCATGAATACAACATGAAATGCATCTGCAGCCTCCAAATCTCAACCGTTTCTCTCCTGATTTATCCTTTTTCTCCTTCGTTCTCCCTTTTCTCTCCCTCATTACTTTCCCCTCTCTCCTCTAATGATGTTTAATTAGTCTGTATCGGGTTTCATCTCCGCGTCTGAAATTTTTCATTTCAGCAGGAACATTCACGGTCGTAAAACAGCAGACATGTTGTTACGAGATGCCAGGAGCGCAGTACAATCAGTTTGTGCATCAAACCGTCATTACAAATAATCATGATTTCATAGAAGCAGTAACAGTATCTAGCAAAAAATCATCAGGATAATAATTTTCAGGCATTTTCATCATAAGGTTCTCCATATCTGCACCTTCATTTCTCTTCTCCTAATTTATAAAGGGGTCATCATGCACACAAAGAGACAAGGTAAATGGAGCTGTTTCACTCTAATGTGATTGGTGTAGTGGAAAGAGGCCGTTACTCTGATCAAAACTGAAAAAACACCTCGCTGGCATTTGCAATCTCACAGCCCCCTCCTCCTCTTCCTCTCTCCTCTCTCTTCTGTCTTGTACTTATCAATCTCCCCCTCTTTTTCCGTCCATCTCCCTCTGTCTGCCGGATCATTTCACTCTATTATCTAGCTCTCCTCTACCTTCTGGTCTTTATCTCTGTCTTGTTTTCTCGCTTCAACCTTTTCACTTCTCTCATCATCTCCTACATTTCTGCCCTTTCAACCCTGAGTTTTTCCCCATTCGTTCTTCTGCTGCTCTCATATACTCATCTCCGTCCATACCTTTCTCTTCCGGGTGGTGAGGACCTGGAAGGGCTGGATTTGTTTCTTCTCACGATCCCAGGCCACTGCCTCCGAGTCCAGGACGCAAGACACCACAGAGTCCTTCTTCACCTTTTGAAAGACAAACGATACAGAAAGGGGAAATTCTATATGAAGAGATAAGAGACTACATTCAGCAGAGAGATGAAGAGGACTTTACAAGACACAAAAAACAGATGACTTTATTTACCAATCTGCATATAAGCAACATCTGCTGTAGCAATCAGAGGACTGTCTGCAAGTTTCTGATGTAAATCTAACAAACTTTTAAAATTTAAACTCAGTGTGAGACTTAACGTCAAACTTTTAAAAGGCAGAGATGCAGACAATCAAACTGATGACATGTTGAGAAAGTTTCAGGACCCACAGCTGCGCCCAATTTGTTGCCAAATGCTTCGGAAGTCAACACATTAAATTTTTTTCCCCCCACATTGCATTCATTGCTTTTTGACTACTTACGCAATGTAGTGTGACGTGTATCCGTTTTATGAACTGCACTCTTGTTTACTTCTGTTTCAACATCACCAGCAATGTCAGTAATCACAGGGTTGTTTCACCCTCACGTTAATTACTTACATCTGTAAGTAATATCGATGCGGCACCAAGGACTATGTTAGCTAATGTGCTAATGGTCAAGACACTTAGGTGGTTAGACTTACGGTGTTTTCACATCTGTCGTTTGGTTCATCTGGTCCGAATCAACGGATGAGTTGGCAACTCATTTGTATTTTCCCCTTTTTTTCCTGTTTGGTTTCACACAGGCAAAATTTCGAGCAAACTAAAATGTATCACCGAAACCATGTGATAGCGGTCATTCAATCCCCTTTCCTTCAGCTGTTAGCTAAACATTTTCAACACTTAATGATTTCTATGACTTTTTTCTAAGTGTTGGGCTATACATTAGTCTGCCAAAAAATCAAGAAGGCTACGTATTTTGTCACTGCTCCTTTTCAAGCCTCGATTCATGTTTGTGTCACGGCAAACTGTTTGTTTACAAAGTCTTTCTCAGCCCACAGCGCACAGCACAGCAGGCTACAGGAGATAGTTTTGACCGAAAATGCGCAATTCTTGGGGCAGATCAAGGTCGGCTCATGTTCACACCACAAACGAACCACACCAGAGTTTATTTGTAACCGGACCAAGACCGCCTCTTCAAACAGGTTTCGGCCCGGTGTCCGCACCTGAGCTTGATTACTAATGAACCACACCGAGGGGGGAAAACAAACCAGAGTTTAATTCAACGAACTAGAAAAGACAGATGTGAAAACACCTTTAGGCTTACAGAAGACTCTAAGTCTAACTCAACCATTTGTTCATTAGCTAACATAGTGGCTTGGTGCAGCACCAACGCTAACTTTTTATACGAAAATGAGTAATAAAACTTCAACCTCAGATAAGGATAAGAGTTCAAATTGTAAAATCTTGAGTAGGCAGGGATGTTGCTTTAAATTTCTTCTACTCAACCAGTTATGAAAGTGTTACACAGACCCCCAACTTTTGGTCAGATGCCCACTTTATGTCAAAATCCAAATGTTTTTTTTTGCGTTTTTTACAGATTTCTTCTCAGTGTTTTTTTTGTTTGGTGGTGGGTTTATTACATCAATTAAAAGGTTTTTACAGCTTATATTACCATGTGCAGGAAAAACACTGATAGTATTTTGGTTGAGGACGAAACCTTTGGGCAGACTGTTGTGACTTTCGCTGCTGATTTTCAATATCAGACCAAGCCCTGCTAATTTTCTGAGCCACCAAACCCCGTGTGTGAAGCACAGGAATGTTTCTCCTGTATCCTCGTCAATTTAGGGCCACAAGGACACTTCAAATTCAAAACATTGACCTGACTGAGAGCAGATCAGAAAGAGAAATCTTTAAGATGATCAAAGAGAGCCAATCAGAATGACAGACACATCAGAGTTACCAGGTTGCCTGGAAACAGTCAAGAATATCCCACATAACCCGTATACTGATAGGTAATTAGGCTAAGTAATACATTAATTAATTACCAATTAATGCATTTGTATTAATATTAATTTGTTAATGTATTAATATTAATTCATAATTACAGGCATTAAGGCGCTGGGGTAGCTTTGGGAGAATTGGTTTTCCCCTCATTAATATGCAAAATAATGCAGCAAGGTGCTGTAAAACCTAATCAGACCATCTCCTCTACGCAGCGTTGGTGTGTTTCACTCAGGCTTTGGTAATTTATTATGTTCATGAAAATGTGTCCACACACACAGACAGAGAGACACACA
>JAQLOL010000004.1:22398281-22411579 GCA_029783665.1 Naso thynnoides
TTGCCAGTTGTGGCAGAGTGCAGCTTCTTCAGTACTGTTTTAGAGCGACAAAGCTTAACCGATTTCATTTATGTAACATCAGTCAGAGCTAACTGAGCTGAGCAGAAAGTAGCTGGGTACCGTTTCACAACTAATAAATTACATGGTATCTGATTGGTGCACAGGATCGCGTACTCGCCGATACTGATACCAGCGTTTTCAGCAGGATCGGCGGCATTTTCCGATACCGGTATCGGTATTGAACAACTCCAGCTTTCATGCCCGTCACATTGTTACTTACAGCTGGTTTAGAGCTTTGAATGTGCTCGGCATGTTTCAACAACCAGGCTTCATTTATCCGGCCTCAGCTCCACCCTGCCACGCCCTTCCTCTTAGCCCATTTACAGCAATGTGAAGATGGCAACAGCCTCAGTCTACATCCATGTTTTGGCAAAGAGGACCATGAGGATTATTTACTGTTTCAATAACAGTTGTGTACTTTTCAAAGAAGACAATGAGACAGGACACAGTTGAGATTTCATTAGTGTTTCTTATGCACACAAACTCACTCGGCAGGTGTTGGGGTTGTGTGCACTCTTTTAATTCCCAGGCAACTGACAGAGCTTCAGGTACAGGTGAGGTCTGTCTCTCTCCACATGCAAGCAGAAACTCGCTAATTTGGCCGCAGTTTGAATTTAAACAACCGGCGTTTTTAACATCTTAGATTGATTTAAAATTTCCATTCTCTTTACACAAAAAAGACGAGGAAAAAAATGAATGGCTGATGGTGGCTCTGGGTGAATGAAGGAAAACAACAGGACAAGGAAGCATGAGGACAAGCCAAAGAACAAATAAACTGAATAAACTTTCAAACTGAGACAAACAAAGGGAGAGAGGAGGCCCAAGCACATGAAAACCAGACAGATGTGTGATAGGATGAGAAGAAGGCACAAAATGAAAAACAATGCATGAAGATGATATTCGCACTGCTGTAAAAGCCCTCATTAGACAATCACAGCTCAGACCGGCTCTGCGCTCTCCCAGGGGCTGAGCTTCAGCGCGTCGTGTGTGTGTGTGCAAGTGTTTTACCTTGGGAATGCGGGAGATGATATCAGGGTATTTGCTGGTGTTGTCTTCCTGGTTGCGGCTGAAGATTCGAACCTCCCCGCTTTCCAGAATGTGAATCTTTGAGGAGAAATAAAAGACAAAAACTACTATAAATACACAGTAACACGATCTTAGAAAAAAAACATTATTTAAAGGGGCAATTTTGTAAAACTGAGAGCTCAGATTTGATGATCAAGTCTGATAGATGGATGTGTAAATGAGGAACAACTGCCAATTAAAACACGGGACACTTGACATTAAATTCACAGTTACTGTACAACATACTGTGATTAGACTCCAGAAAAAGTTTCTTCTATTGAGACCGTCGTCGTGTGCTGGCCGAGTGACACGGCAGACTATGACCAATCAAAACTCACCTCTTTGGTACAATGGTCATTTGTAAGGACTTCAGCGTACCACCTGACAGCAACAACAGTTATTTCCAAGAACAAATACAGCTTTCTGATGTCTTCAAAACCCCTGTTTTGTACAACTGACAGGTCAATACCTAAAGTTATTTTGTTCCCTTTCAAGCATGAAAAATAAACATATTTTTCCTGTTTGAAAAACTGAAGCTGCAAAATTTGGTATTTCTGCTTGTGAAAATTGGGTGGACAGTCAGAGACTCACAGTGTTGTGAAGCGACGCTACTCTGAAACAAAGAAGTCTGGCTGGCCAGCACACACTGCAGGAACAACTAAAACCAACTGTAGTGTGAAGGAAATAACTCGGTGCTCCGACTGTTACACCAACAAAGCCCTGCACACACTCAGTGTGTTGTACAATGACAGGTTTCCTTGGAGACAACAGTGAGCAGACACACCACTCCACACTGCTGGAGACACAACGTCAATAACACAGCAGAGCGTTCCCCCTCCATTCTGTCACACTCATACAGACAGGACACTGTGAGAAAATTTCTAACTAATTATTGCAATAATTAACGCTGTGAACTTGATAAACATGCTGCAAATCATTCACCTTAACTGCAAGTTCTGTTTCACGCTGCATTTTCAAAAAAAAAAAAAAACACTCAGAAGATTGTCGCCTGACCAATGATGACGTCAAAGAAGATGTTCCCCTGGTGCTGCCTCACCTAACTGAGGAGGAAGGACGAGCCAGGATGGGACAAATGCGGGGGACAAATTCCACATTGTGCTTGTGACGAATAAAGATGGGGTTTGTCCGTCAGCACATTATTGAGTGAACTACGGACACCAGTGAGTAGTTTGGCACAAAGTAATTTGAAGCAGGAGACTGAAGACAGTAGGGCTGCAACTAACAACTGTTTTTGTTATCAATTAATGGGCATATTATTTTCAGGATTATTTGTTTATTCAAAGAAATGTCAAAAAAAAAAAAAAAGAGTGAAAAATACTCAGCTCAATTTTCCAGAGCCCCATGTGATGTCTTCAAATTGCTCCTTTTGTCCAAACAGCCCAAAACACAAAGACTCCACATTTATTATCATAAATTACAGAAAAGCAGCAAATCGTCACATTTAGGAGGCTAAACCAATTCTTTATACTTTTGTACTTGAAAAATGGCTAAAAAAAACAACTAATCAATTATCAAAATAGTTGGGGATTAATTTCCATCAATGAATCAAGTAATTGTTGCAGTTTTAGAAAGCAGCGCTCCCTTTTCCACTATTTTAGTTGAAAATTAGTTTGGGGGTTAAAAATGTTTTGAATCGAATCGAGATGCAAATGCAAAAAACAATGTTTAACTGAATAGTTTGATTCCAAAAGATTGACCGTCCTATGATGCAGTACAATCCCCAAAAACTTAGGTCACTGTGTAAATATTGAAAATTTATTTGCAAACAAAACTGGGTCATGGATACCCAAATTTTCTAGGATTTTTCTTAATGTTACACAGCATTTCGCACTTTGCATTTGTTTGCAGTATTATTTGTACCTGAAGGATGACAGTCATTTGGTTTCAGGTTTACTGAAACGAGACAAACTGTACCTTCTGGTTGCTTCTTTTGGTCACTGACCAAATTGTAAAAGTTGCAAAACCAGATGAAAGGAGGCGAAAATTAAGCCGCATGTCGAGTCAAGCAACTGCCAGGCTGAAAACTCTGTTTCTAAGCCCTCTGTTTGAACAGCGTCTTTGAGTTTCAGTCCATCTGCTTTCCAGGTCTGAGGTTGTGCTGCCACCGCCCCTGATCCACAGTCCTCATATACTGCAAGCTTGGAGCCTACTTACCTTTAATATTGTCATTGTTTCCATACAGTGTAATCTTGCAGTGTATATACGGTATGACCTCTTTTGCTAGAGGTCTTTCCTTATCCATGCTCAGTGTCTAAAGTAAGTCTAATTTTGGCATTCAAGGCCTAAATTATTTTTCTTTCACTTGCCAGCTGAAGCTTCGATTCACTAATAATGTGAACCGTATGACACTAATTGGACCCATCTTGTCCTGTTATCCTCCCCCTTTTTTTTTCCCTTTCCTTCCCTTAATCATTTGTCTTTTTTTAATGTGGACTGCAGCCAACCACCACATGACTTGCTGCGGTCTTGTTGTATGTGGATTGTATTGTACTCTCTTTATGTACAATATCACCATATCATGTTCCTACTTTGAGCACATTAACTTGATAAAATGCTTTTTTTCCCCTCTTCATGATAAGGATGCTTTTTTAACACAATGCCATGGAAAAAAAAATACTTTTGTGGGTTTTTCTCTCTTTTTTTCAGTAAGTCAATGAGCATCATTTCTGATGAACTCAAAAATAGGAGGAAACACACGCGCGCGTACTTACCTAATTAGATGGGACACACTACATGAATGCACACACAGCTATTTCAATTTATCGAATGCCACACACACATACACAGAAACACATTTTCATGGCTATTCACACAACCTGAGCACAGACACAGACACAGACACAGACACACACACACACAAAGGGAGTGTTTCACTGAGTAGGTGTATCATGAGTCCCTCTGCTGGCTGTTTGAGGTAATGTCCACTGCAGTGAGTGAGACCAGAGGGAGTGAGACAGACAGAGAGGGAGAGAGAGAGAGAAGGACGTCATGTGGCTCGCTCGCTCTGTCTCCGTCCTCTCTCTCCGCTCGTCTCTCTTCTTCTCAATTCAACTCAGTTCAAAGGCACTTTATTGGCATGACTGTCCAAAATTAACAATACAGCTGGAGGGGTTTACATTACAATCTCTCTCTTGCTGTGTGTCTTTATGTCTCTCTCTCGAAATTTCCTCAGCCCCGCTGCCGTCTCCCTGTGTTTGTCTCCCCTTCCCTTTCATGTGTCTCACCCTCATCGTCTCTAGCCTCTTCCCTCACCCCTCCTCCTCCTCCTCCTTCTTCTCTCTGGTCCACAATGGCAGAAGTAGCTTTCTCTGCCTACAGGCCCAGGGAAAACACAGCATTCCTGTTTATCTTTAAAAGAATAGGCACAGGCACAGCATACACTGTACCAAAAACACCGTGCATGTGCGCACACAGTGGGCGTCACAGAGCTGCAATACCTCACACTGAAACAACACAGCCGATAGGTACATGCATACAAAATTCAGCAGGCCTATGTTCGGTGCCAAATGCAAGACAAACACAGTTACACTCTCTTAATGGCCACCTATATGCACACAAACACACCTGCGCACGCTCTCCGTCGTATTTGTACTCGCAGGTGAACGCTGCCTCGTCAAACTTCTTCATTACCTCGCCGACACCCTTCGTGGGGTGAGCCAACATGGGTCTCAGCGGGATGCCTGAGAGAAGAAAGGTGGCGAAAGAATGTGAGAATGTAAACAGCTAAAAAACAGAGGGGCACCAGAGCAACCACAACAAAAACAAATACACAGTCATGCATTTTTCATAAACTATAAATAGTTGAAAAGCTAATTGTGAGTTAGCCTTGGAGAAGTTTGCCACTTTCTGAAGTGTGGAGAGAAGGGGGCGGGGCTGACAGCCCTCCAGGTTATGAGAGCGAGGCAGATCTCGGAACTGTTCGCAAAAAAATAACAGGGGCTGTAAATTTAGCTTCAGTGACACATTCCCACATGACACATGAGCATCACACCCACAACTGTTTCTGTGACAAAGCCACAGTTGAAATTAGTTTGTTTGTACTCTAATTAGGCCGCAATATGAAAGTTCTCTGAATCACATCCCCTTGAGCTGCGCTGCTAAGTTACTCTTAAATAGAAACAGAGCAGTGATATCATGAAATGTACCAAACGAATTCCTTTAATTGCATCTCACAGACTGTGAAGCCACATGACAGGACAGCAGCGTTTTGTCCAAAGTGGTAAATGCTATCCAAAAACTCAGCAGCTTCTTTGACTGTCATGCATTTAAGAACAGAACAGTCAACTAAAAATGATTGTTTACCTGCCAGCATAGCTGCTAGATTTATCTAAGTGACCAACAAGGGCCAATTTAGTTTCTCAATTTAGTAGTTTTCAGATGGTGTCTGGTATTTACTTCCTACCTTGGTGCCAGGGCTCCTTATCACAAATAGCTCAACAACAGTGTAATTTGGAGTTAATCCTTAGTTTAGTGGGATCTTTTATCTTTCTGTGATAAATGACTCAACTAAAATAACTGATTCACCTCCACTGAACAGATCAATAGACACACACAAGTCACTGCTTTGGAGCTTTTAACATTTCTGCCTCCTAATTGGCTGCTTACCTGGAGTGAGCTTGCAGTGATTGGGCAGCTGGTCTATGCCCTCTTTTAGCAGAACCGGGATAAGGACATCATAATTGGGCATCTCGCTGGACGGCAGAGCGTGCAGAGTGTGTGGAAGATGAGGCAGCAAGTTTGGGAAGACAAACAAAAAAAAAAAAAGAAAAAGGAAAAATCAATACTTTCTAAAATTAAAGTGAGCAGAATGAGTGAGGCGGAATGAGGGACGGGGCTTAAGGGGGATGAGGCATTGTAGTGGTGCCGAGGAGAGACTGCAAAGTGAAGCGCGGGGGGTTTGTTTAGGCTTCAGTTACCAGTAAGTCTGTTTGAGAATGAGAGTCTTCTCTTCGATCCAGGCCCGCCTGCTCTCAGCGCTCATTCCCTTCCCTGCGTCAATCTCAGCGGGAGGGAAACCTATAAGGAAGGAGGGAAAAATGCATTTCAAACAGATCAGCGTAAGTGTTTGAACATTTGTATGACCAAACATTTGCTGGAAGAAAGTTCAAAGGCACTTCAAAGGCTGGGAAATGTACAAGACTCACAGCGACGCAACAGTTTGTGTACAGCTGCAAATAAGTGTTTTCCACAATACTGGACAAACTCGACTTAAAGGTGGAATTTCAGCCCCATTGTGGTTAAATGTTTATGATAAAATAAGCTTATTTACACAGACATATAAGCTCAAAGGCCAATTTTATCATTTTATTTCCAGTTCAACAACAGTTATGATATATTAAAAATATGACAGAATAGTAATTTATCAAAACAACTTATTCTCTGTAATGATCCACTTCAGACCTATAAAGACTTGCTCTTAGTTGACCCGCCTGATTACATAATGGCTATAAATAAATAAATAAAAACATAAGAAAACATTTCCAGAGCAGAACACAAATCAATGCATATTTCCTCACCGAGCCTCTGGTCTAATTGACTCTTATTAAAGCATACCTCTAGTCATGAGTAAGCCACGAATACTAATAAGTCAAGGATGAATTTATTTTGTTTGGTGTAGGTGGTGTCGGTGAGGACGGGTCGAATCTGAGCTGAAAGCAGCTTCTAAACTTCCCCCAGAAAGTGAATTTAGTCATTTAATGGTGAGAAGATGTATCAATCTCATGCGTCACTGTATTTGTATTTGGAGAGACACATTTGATACATTTGACCAAATCTGACCAAATGTGTTTGACTGACACATAATCTGTGGCAAATGTCATCTATAACTGTTCTCGCAAATAAAATTAAAAGGCAAAGAATATCCCAAAAGCTCAACTGCGTTCTAAAAATAAAGGATTTTATTACTTGCTCTAACAGCCCACCTTGCTCTCCTTTAATATGACCTCTCTGTTGGGTTTTTATTTAAACTCGATGAGGGATAATTCCACCAGACCCCAAGTACAGAAGCATCGCATTAACCCAACCACTTGAAAAAAAAAGTCTGCAAACTCAAACTGAAGTGGAAAATAATGATGAAGGACAAAATCCACGGTCCTCGATTTATGAAAAGAGATCTAAAAGTTTATCTGAAACTAATATGAGGTTCCAGCAGTTTGAGATACACATATCAAGTCGTGATTTTCCAAATTTACACAGTTTGTAGCACAAACTCCCTCTTTGTGTTTTTCCTGACAGCCTTTCCTGTTTGACCTGTAAAGTGCAGAGATTTCAATACAAAGAGGATCCTTGACTTAAAGAAGAAAACTCTGGAACGTTCCAGCGTGTCTACAGGCTGATTTATGCTATTGCGTTGGTTGCACACACAGCCTCTGCAGCAAGCCGCGCGAGCAGCCTACACCATTGAGCCTTTGTGTGTCGGCTTGTCTGTGTTGTTTTGCAGTTCAGTAAATGCCAGTTTATTGACTTCCTGCACCAAAAATGACGGCGCATGCAGCTGAGCAGATCTCGTTGGGAGTTGGAGCCAATAAACTTGAGACATGAGATCCCTTTAGATCAGGAAGTGCAACGCATAAGGGAGAAGGAGATGGTGTGTGCGACCACTGAGCAGAGGGAGGGTGAGTTGTGGAAGTTGTTGTCTACCAAGCGGAACAGTCAGTCTTTGCACTACAAGTTGCGGCGAGACAGAGTTGCATCTCTGGGGAGATGTATGTCAAGCTACAGTGTAGCCTCTGTGTGGGTGTGTGCCCTGATTCAACGCAGAAGCATAAATCATGCTTAAGTCTTCATGTTAATGTCACATATACTTTGGAACCCATTTTTGAGAAGGGTCACAGGGTCATTTTTGCGCACTTTTAGACCGCAGCTTCCTGACAGATTACAGCAGAAACTGCTGCATTTGTGCGTAGGAATACGGACGGTCTGCAGTTGAGGGAATGTAGTCCCAAAGGAAACAGCTGTCTGATGGTAATGTAAGGCTTTAAAAATTATAAATGGGTAACATACACATAAAGGGAAATATCACATGTACTTTAGGTGGGTGGTCTTGTTAGTGGCTAAAAGATGCTGTTGGTCCCGTTAACAGCATTACTATGCTCTGTTTCCTGCTAGTGCATTGTGTCACTTCACCATACAGAGAGCAACCTGACAGTTATCTACGACTGTTAAGACACCGATGAGGCAGAAGTGCCTCATACAACCCCACATTAAAAAAAAGGAACTAACTGTTTCAGAAAGCCAGAATGAACAAATGGATAAATGCACATATGGGCACTTGACATGTTTAAGATAGAGTTTGTGTAGAAATTGCGAAGCTATCCTTTAAAATCCCAGTTTACCTTGTCCAGGGGGGGTCAGGCACACAGCCTGGCTTAGTGCTGATAGGACGCTCAGCTCAGCCAGGCCGATCCTCAGCTTCCCAGCCAAAGACCTGCCCATCAAAACCACAAGACCAGCAGCTGTCAGTGCACTTTGGCAACCTATGACAACAACTACACGCTTGAACGTACACACAAGAAGTTAAGGAGACACTGCAATATCTGTATCTATAAACATACAGTGTGTGTGTGTGTGTCTGTGTCTGTGTGTGTGTGTGTGTGTGTGTGTGTTTGTGTGTGTGTGTGGCCTGTGGTCACACACGCTGCCAGGCCTGTCTGCATATGAGTGTGAGAGTGTTATTTTACCTGACTATGTAGCGGGCCTCGGAGAAACGGCACGCCACAAAGAGGCCTTTGATGATGTCGATTTTCTTATTCATGGCCTGAGGCAGGCGGGAGGAAATTGAGATTCACAGGAGAGGAGAGAGGAGAGACAGAATGCAAAACGGCTGAGGTCACCAGCGAGTACAAACTATGTTCACTCCAAAGTGTATGAAGGAAAAAAAAAAAAAAAGGCCAGCAGCAACGGGGATGAAAAAGGAACTAATTGCTTGAGAGATTCCAGCCAGGTGACGACTTATTCAAAGGCTGAAAAATTACCCTCTTGCCTCTGAAGTAGAGAAATAAACTAATAATTCCTTGTTCAATACACAATCACATTAACATTTCCTTTCTTTTCCCTCTCCGACCCCAACGCTAAAAGGCAAATCGAGTGAAAACAACATTTGCCCAAGACTGCTTCCCCCCTAATGAAAATGTTATTCTGTGGCTCACCGAGTTCCCACTCATGCTGGCAATTTCCTTCAATTTCCTGAACACGCCCCCTGCTGTCAGACTGGCCGGTTGGAACATCATGCGCTGGTTGCTACGGGAACTCTCAGCCACAAGGCCCAAATCTCCTTTCTCCTGCGCCTCTGCCTTGATTTTGTCCAATTGTCGCCCTGGAAACAAGAGCGTGATGGTAAATAGCAGCAACCTAGACGGGAGCAACATTAACAGGTAGGCTGGGAATGTACAAGCAAGTGTTTGGGTGGTAGTGTGAGCGTGTGTGTCCGTGTGTGTCCGTGTGTGTCCGTGTGTGTCCGTGTGTGTCCGTGTGTGTCCGTGTGTGTCCGTGTGTTTATTACCAGTTGCTTGAGCAACAGCTCTCATCAACACCGTCTCTCCCACCCCGAGCTCCATCCCCAGGTGGGCAGGACCCAGCTGGTTCAAACACATGTACACACAGCACAGCAGGTCATCTGGAAAAAGAACACACACACACATTTTATTACACAGAACACACAAGCCTGCACACACGCGCACACACACACACACACAGAAAAGAGCAGACACAAAAGTTCAGGCCTATGAAGAGACGCACAGATGCCAGCACACACAGGACACAAACTACTGAGCAGTACTAATCACTCACACACACGACATCAAAGACATACACAATCAAACACATGCAAAGACACACACACACACACACAAACACACACCCACACCCACCCACGCATGCACTCAGACGAAAACATAACTGTATACCCTCACAGAAAGACAGACGGCTCAGACACACACGCTCAATCAAAAACACACAGAGCATCACTTCAACGCTAACATGCACATCATCAGAATCCCACAGGTATCTGTGCACGAACACACACACGAACACACACACACACGCATATATATCAATGAACTGACTCATCCTCCCACTTTTACGTGCAACCTGGCTTCATCATCATTTCCTTGATAGAGTGGCTGGCAGCCAGCGTAGCTACATCAGCATGCATTATGGGAGAGATAAAATACCATTTACCTGGAGAGAGCAGCAGCACGGAGCGAAACAGGTTCGACAGCGTCTCGATGTTTCTCAGCCTAGGAAATGACAACGGGATCGCTTTGAGACAAGGAGGTCGAGTTAAACGAATTTCAAAGCCATTCTGTAAATACTGGGAGGCGGGAAATGAGATTTGTCTGGAGGTTTTAATCGGAAATGGAAGCTGAGGAGGCAGATGAACAGTTCATTTACGAAACACTATACACCAATTGCAGCGAGCGGGAATAAAATACAAGGCATCACCGGGAAGCAAGTCATTCAGCGTCCTAAAAGAAGAAAAGGGTCTGTGCCGGTGTCAATTTGTTGGCAGGAGACTTAAGTTATGATTCATCCTTTAGAATTTGTGATCAATCTAGATTCTTAAAACTGAGAATTACAAGGATTTCTTTCACCAAAATATGGATTTTTGTCGGTTTCTAGGCCGTTTTTCAGCTTACAAGTTGGAAAATAAGACATCAGCCAAGTTCCCAAGAAAGCTGCAGAGAAAAAAAAACTGATAAACAGCATTAAATAAGACCCAAGTGTGAAATAGTTGTTAAAATTCATTCTTGAGCATTCCTAGAAAGTGACCTAATTGCGGGAATTTCTCCATATTCCCTGCCCTCCCCAGAATCCAATTTCCTCACTTTCCCTAGCTGGAACGCACTTAATTATATTCCAGAAATTCCCAGCAGGAAACTTAGCTGTAGCAGAGCTGTAATTTTGTGGAAATACTTTGGTTTTTACACTGTATCCTTTGAACAGACATTGTGTTTTCCTCATGCTGGGACTTAAATCAAACATCTTTTCTTCCATATGGAGCTCTTACCTGCCAGAGTCCTCTTCAATCTTCTCAAAGGTGCGCGCCACCGCCAAGTACGGCACTCTGGAGAGAGGTGAGCGCGTTGTTAGCAGACGAAGCATCCATGCTGACAGCTTTTTACATTCATCGCGTTCAGCTGACTCAGCTGCTCTAAGCAACTGGCAATTAGTGCAGCAGCAGGATGAGCTCTGATTCAGTGTTATCAAAACTCCGTGAAAGCAACAGCGGGGAGGACAAAGGTCAGAGATGCCATGGCAGGAAAGCTGCGTCCTCACATGACATTTAATATGCTACATAAATAAATAAATAAATAAATTCTATTAGTGTGAAAAACTGTGACAAAAAGCCTCCAACGGCCTTCAAAACCATGAGACTATTTAACATTCTGAGCACAAATAACTATCAGAGCAAGTTTTTTTTCCATCTTTTAAGCAGATTGGTTTGTTAACAACAAAAGAAAATCTGTCAAAATGTTGTTCCGCAATCAGAAAGAAGCATTTCCAAGTCCTTTCAGTGGCTTTTCTGCCACTGACATTATCACTTCAGCTGTCCAGCTGCAGGTTAAAAACAACCACAAACATCCCTGTGCACAGACGCAGACCTGAGTCTGAGTCCAGTCTAAGCAGCAGCGTGGCCTTGATGTAAAATTCCATGATTTTTCCATGACTTTCTACTTCCATTACCGAGTCAGAGCACTTCCCAGGTCTGAAAAATTGATTTCCTCTGAGTTTCTTAATGTTTGACTCTGGAAGGTCGTCGAGAAAAAAAAAAAAAAAAAGTGTGAGGTCCACTTTACAGTTTCAGAGGCGAGAATAAAAACACTCCAAATACAACTGTCATCACAGCTGGTGACAACCTTTTGTATTTCCCATCTTGTTGACTTTTTTTCAGGATTTATTCATTTTGGGCATTTTTGGCTTTTATTTGACTGTCAGCAGTAAATAGTGAAGAGAGAGAAAGACGGAGAGTTGTTTCTCAAGGAAAACGCCAAACATTCTCTAGTTTCAGATTTTCAATTGTTAAGGATTTGTGGCTTCTCTTCATTTAATGTGACAGTAAATTCTTCCCACTGTGGGTTTTGGACTGTTTTTCGGACAAAACAAACAATCTGAAGGTGTAAACATGGGCTTTCAGAATTTGTGAGGAAGGATTTTTTGTTTGTTTGTTTGTTTTTCAAACTGTTGTGACATTTTAAAGATCAAACTTTGACTGAGACCAACCGTTACTTGCAGCCCAAGCAAAAAGTGACACTTTACGCTCCTCTCTCTGTAAAAGCTGCACAGATGAGAGGCGAGTCTGCTGTAAAAAGGGAGGCTGGACTTACTTCTGGCCCTGCTTCCAGCAGGCGTGCTCCACTGGATGGTAGTTGGGCCTGGACGGGTTGTAGTCTGTTTGTCCCGACGTCGACTCACTATGAAATAACACAGCGAGAAAAAGAGCAAATTAAGAGTCTCACTGGAAGACGGTGACAGCTGTTACAGTCCATGAAGCCAACTCAGATCTCTTAGTAGACAGAAAGTCATGCACACAATTATCATAACAATGAGATATTTTGAAACATAATTAGGGAGAGAGTTTTGAAAGCTTCACTAGTTACTTCACACAGGAAGAATTTGAACTACAGCAAAGTTCATCTGGCAAGAAAAATACTCACACTGATAAGAAGTTCTACTTATTTAAAAGAAAAACGTTTCCCACGTCAGCTCTGTTATATTTCATGATAATTTATTCTTGCCAAAAAACACTGATTAGGATGGTTTAAAAGTTTTTTGTTTTATTGCGGCATATGCTTTCTCCACAAGAGCTGCAAAAAACTAGCAGGTCAAACAAAACATCATTGCCCGAATTCATTACAGGGAGAGGCGACGCCGATCACTCCTACACCGTCACACGCACACCCACGCGCACAAGGCAATAATGAAAAATAAATAGTTCGGAAGATGAAAAATGCATTTGTTCACTTCTAGTGCTAAAAATAGTTTGTGGCTGGAATAGCTAACGTGACCTCAAACTGACAAAGCAGTAATTTGCTGCTGCGGCTCCTCGTCTGCTTACATGGAGTGAAAGCTCTGCTTTACCTGAGACAGACTCACATAATGTGATCGTAATAAAATAATACTCCGTACAGAGTTGATTTGCTTCAAGCACCAGA
>JAQLOL010000004.1:22428905-22439883 GCA_029783665.1 Naso thynnoides
TTTTAGTTTCTGACGTGTGCAGGTTAGCAGGTTTAACCTAAGAGGACACTGGCTATCTGCTTTAGCTTTTTTTTTTTAATTATGTTTATGGAACGTCTTTGGTGCAGCTCAAACAATCAGGATGATTGCAATAAAAGTATCATATCTCTTGTATTCATAACAAATAACTTTGGAAATTCCGTGTGTCATAAGACTTTATTAGTGCTTAGACTGAAAACTGAGTAAACAAACTAATTATTTGTTGTGTTGAAATCACATAAAATTAGAACCAAGGCAAACTCTTAGGATAAGAAAAATCTTTGTTTAACAACTTTATTTTGGGATCAGAAGACAAACAACATATATTTATATCCACTCTGGTCCTCCATGGTTGACACCATTCATATCCGCTTTTAACTTATAAATTAAAGTGACTGTGATCGAGCTGAGGGGGGCGCTAAAAACCACTGGTCAAAACAGGGGGACTTACAAATATGGGTGTCAGCAATAACCAGTATTAACGATATTCTTGATATTTAAAAATTGAGTATCAATATTGTGTTAAGGTGAGAACAGAAAGGAATGGAAATGATTAAAGAGGCACTTTTTTTGTTTACAAGATATTATCCTATGTGTTTTTGATGGTAATGCACCTCAAGGCTGGCTGCCACCCACCATAAGAAGCTAAACTAATTATTTGTACATGTTCTTTTTTGTACAGTTTGTAAAGTTATGGCTACATGCTCTCTCTTTAACTCCCCACAATCAAACTTTAAATGTAATCAATTTGCCAAAAAAGGGAAAAAAAACATTCAATAAAAAAGTTAAAGCTGAATATAACTGATTACATTTTTTTTCAAAAATTTCTATTGATATCGCGTTTAACAGCATTATCTTGAATTTTTAAGGCAGTGACAATCAAAAACTAAAAATCTGAGATCATTGCAGCATAGCTTAGAATATCAGTGTCTGATTGGTCAAGAGAAGGACTGCATCATTCAACATGTTGTCTGTTGCATGATTTTAATGATCTTATGTCTTATATTTACACTCCTGCACTATTGGCAGATGCGCACAATACAATATGCAATATACAATGAATGTATATTAACTTTTCTATAAATGTAAATCATCTCCTATATGTGTAAAAAAAACAAAAAAACGTACAAATACTTTTTTTAAAAAACACTTTGCTGACAAAAAACAAACTTACTTCTACTCCAGTAAGGTGATGAGAGGTGTCCCACTGAAGAGCTGCAGCTGCACTGCATCTGAAAAAAACCCACACAGTGCAAGCTGTTAAAACTACTGAGTATCTTCATCATCGTAATCATCATCAGACTAAAGGCAAAGAGGCGAGAAAAGAGAAAAAGCTGCATAAAACAAAGTATTAATTAACCATCATGTGGTGCTGAATTAGGCATCACAACAAAGCCCAGATGTGACGCATCACAGCAGTTTCTACTCTCAGTATCACTTATGATATTAAATACTTTTCGCACAAATTAATTTAAAGACAAATCCAAACAACAAAGACTCTGTAGACTGTATATTACAT
Source organism: Naso thynnoides (assembly GCA_029783665.1). NCBI lineage: Eukaryota > Metazoa > Chordata > Actinopteri > Acanthuriformes > Acanthuridae > Naso > Naso thynnoides. The sequence goes on from JAQLOL010000004.1 coordinate 22,430,443, forward strand.
CGATATCACTATAATTGCAAATGAATATAAGGTTTATGGATCTCTGGCAGTTCATAATGTGCTTGAAATTACATTTAATAATTCAACAGCAGAGTTGTCATTAGAGTAAAGTAAATGTGTGTGAGCATCATTTTCCCTGCAGATGCTGTTTAGTGTTTTCAATAATTTTCTTCAATTTCATCCTATAAACACACACACAGTCCTCCCACAGACACAATGACCTTCCAGGGAGATTCGGAGCTGCACAGACACCCACTGACTTTCCTGGAAGGCTGAAAACTCATCTCTTCAAGAAGTACTTCACATAACCTCTTTCCCCCACTGAACGATGTCTCTTCTCCTATAAGCCCTCCTCCACAAGCTGTAATATCCTCTTATCTTGGAGCAACAAGAAAACGATGCCCCCCTTCGCTCTTATTTTATTTCCTTTTCCCATGAAGCACTGCACTCGCACATGATCATTGCAGGGTCGCAGGGACATTATCAGGTGACGAGGAGAGCTGAGCCAAAGACATTTCACATTTAGGGCGAAAAACAGGTTTTCAAAAGGAGGAAAGAAGCTTTTTTAAAGATGAGAAAACAATAATACAGGATCATGCTGAAACAGGATTGTAAACAAGAAAGAATAAAATATTCCCTTTGCAATTTTATTCAAACTTTCGCTCCAACATTTGTATTCCTTCGTTCCTTTTTGTCCTTTGTTGGTCAACAACAAATTAAAGCCTGCTCTGCCAAATAAGAGCATCATATAAGCATAAACATGCAAATCTAAATCCACTATCAATGTCATTGAAGTAGAAAGTAGAAATAAAGGAGTAGATACTCAGAATTACATAAATGCAAGAAATTACGAGTTAAAATATTCACACCAGTCAAGCACAAAGGCATTTTTTTAAGTAAATAAAGTAGTAGAAATTTAACTTATAAGAATTCTGTTTAACAATCATCTTGCTTGCAAAGAGCAAACTAATTAAAGACTCCTGTGAAATAAATGTAATAATAATAAATAATTGGTCCTGTTACCGTGATTGGAGCTGGAGGAAAGCGTCGTTAGATGAATACCAATGATCAGTTTGTCTGGAGGACTGAAGGATGGATGGACCGAATCTTAAACCCTCTATCTCATCTCACCCCCAACCACACACTCACACACACACACAGACCTCCCCCCTCTCTCTCCCACAGCATCCCTCCCTCTGTCCCTCTTTCTAGAACTGATGATACTCTGTCAAAACGAAAAGATCTTAGACAGATTATGTTGATGCCTTTTAAAATAGCATTGAACTCATTAAAAATGAGTCTTTGCAGTGTCTCAACTCTAAAAATAAAAAACAGGAAAAAAAGGACAAAAAAATGTCCTCACAACAACAATTTTGATGATCAATATATATGTAGGAAAAATTCTTTACACTTAGAAGCCTTAAAATCATAAAACTTTTTAGGAATTTTCAAGCAAAAACTTTTAATTATTAATTGGTCATCCACATCATCCAATCGACTAATCATTAATACACTAATTATTCCAGTTCTATTTATCATTAAAGTAATTAATAGAGCATAAATACTAAAAACACTTTGATTCTATCTTGTAAAATGAGATCATTTGCTGCATTTTTTGTTTCATACAATTGTGGATTTCATATTTGGGAGGTTTTTAACTTTTAGTCTGACAAATCATGCAAGTTAAAAATACCTCTTGGAAATTACAAAGGGCACTTTCACATTTTCTTGATATTTTATTCACGAAATACACAATCACAATCAATTAATTCATGAGAAAACAGTCGAGAGATTAATTTAGAAACCACTCTTCTGTGAGATGCTCACTAGGAGCTGTTTGTAAGCAGAGATGAGTCTGGGTCAACTACTGAGTTAAAAGGGCAACAGTAAAATAGGCTTCGATTAGCATCATTACAGGTGGGAGCATGAAGGGTCAGACCTGAAAAGAAGCACAAGGGAAGAGGGAAAAATAAGCTGAGAGGAAATAGGTGAAAGTGCTCTAATACGCTCAGGATTGGCACGCATTACAGCGAGCCGAGGGGGGAGATATGATTGAGCCGAGTGAAGGTGACTGCAGGTTTTCTCCTCACTGAATCAAATAGGTGATGAACCCAATACCACAGGCACACTTTACTCCATGACGGCTGCTTTTCAGTCGACAGACATGACCTCAGTCAAGGTCAACTGGCTGCTCAATACTCTGCCACACAGGCTCAGGAGGCTGTTCAAGGTGGAGGCAGCTGTGGCACTTCTTGCTCTCACAGACGTCCTAGTGGTCCCTCAAGTACTCGAGTCTCAAGTGCTTGTCTTGCTCCAGACAAACGGAGGCTGAATTCCCGCAGTCTGCCCCACTAGAAACAGTATTTCAGAATGGAAAGGAGGTTAAGAAATTATGTTTGAGAGATTTAATTATTTTTCTCAGCTTCAAAGTTTCTGCTGAAAACCAGCACACAGAATTTATCTCTTGCTGATGGTCTCATTTGCCGATGTGAGTCTTCAGAATTAAATTTAGACCGCTTCATAACCATTGAAAAGTTCCTTGAAGGGACTCGAACATGCAGATACATTCATGCAATAGAATGGATTTAAAGTAAACACATGAGCAGTTCAATTTAAATCAATCAAATCTACAGTGATACATCTTTATATACAACGCAGGATGTCTTTAAACATATAAGGACAGAAATCTGCTGGAACCAAACATAATACAATGACTGGTAACAGGGGAAACAGCAAGCCTTGCTCTGTTCATAGGCTAATAAAATCGACCTATCAGCATTTCCAAAGTGCAGTAACAAACAAGTTACAGTTTTATTGAGGAGATTTCGCGCTGAAGGGTCTAGGCCAGTTGTTTTGATTTCTGGGAGTCTTAGCTGGTCGTCTGACAAGCTCATGGTGACGAGGACGCGGCCAGGCTGTTTCTTCATGCTAATAAGGTAATCATGCTAACATTTACTGTACATCTTGGCAAAAAAAGAGCACATTTCCCAAAATGTAAAGTAATTTCTTTAATGTTCTGATGTGTTAACATAAGTTTCATTTTGATGCTGAAACCTATTCATCAGATTTGACTAGGATAGGAAATCTCGAACGATACCTATAGTCCAAGTCTAAAAACAGGTAAAAACGTATAAAATGTATATAATGTAACTGATAATAATGTGAGTATTGCAGTCTGACAGAGTGTTTTAAACAGTGATTTTAGCGAGGCACACAAGATTGTTCTGGACTATTTAACCCAAACAAAGAGCTTTGCTGCTGTGTTTGTAGTTGGATTAAATGTGATTTAGTTTTCACTGCAGCAGAGAAAGAGAAAAAGAAGAAGAAGCTCACAGCAGCAATCCCTTTAGGCTCATGATATACATACATCCCTAACACACACACACACACACACACACACACACACACACACAGGTTTACCAGATATCCTTGTTAGGATTTTACATTGACTTCACTAGCTTGTACAGCCTAAACCAAACCCTTAACCTCACCCTAACCCGAATTAATTTATACCTAACCTTAACTTTAGGTAACTTTAAATCATACCTTACCCCTAAATTTACGTTGTGCTGCATATATGTTTGGTCCCCATGAGGACTATTGGTCCTCACACAGTCAGTGTTTATGCCAGGTAAGGTCCCAAATAGGTTACAAAAACCAGGTACACACTCACACACACACACACACACACACACACACACACACACATGCACACACACACGCACACACTTATCATCCCTCAGATGTGATAGCTGACACCGGAGGCTTTTAATTCCAGTGTAAATACAAATACTCTCCCAGACAGTTATCAATTATACATGCCGCTAATTGAGTTGAATGTTGTGCTTTTAGCAGCTCAGGGACTCTGGGTCACATGCAAGAAGCCTGAAACCAAACACAACACTCACTCACACACACACACACACACACACACACTTGCACTTATATATTTATGAGAGTCCTGATGTATATCACACAGCCTCCAGCCTCTGCCTTTTTATAGCATCGATTTTACATGTTTTAACGCATTTACTAGACATTGAGAATTCTTAATATTATTGATGATGATTTTGCAAGCCTGTGCTGTGTCTTCACATTGTGACTTAAATTCATTTCCATATTGTAGGAAAATCAATCAACAGAATGCTGGAACTTGCGAGAGTTTATGCAATCCATCAAAATAATGTTCCGCCTGCATTAATTTTTGGTGGTTACATTATTGTTGTAGAGTGTGCACTTCAAATGCATGGCCCTTTAACAATGCAGGAACTTGATGCAAATTTGTGATGGATCTTTACATGATGGATTACTTACATCTCTGGTTTCTCAAGGCTGTAAATATGATAATTTACAGCCTGCTTTGTAGACTGTATGCTCAACTAAAACTTGGAAAAACAATGTATACTCTTTTAACTATTACTCCCTCAACCCTTCACAGAAGCGATACTTTAACCGTAACCCAAAAACAAAATCCTAAGAAAACCACTTTATAAGAAATTGTTAATTTGGAAAGGAGTTATGAGAGTATTGATTCCACTCAGTGATATGAAGAATCGGCGTAATTAGCTTGGCACAGTCCAAAGCTAAAAAAAAAAAAAAAAAAAAAGTATGATATTTCTGTCACTAGATGTCTCTTTTTAATTGTTAAACAGCTACCATTGGAGATGAAAATCTATGTGAGTGTCTCAGGCAGAAATGTTCACGGACGAGGTCATGCATTAATGTTTTATTCACGCTATTTTTAGTTATGTTTCAGACTTCCTTCTCTTCTCTGACTGGTGTTACGCCTGAAATTAGCAAGACAAAAGGAAATTCATTGTTACCTTGAATAAAATGACAGATTTCTCTGAAGTTGAACATTGTTGGAAACATTTTAATACACAACTCAACAAAGTCTGTAACAAAGATTTTGTTGTATTTCAGACATTTTAATGTGAAAATGCTATATATGAAATCTTTAAGGACTCCTCACTACTTTGGCTTCAGTATGGCAGTTGATTCTTGACAACTGGTAAACATCCACCACCTATGGTCAATTTATTAAGTTGTCTTGAAGCTTTCAAACATATCACACAGTCTTCATCAGCAGATTCCCAGTTGTAAAGTTGCACAAATGTCTTCATTTGCTGATTGAGATCATGTACAGCTGTTAAAAGCTCCACAATGTGGACTAGGGTCCGACCGATAAGGGATTTTGGGGCCAATGCTAATACTGATATCAGGGAGCAAGAACATTTCTATTTATCTGACAATATATATAATATCATAAAATGTGGTTAATAAGTACTTTTGACAAATATATGAAATGGAGGCAGGATATACGAGATTTTAACAAACTTTATTCCAAACATCGGTGCACTGAAAAGTAAACACTTCACTTAGTAGTTATTAAGTAACGGAGCATTCTCTGCTGGACAAACTACATGATTACACAGTTTAAAACACAAGTCCAAGTACTTTTTTCAGCCTTAAAAACAGTTTTACTATCGGTGTGCTTTGGAGAGAATATACCCCGATACAGATATATCTGTGATACACTGATAATGGCTGATGATGTTGGTAAACTGATAAAATGTGGACCTTGTGCGAGGATTATTTTGTCTCAAACAACCCTTGAAGCAGTGAAGCAGCAAACATGTCCTCGCTTTACCAAAATATTTCCAATGTCAACTGCCAAAACTTAAACAGATCCTCTCAAAAATAAAAGAACAAGAGGACACACACAATAAAAGACACCGCTGCTACGCATGAATGTGCACAGACACATCTTTGTACACACACACACACACACACACACGACAAAGGAAGAGGCCTTACAGTGAGTATAAAAGCTGACAGTTTGGAAATTGAGCCTTCGGACTGATGGAGCCGCCCAGGCAGCATCCCAGAACCAGACGACAGAAAAAGAGATTTAAACAAACGGGCTGAATATTGAAGCGAGCAGCCACGTCGAGGGAATATTACTGTAAAGATGTAATATAAACACAGAGGTGTGAGAAGAAAACCCTCTGCTGTGCCTTATTTACTCCGCAGCATCTCTGTGCCTGATATTAGCCCTTTCTATCACCAGCAGAATCTGCAGAGGGTAACAAACACAGATATAATGAAGGACTTCTGTGTGGGGATAATAAAACTTCACATTCCCTGAGGGGCAATTTAGGTAACGGTCACAGAAACGTGCTTGGAGACGGGAATTTGCTTCCACCGAGATTGTCATCCTGCTTTTTTCCCCCCTCCCTCTCCTTCAGTGAGCAGCATTATGTCCTCTGTGATGAACTGTGTGTGTATTTGTGTGTGGATAGAGGATGAGGAGGCTGAGGGAGGGGAGGGAGGGGGGGTTAAGTCTGGATTTGATCCCCACTAAAAGGACTGTTTGTTTTACAGCTGACGACCCTGGAGTTTAATCTGGTGCTTAGCTGCCTGCTCAATCTCTCCACTCTTTCGTCTCCCTGCATCCTCTCATCCTCCCTGCCTCCCTCTTTTCCCTTCTCTTTCTCACTCACTCAATCGTATCATCCTCTCGCAGCGAGTTAACCCCCCCTCGCCGTCGCCACCTCGACATCATCCTCCTCTCTCCATCCTCCATCCCTTGTCATCTCCTTATTTTCCCTCTTGCTTTATTTGCAGCGCCAGGAGCGGTTGTTCGCGATTTACATTTAAGTGGATCCATCAGGTTGTGTGTTATCCGTAAAATTAAGCGGTGTTACATCATATAGTACAGTGGGTGCATGTGACAGTGTGTATGTGTGTGTGGGAGGATGGAGAGGAGTCTAGTGATGGTTTCAGGCTCTGAAATGTGTCCACGTATGTGTGTTTAGGCCTCTAAATGTGTGTGTGTGTGTGAGAGAGAGAGAGAGAGAGAGAGACAGGAGGACAATAGCGAGAGTGTATGTTAAACAGGATGATGGTGTTGCAGCAGATGAGGGTCATGCTCTGGGACTTAAGGGTCAAATCCTGTTAGAAGTAAGAGGGATCAAGGCTTTAGCACGGCGCTGCCTTTTTTACTGCTGCAATATTCACTGACACTGTGCAAGAGGATCTCTGTCAGTGTGTGTGTGTGTATGAGATAAAAAAAACACTGAGTTTGATTTGCTTCATTTAAAACATGTAAGAAAGAAAAAGAAAAAAAAATTGACTGTATCAGGATGAACACTTTGAGACGCATCGTATTCATACGAGAGAAAACAGAGAAAGGACTCCTTCAAAAGCATTCTCTCCTTTTGTGTCTTTTTAAGACTTAAACAATTTCATTTGATTTCTGAATCAGCTTTTTCCAGCTCTTCACTGAATGATGAATGATCTGTTTTTCACTGCTGCACCATTCAATCAAATTAAGCAGGAAAAAAAAATCACATTTCCAACAAATTCAGACATATGTGGCATCTTTGGAAATGTTGGAATATGAACAAAAACTTTAATAAAATTTTGTGGTTTTAAACATTGTTGGGAAAAGTAACATGACTTTGTAATGAGTTCTTGTGCGATGTGGCACATTACAAGCAGAGATTACTGGGCAATTACGCTTTCATGGAAAGTCAGGAAGGGATGGGATCCGTGCTGGAACTAACAGGTCTTCCCTTATGTTTAATAAAGATATGAACAGAGTTTAGCTGCACCCTGGTCAATATTTTTGTTTTAGGTATTTAAAATTCACATTTTTACACAAAGACAAGTTGCATATTACATTATTACAGTGTAATCACGACCGATTAGCAGCATGTTACTGTTGTAGCTCATGAATATTGAGCCGATTTTCACAACTTTATGCAGCATAACGTTGGGAGGTGTCCAAAAAAGTGATCACAGTTTTTGCCTAAAAAAAGCCTTAATCCACAAAGTAGCATTCAGTGATGGCTGACAGATACTGTATCAGCATTTCCCTCAAAAATGTATTGCACTAAAAGTGAAAAGAAGCATAAAAATGTTGACTACTTCAGTGTATGAACCTAAAATTGTGCTGAACAAATGTTACATTCCACCACCGCTGATTACATTTCATCCCACATTTGTTGCATTTGTTTAAAGCACACAGCTAGGCCACAATTAAAGGAAAACCTGCTCCTGCAGGTGGGATTTAAGTAATGATATGATGACATGGGAATGTCCGATTTACATACGTACATATGTCCAAAAACTGTAATATTTTGAACTTGTAAATTAATTTAAAATGCAAAAAAGCGCCATAACAAAACATTACATAAAGGATGGCACAAAAAGATGGCGTCAAATTATATTAAACAACTTTTGTGGCACTTACTCGATACAGGAAGAAAAAGATATAATTGCTTTTTAAGTGAATGAAAGGATTGTGTATGACTATTAACATCCATGCGTATTCTGTTGTGGTTTCTTTCTGAATTTTGGCATCAATTGCGCATGATGCAGCGTCATCACCATTCAAACAGGGTTTGTTGTATTGCTGCATTCCAAAGGCTCGAGTCATGCTGTTAGAAAAATAATCGTCATTAAAGAGACCATTTTTCCTAATGAGCGGATTCACCAAATGGCAATTAGCATCTATTATTCTTGCTTGTATTGTTTATTAGGACATCTGCAGTGCATTTAAAAGTATTTAGACACATTACTTGTGTGCAAACAGCAGTGTTACTTTTATTACTGCAGTCATGAAAACAACAACAAAGTGGACCTGATGCACGGTGAGCAGGACTGTGAGCCCATGTGAGAAAGACTGTGTGTGTTTTATGTGTGACAGAATGAAAGCAGGCAAACGTCCTCTCACTTAAAACCAGAAGGTTATGGGAACAGTCGTCTTCCTCACTTCATAGGTTTTTGTTTTTTCCTCCGTCTTCACCTCCACTCTCTGCTCTCTCAGCTTCTGTGGTTCGCACTGCTCTCCAGGGAGCTGTGGTTTCTGAAAGGTTTCTCAATGTCCTTAATCCCTCCATCTCTTTGTGTCCAGGCAAAAAATATATCCGCACGAAACTCAAGAGGCTGACGGGCTGAGATGTGTGAGAAAAAGATGAGCTTCTTTCTGACCGTTTGTGAGAACAGAAAAAAAGAAAACAGAGTAGCTCTTTCAAAACAATTTAGATAAAAAACAATTAAGGCTCCATTTTAAAAAGATGCACAAAGTTTTATGTCAGAGGTTACGAAATTGGAGTCCTTCAGGTTCAGCAATAAGAGGGATGGTTTCATTTCACTTATTTTAATAAGCAGGGATGATACCAGTTAAGAGAGAAGATGACAGTTTAAATCATAGCCTTCAATTTTATCACCAAATTTCCTCTGTAGACAGTTGTTTCTATTTTTATATTAACAGATATATCTAAAAAACATTACAGATGGGAGTTGTGTCTATGGTTGGCCTGTAAGGATGGATATAACAGACCTACATGAGTGATTTCAAGGGGTGTTGATAGTTATGTTAAATTTTGAGATCGTGGGGCAGCTGGCATAATGTTAAAAAATAGGAATTACAAT
>JAQLOL010000004.1:22451735-22462854 GCA_029783665.1 Naso thynnoides
ATTACAAGTGGCTGTTGCACTGCCTTGGCTGTCCAATTTAAAATACTTCCAAGCTGCAGACATTTTCGCTGTCCCGAGGCGCCAACTTCACGTTTGCTCTGCGTTAGCCTTCTAGCTACCAGCTCACTACTACCAATGTTAACTGAGCGTTAGGCCTACTCCCTGCCTGCTGTAAATTGTTCAACATTTATGGCGGAACGTTACATTTTTAAAAAATCTGATCATTCCCACCCGATCCCAATCAGTTGAAAATCACGTGATTGACCTTGATTTCCGATCACGTTATCGGTACATCACTAATGCTGCTTTCTTGATTTTAGGGCATACAACTGTGTAGCCCAACAGCTAGAAAAAACTCATAGAAATCATTTAGTGTTCAAAATGTTTAGCTAACAGCTGAAGGAGAGGGGATTGAATGACAGAAATCACATGGCTTTGGTTGATACATTTCGGTTTGCTAGAAATTTTTGCCTGTGTGAGGCCAAACCAAACCAAACTAAAAGGGCAAATGAGTCGCAACTCACCTGCTGATATGGATTAAATGAGCCGAACTACAGCTGGGACTGAAAGCTTCAGAAGCCATGAGGCTCAAGTTTGAGCTCAGACTATTTTGTTCCATGGACTTTAAAAAAGTCATGGAGGAATTTCCTGGCTCGCAGACTTAAAATTTGTTTGCAATCCACATCGGAAGTTTTCATCACAAGGAGATTTTTTTTCGAGGTGAGAAAGAGTGTGGTACCAGGAAAGTGTTGCTGCAGTGTCCACAGGAGACGCGGGCTCCGGCTGGCTGTGGGTCGGGACTGGCCGGACCGGGATGAACTGGACCCAGATTAATTATCCTCTTGCTAGAAAGAGACAAGACACACAGAGTCAGCACACCCACCACAAATTACTCAACTTGTTATCCAGCACAAGTGCGAGCTGATAATCATGGTGTGATGTAATGAGCAGGTGTCTCATTCAGACATTATGATAACAGTTTCACTTTCAGGGATCCCATCAGCAGCCAATCCTCTAATTACCACGAACAGTGCTTTTATACAGCCAACTTCCTCAGACAAGTACAGAGGCTCAGAATCACTGATCAGACAGCAGCACAGAGATGTGTCTGCCTTAGTCAGCAAGTTTGGTTTTAAACACAAAAACAGTGACAGTGGAGGTAAACACTTACATATAATGCAGGAAAAGTGGCCTATGAGGAATATACAAACTTCTGACATCACTTAACAAAGGGGAAACCTTTCATCAGTGTTCATAAAACCAGCAAAGAAGAGTTAGGCTATACGCAGAATTCCACATGTCAGCTATAAAAGTTTAAGTTTGTTATTTTTCCGCCAACAAACATCAGCATCTTTTCCACTTTAAAGCTTTTCTGTGACACCAAATTACTGGTTTAAGGGTTTGGCACAGAATACCTTTTAAAATATATTGCAACATTTTATTGGTCTGAAAAAACAAACTTATTTTTGCCTAGTGCATTCATGACAAACTGAAAATATTTAAACATGCAACCTTCAGTAAGCCAACAGTTTTCCTTATGATATGCACTGAAGCTGACAGGTGGAATTATGTGTTTCAGATCTTTTTGACAAAAGATTTTGTGATGTTTAGTTTAAAATTAAACACATTTACACATTTAGCAGCAGAGAATTAAGAAAAAAAGATGGCTAAAAATGTTTCTCCTGCACATTTAATGCCTCGGGCATAAACAAGGAATCTTATCTGTCTTACCAATTACACTCGGCTGCAGCAGCATGATGTTCAGATGAGCTGCCAAAGCCGAATATTTTCTCTGACTGACATCAGCCCTGGTTTTTTTTAAACAACATTTTCGCTTCTGTTTGACCTGTAAAAGTGTTTTTATGACTTTTGGTTTAGCTCATTTCCTGACAGAAGGAAAGTGAAACTTTTCTTTCCCAACCATATCTGGACCTTCAGCAGCCGACTGATGTTTCCTCTCGATGTGACGAATGCCACACAAGACATTTATTACTCATGGAAGAGACTTGTGTGCTCGTTCTGCTGTCTGATATTAAAATATGAATGAATCTGCTACGCGTGCATTTAATTAGCAGCGACTCTGCAGGAAGTCAGTGCATAATTAAAGCAGCTACATGCAGAATGAATTGTGTCTTTCGTTTTTTTTTAAGGTTGACTGAAAATGAAACCTCAACATAATGCCCGCTCCTAAATAAAATATAACCTGACTAAACACATACGTACTGCGCACTACCCATACAGACACCTCTCTCATAAAACAGATGGTAAGTGAAACACATGACGTGATTCCTCTAATGAGGCTGTTATTTCCTCATCCGGCTCACTGAGCACTGCATGTAAACTGTGCTAGGAGCGCAGCCTTAATTGAGGGACTGCTGCTCCCACTGTACCTTGCTTCCTCTGCTTCACTTCTCTCACAAAGGGAAACTCGAAGTCTAATAGTGGTGCACAGACACACACACACACACACACACACACACACACACGGAAAGAACTTCTCACCAATATGGCCGGGGACAGGCGATCCTCTGGGAGGTGACTTTGCAGATGAGCAGACAGTTGCAGGGGCAGCGAACGTACTTCTTCCCTGCTGGGGCATTCTTAATGGGCTGCAGAGGGAGACAGAGACACACACAGGAAGTGATAAGAAGACAGTACAACAATGTTTTAGAATACGAGGCGATAACAAGCCAATTATTCTTGACGGACTTAAACTAACCGCTACTCTGTGAGGGAGATGGGTTTTGTGGGAGATACAGGAAGTTTCTTACTGCAGTGGTGGGAAAGGGACTGAGAAACTGCATTCACAACACATCATGATCCTTTAGGTGCTTCATTGTTTCTAACAGCATAGGAGCTGCATGGATTCCTTTACAACTCTTCTGTCATATTAATAGGTGATTTAGGACTTGAACCCAGTCTGGGGGATATAAGAAAGTTTTTGAATATTGGTGCTTTTAGAAAACTATTAACCCTATGAGACTTCAGTAATGCATATAATGCCTTAGTGGGTTATGGCAAATATTAGAACAGCTTAGACAGTCTAGAAAGTTCAGAAAATAACATCACTTTCCTGTAATGCAGCTATTTAAGACCTTGAAAAGAAAACACTAAAGCCATATCCTGATATAATCCCAATATACATGATATCACATTGATTATATTGGGATTATATCAGGATACTGCCTAAGTGTTTTCTTCTCCTGGGTTCAAACAGCTGCATTACAGAAAAGTGATGTAATTTTCCAAACTTACCAGACTATTTAAGCTGTTCTCATATTTGCCATTACCCACCAAGCCACCATATACATCACTGACATCTCATAGGGTTAATATATTTCTAAATCACCAATATTCAAAAACTTACTTTGCATCCCCCGGACTGGGTTCAAATCACATCAAGCCAAGTCAAATCACCTATCGATATAATATCAATACATTGCCCGGCCGTAACTCAAACTAATACATGAGCACTCACTGTCTGCATTCAGAAGCACACATAAAAACACACACACATAAAAAGGGAAAGCACAGTAAAGGCCCTCTAGAGGACTTCCCCAGTCAACAGGTTTATCGAGCCCTGCTTCCGCTTTTAATACCAATATAAAGGAAAATTACAGGGCCCAAATGATATGGGATTATGTGGGCCAGTGTCAGTACCGATATTAGGGAGCAAAAAAAAAAAATTCTAATATGCGATGTATCGGCTAATATCACACTTATAATATCTGCTAAAGATGGTTAGCAAGTACTTGTGACAAAGATATGTAGTGGAGGCAGGACATTTTACATTTTAAAACTTCATTCCAAACATCAGTGCACTGAACAGCAAACATTTCACTTCTAACTTATTAAATAATGCACCAAATGGACAACACTTACAAAAACATTCAAAAATTACATCATTTTACATCACCAGTGCAAGCATTTTTTTCCGGCCTTACATAAAAGTTTCAATATTGATGCAAATTGCTATTTATCTACTTTTTTTTTTTTTATTCTCTTGTTGTTTTTACTCACTGGCTCCATGTTTAGATTGTATGCTAGTACTGTACTGTATTTATGCTAGTATTGTATTGAATTGCTGTATCTAGATTTTATGCTAGTATTGTACTGAACTGTTGTATGGTTTGCTGTGTGTGGCTGCAGCATGGGCGATGGCCCAGAACAAATTTCTCACCATGTGAGACAATAAAGTTTATCTTGATCTTGATCTTGAACATACACTGATACTGATACGTCTGCAATAGGCCGGTATCTGCAAACTCATATATCGCTCAGGCACTAGATATTCAGATAGAGGCTTCAAAAATGTTTAAGCCTCACACTGACATGTGATTAGACTTGTACCCACTTTGTCAGTTCGTCCACTAAAGTCTTTTTTGTTGCTGTATGCTGAATTTACACGACAGCTCTACACAACTGGCTTGATTTATGTTCAAATATCAAATTCAGCTAGGGGTTAGAGTGCATACTGTATAAGAGTATTCTTTAAACAATCTCGCGTGTGTTTGTTGGTGCATCCCGCTAAATATCATTTTACGAGGTCAAATAATACCGCAAACTAAAATCGGCTGTCAAGGACGTTCGAGCTCAGACAGAGAATGGAAACTTCAATCTGTGTCTCACATTAGTGCAACTACAGTACATGAACCACACACCTTCCTCTGGGCTCAATAGAACAGCCTGCTTTCTGTCCTGCTGATGATTCTCTCTCTCGCATCATTAAACTCAGACTAACCGGATCAGGCTGAGGCCTGTGAGCCTCCCGCTACACTATCAGTTTCACTTACAACATCTGTGGGAGTCAAGTTTGTATCTGCACTTTAGGGAGGGAGCTAATGATAGGGAGTGAAAACTAGCATTACAGTAGTCATTACACAGTGGATTGCCTAATTTAAATCACCTTCAGTCATGAAAAAGATGTGTCAGCGTTAACATTTATTGCTTTTTATGCCATTTATTACAACAGCCTTAAAAATAATCCTGCCCTCATGAACGTTATAATGTTTCATCTGTTTCCGAAAATTGCTGATTCAACTGTATGAACATTTGGAAGCTGCAGTTTTTGTGTCTGTAAGATAGTATTGTGTTATACTTTTTCTATTATTTAGCCTATTTTATGACAAAATATTTTGCAGTTAAGGATAATTAATCTTTTCCACTACATAAATCTGTGATGTTTTTGTGATTACATTTTTTTTTTTTTTAAATAATACCTGCAGTTTAATATCCAGTTACATTGTTTACTTGAGACCAGTTATACTGATTGTCTTCCCACCTCGACTGTCAAATTAAAGCTGGGCGAGACAAAATTGTTATACACAATACGTCTAATTTATCAGCCTAATTAACAACGGGGGACTGACTGACACAAAGAAGAACGCTCCATTAACACCACTAAAGACCCTGTAGATCAAACCTATCATATAATAACGGCTGCCCCACATATTTTACAGTAACAGAGTTTCACCACTCCTGTCAGTTTCCTGTGAGCACCTTTTGGTTTGAGCCAATTATCACGTCTGTATATAGCAACTCCCATCTGTGATGCTAACGCTGCATGTTTACATACAACTTCAGTTTAAATGCAACTTTATCACATTTTTTTAAGGCTACGGCTAAAAATGTGTACTTGCATATGATGCAGATATTTCTCTGCATCTATATATGTTCCCTTAATCTTTAACCAGCTCATACTGCCAACTGGTACATCTTTGCACATTTCAGTTTTTTCTTTTCCAGCTGTACACCTAGCAGCGTAACTAGCGACACACACGTAGAGACCCTTTAAAATTTTAATCTGCTGTGATAGCCTTTGAAATCATAGCCTTCATTATCTTCAGCTCACCTCTCCCACTGACCCAGAGGTATGGATCATTTCCTGTGCGACCTATTTCCTCAAGGAGCTCATTCAAACTGGATTTAAACTTAACTTTACTTTTCATAATTCAGGAATGTAAAATGGGGAAGCTGTGCATCTGGTTATTTGTTTTGACCAGTCCCAGTACATTCTTTAGTGGTAGCAAATTGAGAACTTCAGAGTTTTACTTTTAAATTCAGTGTTACACATGTTTTATTACAAACAAATATATATATATATATTAAAAACAACAACAACACTGTCATAACA
The DNA here is from genome assembly GCA_029783665.1 of Naso thynnoides. Taxonomy (NCBI): domain Eukaryota; kingdom Metazoa; phylum Chordata; class Actinopteri; order Acanthuriformes; family Acanthuridae; genus Naso; species Naso thynnoides. The sequence goes on from JAQLOL010000004.1 coordinate 22,457,869, forward strand.
GGTAGATTATCTCTTACCTTTGGTTGTTGGTGTGTGAGCTTTTCGAACTTTGGACTTTTTTTTTAAAGCTCTTCTTCCTTATTTTTCCATCAGCATTTTATTCATTCCTAATCATTGAGTTTTTGGGTCACTGAGGGGCAAAACGTGTGATCGATGTGTGCCCACACATCATGTAACATCGATAAAACCAACTACTACAGCAAGCAGCTCCAGGCTGCCTGATAAGAAAAAAAACCCTATAAAGATAAACATGTTATATGAACTCACATGTGACCTATTTACAGTATGAGAGCGGTCATACTGATTTATCAGTCAATTTTATGGCATGGGTAAATCAAAATCTAATTGATTCAGACCACTGGCATGAATACAACACATGCTTTTACTGTATGTCTCGTCTAATTGATGGGCCTGTAAAGAGCTTGTTAAAAAATGAAGCGCATCATCATCACGAGGCAGTGAGTGGACTTTAAAGAAGACATAACATTAAGAAGGCCTGATGGATAAGAGCATGAAAAGCGGCTAACAGTTAAGCTTTTAAATTCACAGGGTTATATCGTATATATTGGGAAGAGGACTTCTACAATCTTTAAAGTACGCTTCAGTGTGATTATTTGGGGCTAGTACAAGTTCACAAGACATTCCACCCAACGGACAAAACCACACAGATTAAATTAGCGAATGGCCAAAGTTTTGAATTACAGCAGTTAGGAGCCGTGTGCGCCTCGATCTCCCGGTAAACAACTTCCTGTTTTATGCCGGGAGGCTAACCAGCTGATTTTCTGCAAATCCAACTGGGTGGACAGTGATCAGAACAGAAGCTATTGAAGATCATAAATCTTTAGAATTCATTTATACATTTTTCATGATGTTTATATACTACATACAATGTATTTAATGAGCTGCCTTACCTAAAGAACTTTAAAAAGATGCTTTTTACCAAAGAACGATTTGTGGGGATTGTAGGGATAAGTGATGACCTCACTGGGAGTAACACTGATGCTGAATCTAGAAACACACTGGTTACCTTTCTGCTTTGTACTAAACACAAAAATAAATTTACCTCCCTTGCATTGAGCTTGAGGCAGAAATCTTAAGGACACATATCTTGAAACCTGATCTAAATAAAACCAAAGCTTCTACGTAGGTAGACACTAAACAAAGTCGATGAGAGGAAATGAGTTGTTGTAATTTGTGTGAAAAGAAGATATTGTTCAAATATTGGTGCATATGTGTAAAGCGACTGCACTGACCACAAAGCATGTAAACAGACTGTGAGTGTGTGTTACACGTGGCTGGACGCATTCTCCCGGCGACCTACCGTTGCTTCATTGCAAACCCCACACTTCACCACGTGCTGGTGGATCTTTCCCTCCACAGAGATCAGGCTCTGACAAACCCTGCAGTTGATAACAGGGGCGCTGCCACTCTCCGGGGAGGTGAGAGGGGAGTAGGGCGGAGGGTCCTCCCCTAAGAGCACTGAGGGCTGAGTGGGGCTGGGGAATGGAGGGAAGCCTGCACAAGGAGGGAGACAAGAAAGGAAAAGACTGATGAATACACAAGAAGCGAGACCAGCAACCAATGAATAGATTGTTTCGGAAACAGTCACAATAGTTGCGCAATACACTGGAGGGGGGGGGGGGGTGTCTAAATTCCCATGACAAGTAAAGTCTTATGTTATGATTAACAAGATAATAAGATTTGGTCTCGAGTTCAACTGAAAGAGGCTTTAGAAGAAAAGCACTCATGGAATTTCCAGCAGGGTTGGTTTCAACAAATAACAGTTTAAGTACTTGCTAAAGACAGAGAGGAATGAGAGCAATAAAAAGTAAGTAAATAGGGCAGTTTAATCTAAAGGTCAGATGCAAAAAAACCCCAAAAAAACAGCACAACCTTGCTCTACTTCTCTGGCAAGGGATGTAAATGACTGCTAAGAGTTGGCTGTGGGAGCAAAACACAAAAAAACATAAATTAGCCATTTCCCATGCCTCCTCCATAATGGATTTAAACCCCGTCCCCGCCTGCATGAGCTGTGATTGGTCGCAGATCTCCGTTGCAGCATCCCTCAGCAGCCTCCTTAATGACTGTCTCAGGTGTCAATCACATCAGATGTTGCTCAGGTGCTAGCTAGCTAAGCGGTACAGTTATCTAGCTTGCGACTGCACTGGGTATCATGTAGCTGTTGAAATACATGCAGCATTGTGTTTTCAGAAATGTTAATAAACTGTATTTCAGGGATAATATTACTAAGCTGCAAACATGAGGCTTTATGGGGGGTTTGCCGGTGCTGAGTAGAGCTAGCTACAAGCTAATATTACGGCTGCTAGGTTAGCTCAGGGGTGTATTACAGAGGACTTAAGGTTAGCTTGTTGGCACAAAGCTGATTTCCTCAGTCTCTACGTCATGGCTGCGGAGTAACATAACATTATTTCATCCCTCAGTAGATGCTGATTAATAATCGTTCCGAAAGCTTACATTATATTATGCACACTAACAGTCACGGCAGGCTGATTCTTCGTCACTGTCACAACTGAGCTAGCAGGCTAACCAGAATGCTCAGTCAGTGGAGGCTAATGTTAGCTAGGCTAACACAGGCTGGAGTCGGGTGGAGGAGAGAGCACCATGGATACTCACTGTGTGGTTTGTTGGGCACACCGTAGGGCGCTGCACCGGGAGACACCCCGCCGTTACCGCTGCCCAGGGCACCATCTCCCAGATCTGATAGTAACGGGGACCTCTCGCCGTCCGCCATACCGAGAGCGAGGCGTGGGGGGGAGAGAGGGAGCGTGAATGTAGACCGATACGGTGTTGTATTGTTGTGTCGGAAATGCAGGCGTCACATGATCACACCACCGCTGCTGCGGTAACGATGCTCGGAGGTGTGGCACTGTACACCCAGGGGTGCCCCTGATACGCTAAATGGGTGCTGGTGTAACATATTTTAATACTTTTCCAACAACAGTGTCCCATCCGTGTTACTTTTTATTTTAATGTGCTGTCGGGGAAATATGCAAGTTTTATTTCAACCATAAAAATGAACCATAACTTCTCCCACACATCAGGGTTTTCTTCTTTTTCATTCAAATTCCAACATTCAGAATGTCAAAATGTCCATTTTGTGTTAACGTTACACAAGGGGATTCACAAAAGCAGTTAAAGGCAACTGAAATTTGCTTAGATAGTCTTTTACTTCTTTAAATGTTGCTGTTTAGTTTATTTGCACGTATAGGCTAGAAGTACTAAAATTCAGACGGTGAGAAAACAAGAAGGGGTTGCAGCAAGAAAGGTCGAGAAGCTTTATACAGTAAGCTCATATAATGGAACCTCCCCTCAACAAAGTGACCATTTAGAAAAAAATCTAATACAAAAGAATAACAAAGCAGGACAAAAACAAACCTAACCAATCAGAAAACACAATCCAAGAAAAGAAAAGAATAGACAATATATTATACATATACACATATGCACATACATAATATGTTCACAAGCATATATACACATATCCATACACACATCATACCCCAAAATGAATGGTGGTTGTAATAGGCCGCAAAAATAATGACAATAAGATCAGACTTTTTCCAGCGTAATGGTATGAACAATCTTTTATTGTTCAAATAAAATTGTAAGTCATCAGTTTTTGTTTCTAAACTTTTCTGATTTTACCCTTTAGACTGTTTTTTAGTGTGATTTATTATTATTATTATTATTATTATTGTGCAAGCAGGCTTGAGTCAAGTATTGTTAATTAAATTTTAGTCATGTTGTCCATACAGCCCTTCAAATGATCAATTTCCAGTGTGGTACAATTTATGAGAAGGAGTTAAAAAAAAAAAAAAATGCCAGTCATCTGTGCTGTTAGAGGTCAGCTGTCAGATGCCTCAGTATGAGTCACATCAAGTGCTCGCACCTCCTGAAAGATGGATTACAGTCGCCTCTAACTCTTTCATCATACATACGGGCATGTAAGTATTATACTAAGACAGATTTGAAACAATTAAACCTATACTTCAGTGGATACCTTCCTCCCTACAAGCCAATTATTTCTGAAACCAGTTTGCTGTAGGAGCTATTATGTGCATTATGATAAAACCATTCATTATAAAGATGGAAAAAGCTTACCTTTTACAATGAATACCCATCAGTGGTTATTGTGTAAAAAAGGAATCACGAATTAACACAAATTATTTATTAGAAAAACATTTGTACACACTCAGAATCAGCGGGGACAGACATAAAAATAGCATGAAATCCAAATTTGCGGAGCATCAGTAACAGAAAACAAACAGGATGTGAATATGCTGAACATCTCTCCGACCATCTCTCTCCATGAGCCATAAACAGTGTGTGGCATCTCTTCTTTTTTTGAATACTTGTCAGCTGTTATCACTCATTCTTATTGCGTGTTGATAAAATCCAAGGAGCGATTCATTTGTAGAGTCACTTCCAGTTCCTCCCTCTCACTGAAGAACTGAGCCTTTCCTCCGTGGCTGTGGACTGGATGTGGGAGATGAAGCCCCAGTTTACTGAGGAGAGAAGGGAAGACAAGTTGAAGAGATGGAGAGAGCACAAGGGAAAGAGTGTGCATGACTCTGAGAGAGGAGGATGTCAGGAGTAATCTGAACCAGCACTCAAAGCTTACATCATGGTGTGAACCTCTCAATAAAAAGGAAATGTCTTGAATCGCTGCCCCATCTTGAGGGGCCCGAAAATGAAAGAGAACATTTTCAAAGCTTTCCTTACAATTTTGGTGTCCGTAGATCAAGGAACTTCTCTTTTACATCCAGGACCAAGTCTGTCGATTTAGTGTCGGGGAGTTGGATTTTTACCTATGAGTAGGACATAAGTCAGCATCTTTAATACTGTACAATGTATATTTTAATCCTCTTTTTTTATTTAGAAAGGGAACTATGTCTGTGAATATTCTCATTCATCCAGGTCATTGTTCTCTCTGGGCAAATTGAATCATAGGCAACTGGACTTGTA
>JAQLOL010000004.1:22462954-22502071 GCA_029783665.1 Naso thynnoides
CACATTCATTGAAGTATAGAAGTTCAGTGGCAGACGATTATTTACCAGCATGGCTTCGCAGCACATGGAGGATGGGTTCTTTCCATTCAAGCCCAAGAACAGATCCTCAGTCCCCACACTTTGCTTCAGGATTATTTCATACCTGAGCACAAAGGTCATACATGCACTTATGCAGGGATACACACAAATCAAGAGGGAACAATAGTAAAAAAGAAAGAAGCAGGCAGGAGGGAGTATCAGTTGAGGTCAACTGAGAGTGAATGTGGCATTTCATTGTGATAAATACTTTTCTAGAGGCAATTTTGCTCTCCCATGTATTCGATAAGTAATTTAAAGCAGAGTGGTTTATAATGAGAAAGTTAGGAGTTGAACTTTACGTTGGACAAAGTGGCTTTTTTGTTGTTAAGATTAAAAAAAAAAGGTGCAAGAATGAGGGATTTTTTTATCTTAATGGAAGGTGCAGTCTCAGTGAGGACATACGTCGATGGGAAAACGTAGTGAAGAGCAGCCGTCTGCTCATCACAGTACCGCCCCCCCTAATTCATCAGAAAGCCTTTAACATTTGTTACTAGTCTTACTCAGGCTGTGGCCGAGGGTCAGCAAGATCATCATAGTGGGAGCCTTCAGCCACCTCTTCCTCACTCCAGATGTCCTTGCTGTTTTTCTTCACGCAAGCAGTCGACACTAAATCAACAGCAACACACACGTACATGCAAAATTTCTGTATGCACTTCTCATCAGGCCACCAGAGTTTTTATAATCCCCTCAATTTATGTGTCAGAAATGAAGAAAATTACCCTCTTTATCTTTTTTGGGTGGGGGCCCAATGTGTCCAGGATCCAGCCGTGCATGAGCAGGCACATTCTGTTGAGATTGATTTATGTTATTGTAATTCGAAAGAGAGCGAAAGTCTTGGTTCAAATAAGCACTAATGGCGTCCAGTCGTTCAGTCTGTGGTCCTTCTTTAACAGTAAGCACTACACAACAAGAATGGGCCAAAAAACACCACTGAAAAACATTTCAGCCCACGAAATTCCAAGTAAAATTGTCCATAAGCATTATTTGTACATCTTCCTTCATAGATTATGTATTTATTTAATTAATTTCACTTTTTTCTAACCAGACGAATCAACTGAGAACCAGTTCCTCACCTACTCCGGATCTTTTTAAGGCTTGTATGGAAACATTTACCACAGTAAGGCCGAGTTTACTGAACAAACAATTCAAATCTTGGCAGACTATTTGGGGATCACTTCACCCCCTGACTGTAAAAATATCTCACTTCAGAGTCTTCATCATCATCGTCCTCCTGCTGCGTTGATAACAAGGCGGACAGAGCCTGCAGGTTCTGGACGGATGAAACTCCAAGACACTCCATCCACAGCAGCTCCGGTTTACGGTTTTTTTAAAAAATCCCCAAACGGCAACAAGTCACAACTTAGCGACTGAATCAAAACCAGCGCAAATGTAAACGAAGCTATCGCTAACCGCACTTCTGGCCCGTCGCTGTTGACGCTTTCCGTTTCCCTGGAGACGACCGGGCTGTCATGGAAACCAGTGACGTAACGAACCCTCGAACAAACGGAAAAAGGTGAAAAATGAAAACGAGAGCGTTGGATGTTTTAAAACGGCCTTGAACTCGATACAAAAGTCACAGCGACGTTGTGACCACGAAATTAACTTAACCGCATAAAAAAAAATAAACTAGATAATACAACTTCCGGTGGTGGAGGATCGCATTTCAAGTTATAGTAGCCTGTAATACATTTATCAATAAATAATATATGAATTACTTTATAACAGGGCATCATGTAGCTTAAAAGTGAAATAATCAAGCATCTCAAAGGTCCCTATATTTTCCACCAATAGGCTAATAAACTATGTCGTGAAAAAACACGGGCTATTAATGCTTAATATGTATGTAATTTATAATTAGCAATAATTTTGAATTAAAACTGAATCCAAATGCATAAATATAGATTTCCATGATGTTTGTGCCTTCAAGTGTAAAAAAAAAAAAGAGTTGTCAAAAGTCAGCTGAGAGGCGGCGTGATTATCGCTTCGACAAGTGGACATGTCCCTCCTCAGACACCGTAGTGCATGTATGGTCCACAAGGATCATGTTGAAGGTGAAAGGTAGTGCCATGCCGGGAGCTCTGAGTTTGTTGCCGATCACCGTCTTTGCCGATACCGGGGACGGGGAGAAGGAGGCGAGCAGCGCTCCGTTACTCCGGGACGAACTGTCTCTGTACACCGCCGCTCCGCAGGAGTCTCGCTATGTGGAGCCTGAAGCGGGTCAGCTGGAGGAGAGTGTCGCCACCCTCAGGAAGTTTGTAGAGCCATACACGGATTGGTGTCAGGGCACCTATAACAAAATTAGACCCCAAGTTCAGAGCGCCGTCCGGTTTGGGAGAGAGACTTATGCCTACCTGAAGGACCCGCCGAAGGACTTCTATCCCCGGGCAGGAGTGATCGGCTTCACCGGCATCCTGGGGCTGGTTCTCGGCAGAGGCTCCCGGATTAAAAAGCTCATCTACCCGGCGGGCCTGATGACCGTGAGCGCCTCCTTGTACTACCCGGAACGGGCTGCGGCCATCGCAAAGTCAACCGGGGACTCGGTGTATGACCGCGCGGTGCAGGGCTACGCTGCCGTGGAGAAGCTGCTGAAGCCGGAGAGCAAAACTGAGAAGGGCTCCGACTCAGAAACCAAATCCTGAAGCTGCCAGTGGGATTGTGCAACAACTCAGCAATAAGAAATCAGCAGTTCATACATTTCCTGGTAGACTGACACGCTTTCAAGACAGGCTCTGGTGTGTGTGACTTTCTCATGCCCTCTTTTTGCACTAAAGCTTCACATGCAACTCAGGCCGGGCATGGCCTGTCACAAGGGCTTTGCAGCTTGACTGATTTACTTCTGCTTCTGATTTGAATGTATATTTATGTAGAGAATTAATTATTGAATCATTTGTCTTACATTAAAGTACTAATCTTGGTTTTAGACTAAAGTGTTGTTGTCCTTATTATACATATTCAGTGGTTTGAAAACATGTCAGATTAAGTTAATACAGTTGATGGTTCCAGCTATTTAACTATTAGCTTGCTTGTCTTGTATGACAGTAAACAGGGTGTATTTAGGTTGTGGACTGATGGTCAGACAAAACAAGTTATCTGAACAAAAGCAAATTGCTATGTACACTTTTATCAAGCTGAAATAATTATTGGCTGATAAATTGATGATGAAAATAATAGATGGCTGCAGCCTAGAAGCAATGTTACAACTGAATATTAAATCAAACATAAAGGCTGTAGTGTAAAGACTTTACCACAGTAAATCCAACATTTATTTTAAAAAAAAGAAAGGGAAAAAAAGCCAGATTACTTTTATCAAAATAAGCAAAGGAAAGGACAATATGTAGAACCCAAGGATAAACACTATGACTGTTTGATATCTTTATTTATCTCAGCCAAGAAAGAAAAAAAAAGAAAGAAAAAGTATACAAAAATTAAATATGTGTCACTTTGAGGAAATCTCCTCAAAGCACCACCAGCTTCTCATTTAGAGCAATCTGTGCTTGGGTGAGGTTGGCCAGGTAAGTCACCATCAACAGGTCCTGCAACAACAAAACAGAACGTTAATATTTTGTTACTACTGTCTTATTTATAGTGAGAAATATGCTTTTGCTCCTTCGACAACTACCACCAAACAGAAATCAAGGACTATGAGGCCAGAAAGACAGACCCCAGACAACTACTCCAATGTTCCAAAGGAGGCTGTATATGCTGGACAAGCACAAAGTAACGACGTATGAGATGAGAAAAGAGAGGGGAGAGCCATCGACGGGAAGCAAAATCTAATTAAACATTTCCTGTAATCAGCGGGGGTGTACCAACATGCGAAGAACGAGGCTGAGTGCAGCAGGTGAACAATGAATGGACGGCTGAGGGAGATGCGGGGAAAAAAAAAATCTAACCGTGTATTTGAGATATGAATGAATATGCCATTATGTCGTTGATGAGGAGCACTTACATTAATGTTGGAATTGAGCATGTTCTCGAAGTCCTCAGCGGAGATGGTGGGCACCTTGTTAACCAGGTCCATTAGGAAGCGGCCCACGCTGTTATCTGCTGTCACTTTGCCAGACTGAGACAGATCGAACAGCATTAACTTTACAGCCTCTGCCAGCGTTAAACTTGATTACTTCACAAACGATCTCTGGAGACACAACGGGTTGATACAAAGTGGAGCAACAAGAGTATGCCCAGGAAACCGAAAGCTGGAGGTATTCTGTCATCATTCTCAACATATGGAAACAACAGACTAATCACCTCTGTCTCGATTCACCATTATTTCAATTTTTCTTAATACTCACCAGCACATCCTCAATGTACGCAAGCACAGTGGTCAGCATGTCCTGTATCCTGGCTGCAGAGCTAGCCACCTGTGACAGGTCAGAGGTCAGCCCCTTGGTGCGACTCGGAGTTACACGTGTCCTCTGTAGAAGGTCCACTGCAACAGACAAACAATTGTGTTACAACAGAGAGCCAAGTACAGAGACAAAGTTGAAAATATAAATGCATTGTCTGGAAAACATAGTCTATGTTATAGACTGAGTCCAAGCGGACTTCCCATTGACATAGCCTTGGTGTGCTTTACGTGTACAGAGCACAGCACCAAACTGTCTGAAAAGTAGCGCTCTAAATGCTACAGTGCTCGTCAGTAACTGGTCACGTGGTAACAGCTGTTACATCGTCTGTGCTCTGATAAATTTGAAATGTAGTTCACACCCAGTCAAACAAACCAGCTTAAAAAGTAACAAATTCCTTTTTCAACTGTGCAGAGAATCAAATTTATTCCAATGTGAACGGTGCTTCATGTAGATGTTGAAAAGTAGCTGGCATGCAATGGCAGTGACAGGTTGTGCACCTGCTCCAAAGCTGATTCTTTCACAATATAAAACTGTTTTGCCCCTCAAACACAAACAATTTCCCAACCACAGATGTTTAGTGGCAAAGTATTTGTCTCCAAACAGCCATCTTCATTTAGTTTTGTATTCTTACCGCCTATCCTCTCCGTGTCATAGTAGACATACTTGACAGTCAGCGGGGTGAACATCACACCAACTGTCTTTCCCGGCACACCCATCTGAGCACTGTGTAGGAGATACGAGAGCACATTCAAACACACACACTCAGTCTGTAATTGATGAGATTAAAGTGTTTGTCAGAGGTAAATCAGCCAACCTGACGTAGGCACGGATGTTCATCTTGCCACTCTGCAGGGCTGTGTCCATGGTCAGGTGAATGGGGTTGGTGGCTTCACGGCTGTAGTACTCATGAATGAGCACTGAGTGTTCTGTGATGTCAAAACCTGTGGCGTACCTGTGAGGACCGATGGAACTGTGGTGAGAACACGGCATTTTTTTCATTTCCATCTTTAAAATTTCAAATGCGTTCACATGACGCACCATCCAACGATGACCTCAGTGGGTGACACCCTCTTGTGAAGCTCGTACATGTTCTTAGCGAACTCCATGTCCACAGCAACCTGTTGGCAAAGTCAACAAATTAAAATTCCTTGTTAAAACATCTTTCCTCTTGAACAGTGCAGAGGAGGAGGTCTCCTTGGCGTAAAAGTGGGCAAATGTCATGTTTTTTCACTACCTATTGAATAAATTTTTTTTACCAAGATTCCCTCTTTAGAGATACAGTATAGTAGCTACTGGATGTTCAAAAAAAAAAGAAAAAAAAGTCCTACAGGAATATGTTTAAGTTGTGAAAGGCACCTTTAGGAATTCTACAGGTATTGTGCAGGTGTTACAAAATGTCCCTTTGGAAATGTCCGACAGGAAACGTCATTATCTTGCAGGACATGTTAACCTTCCGCAGGTAAAGATCTCTCAGAACTGCCTTTGCACTTCAGTGAACGTCCTTGCAATACCAACACAAGAATTTAATATATAGAGTATATACAAGAGATGCAGGTTTAGTACCTGAGAGCATAATAACAAATGTTCATTCATCAACCTAAAATACATACACATCATAATGCAAAGGTCTCTCTTGAGAATGAGACCCTGTGTCTAAATAAGATTACCTGGGTGATAAAAGCTACATAACAATAAATAAATAAATAAACAAATATGAACACAAACATACCTCGTCTTCAGACTCATTGTGGGGGACAGAGAAGCAGTTGGTCACCTCAATAGAGTGCTTGTCAATAGTACCTGAGTAGGACAAATGCTAAAGGTTAGGCTCTGTTATTTTCTAATTAAGCTAACCGCCTTTATGTTGGTAGCTAACAAGAGGGTGCTTAAGAGGCTAACGTTAAACTAATGACGTCTACTAAGCACTGGCCACCGTCAACGTTAGTAACAACGTTAAATCGCGGTAACTAACGTTAACGTTACATGTCCTGGCAGTACAAACAAATAACATAACATATTAAATGATAAGCACAGTTTCCATCCGTGTAACATCTGAACGGACAGGCAGCTGTTACGAGTGATGCTGCTAGCTATTTAAGCTAGGTAGCGGTGGCTAACGCTAGCCAGATGTAAAGTTAGGTTAGCATGCTACTGCTGGACTCAACTGAGCCAGCATGCGTTAGCAGCTAAAATTAGCCAGTTAGCCATCACCTGTTAAAATTAGATGACGGTCCTTTAAACGAAAAGCAGATATGTTAAATTTGTGCTCACCCAACAGGGTCCCGATAACACGACTCGCCCCCTCATTTCTCCGCTCGTAAGAGTCGCAGATAGAGGCGAGAACGACGGGGTGAATTTTCACCACTGGCCCGTACACCGACATCTTGGAAAAGGAAGACTGCCTACCGGCGTCGGTGAAAACACATACTGCCACCTAGAGGCCGGCAACCGAATAGCTGTTAATGAATATTAGGCTAATTATAATCAAGCTATACCCTTGATGATATAATGTAGCGCATGACTTTATCTAGTATCAGCAGAAATAATCTCATTAATAAAAACTGATCCAACGTAATTATTATTATAATTTAGTAATTAAGTTTTAAATAGTTTGATATGAGGATTTTCTTGAAGAAGAGCAAAAATACTTCCAAAACAAGAAACCAGATAGGCCTATTAAAACTACCCAAACAAGCCATATTATAATATCAGCCACTTTCACCAAATATAAATACGAGACTCTCGTGTTATTGTACTGTAATTACGTCATTAAAAAAATCAATTTGCATTTCCTCGTTACTGAACTGTGTGCAGATGCTGAGGGTCTGGCAGTCAGCGGAGAGGCAGGCGGTGTTGATAGGGGCTGGGCTGATGACAGCATCCTCCGCCGCTCAGTGGCTCCTCACCTGACCGACTCCATCAGATGCACAGATGATGGAGCGCTCCGTGCTGCCGGGTTATCCTGTTGCCACCATTTCGCATGTTCTCTGGCCGACACATGTACAGCCAATCCCGTCATCAGTTTTCCTTTAACTGCATTTTTCCGATCAATCAGCCGATGGGCTTTTCGTCCTTCATGAATTTTGTGTGCACGCTCAGGTCGGATCGAGGTGGTCTTTGTTTTTCCTGGGAAAGCGAACCGGAGTGGACCGATGCTGCGTCGCTGGTAAACACCAGAAATGGGTGTCACTGAACCTCAGCTGCCCACAGCGGTTCGTACTTGGACCAGATTTGTGTTTTTCCTATGATAAAACATCTGCCCGTTCCGGCTCTGACACATCTACAAGTTGCTACACTGACAAGGTAAGATCTCGTTCATTCCTCGCTGTCTTACATTAGCCTTACGGATTGAGGAGCCTATTGGCTGGCAAACAGACTCCCTGTAATAGAGGCTATTTGTGATCCCATCCATCAGGCGTAGTGCGTCATCTTGATTGTCACCATCGGTCTCCTCTTGCGTCCATCCAGCAGCTGTCCGAATGGACGCACACCATCTAAGGCTGCAGAGGACGAGGACTCCATTTTACTTTCCACATATTTCAGAGACACCGTGTCTCTCTGTCCACATGCATATGTAATTCAGTTTCTTGTACTTGTATGGGACTTATGTAAGAAATCGCGGTAGGCCTGAAGCATAAATCACGTTTAACACAGCCGCAAGTGCACTTATACAACAACACACTTACCCCAAAGGTGCTGTTTGAAACATGCAAAACAGTGAAAGTGGCTCCAGTGTGCAACACTGTGCTCCTGGATTGGACTCCTTTTAAAAGAAAGACGCTGCACATTTAATCTTCTTTCATGTTTCACTTCAAAGACTGACAAAACTGTACAAAATCTGCCTCGGCGCTGTGATCTCCTTCTCTACTCCACCTCTAAAAGGGATGATTGATAAAAAAGGCAGTGACGGAAAGTGAAATCTGTGTGAGGCCACACAGAACTTAAAGGCCTTGTTGTTAATGTTAAAAAAAAGGCAAAAGTATCTTGAGAGAAATCACAGGGATGGAGGCGCTGAGAAGGTCCTCAGGACCTTTTTCTGTTAAAAAATCATTTTGTTTTGAATTACTGTGACACATCATTGTGTTCTTCTTCTGTATTTCAGGCTTCAGTCGAGCAAACAAATGGTCCAATCAATAGTCAGTGGACAGAGTCTGCCTTAGGGAGGATATCAATAACACGCTAATACACTTGACGCACACTCACACACACAAACATACACACACAAACATACACACACAGGCCATGGCGCTGGAGAATTCCGTGTTCCCCTCCCGTCCAGATTCCCTATCGCTCCCTGTGGAAGAAAGAGGGGAAGGGGAAGAAGTGGAAGTGGCCACCGAGGTCACCGCCTCCTCCGGAGTTTTTAACGTATCGGAGGAGCTGGGCCACGTCGTTACTACGGAGACGGCTCCGTCCCCTCCGCCTTTGGCCAAGGTCAACAGGTCATTCCAGGCCAAGCTGGCGGAGCGGGAGGCCAAAGCCAACCAGACCAGCAGGAAGAAGACCCAGGGGACGGAGAAGGAGAGGGGACGGTTCGGATGGGGTGAGTGATTCTGCATTCTCCTTCCTGTCCTTGATGGCCTATTTAACGATGATATGAATGTAAATGGTTCGCAGGACATCATTACAGACTCCATCAACTCCTCTAGAGATTTGGGAGCTGTTGACTGACTCTAAAGTGTGGATCAACATCATCACTCTCCTGGCTTTACACAAACACGCACTGTGTGTTGACTGAACTCGTGCACCTCCTTCTCCTCCACATCTCTCTTGCAATAGTTGTGAATCTCCTCTAATTTGGACTGTGCTGCAGAGCTTCCTCCCGCAGTGATTTTGACAGTCTCTGTGGCACATCTTCTTTCATTTGGCTTCTTCTGCTGCTTTTCATAAGTTCAGGTTTCTCTCCTCTTTGCTTTGTATATTCAAAAAGGGAAAATAATCCCTAAAACCTGAAAATACAGTGAATAAAGAACTGGACAGTCATAGTTTTTGAGCAGACTTTATTCTGAGAGCCATTAATTTGCACCAAAATATCAACATAAAGCAAAAAATCATGCTGTTATTGTTTACAGTTTTACATCTTGCATATGTCGTAGTTTGTTATGGCCGGGTGCACCCACAATAAAAAGGCTTCTACATGAAAGATTACTGAAGTTGTCTTCAAGGTTGTACAGTATCTTAAGTCCAAGTTGCAGCTTCTCTTCTCTGTTTGATGATGATGTCCTGTCGTACTTCATCTCCTGTCTCCTCTTCACCTGTCTGTTTTCATTTCTGATATCCCGTCTCCACCAGCCTGCTTTCCGGAGCCACGCTGCATCTTATTAAGCAGTTTTGTCCCCTGGCACCTTCCTCTGTTTATCCTCCAATGTCTCAACGTACCTTCATCCTCAGTCTGCAGTCAGTTTTATCTTCAAACAGCAGAACTTCCCTGAACTTTACAAAGGCAGAGTGTGTGTGCATTCTTGAAGTTTTCTGAGGGATTTTCAAAAGGGGTTTCTTGTGACTTTAGGTTATGAAACTAAGGAACCTTTAAAGACTAGTCTTAACCTTGTTTCAAGCATAGGGAAGCACCAAAACTCCTGCTGCACAGGTTGTCCTCAAGAGCAAGATCTCCCATTGTTCCGCCTTGCATATTTCTGTACTTCTCCTCCAATGTGTCACATGGTAACCCGTCCCCTCGTCTCTTCATCAGCCCGGGCTCGGCGTAAGAGACAGCGCTATGTGGAGAAGAACGGTCGCTGCAATGTTCAACACGGTAACATGAGAGAGACTTACCGTTACCTGACTGACATCTTCACCACTCTGGTGGACCTCAACTGGCGCTGCTCGCTCTTCGTCTTTGTCATGGCCTATGCTGTCACATGGCTCTTCTTCGGGGCCATCTGGTACCTCATAGCCTATTGTAGGTAAGATTACTGAGCGAGGGTCGGGAACACGTCCGTTTATTTAGACCTCTTTGGTCCTGAACCAATAAGGAATCTGTGAATTTTCATTCTGCTTTACATGCTAAATTCTACTGACAATGAACAAGATCAGAGGTCCTATAGCCAAAGGAGTATTTGAATGAGTCTTAAGGTCACTATCAGACATTTTGGCTACATTTGTACCAACTAATAACGGGGGGTTTGTATGCTTCCTCCTGCCTGCTGCCTGCTTAAAGGAATAGTTTGACATTTTGGGATATTTCCCAGCTTTAACCAGGAAGATTGATAGCACTCATGTTTGCTTGATAAAGGTGGATTTAGAGCCAGGGTAGCTTATTATTGTTTAACCATTACAAACCAATACAACTCCCAGTTGTATCCAGATAACACAATTTTTACTGTTACAACTGCTACAAAAGGAAATCTTCAACCTCTGTGGTGGCTTAGTTTAGGCACAAATTGAGCAATTTATATCTCCAAGAGGTGATTAATAAACTTGATAGATTAATTTAGAATCATTGATAACACAGGTTATTATGCTGACTTGACATCAGTGAGAACTGGTAAGCTAGGCTAGGTCAAGCTAACAACGTAGCAGCAGGATAAGTTGAGTCAGAGACAGTTAACAGGAGAGTGAGGCCTTTCCACTGACCGTTCATTTCCTGTATTAGTGTCACATGAGTTTTTCACCACGGCCCCGCCCCTTTAGGAGACCAGAAGTAGTTTTGGGTCCATTCATTCTTATGAAAGAAATAAACGTGATCGCAGATTATGACCAATTCTTTCGCCCCATTGTCACCAAGATACATACTGGGGTCATTTTTCACAAGACACATATTTTCCAAACCAATTCTGATATAAAAATGGCATTTCTTTAGACACAGAAAATCAAATTTGTTTGAGATCTGTCTCTGTCTCAGCAACACATTCTCATGAGATCTGAGAACTGGTGCTTCCGGCCTTGCGTCACAACGGACATAAACAGACACTTAAATTGTCTAAGTGACAGGAAGTGTGTATACCATTCCATACCATTGGCGCAGCATACAGTGAGAGATCTTGCGTTAATATTGACTATCTTAAGTCTTCACTGCTTCATGTTGGGTGAAACAGCGCCCCCCTAGGTGTGACATTATCACAACATACCATGGCTTCTTGTAGGCTTTTGCTTAAATCAGGGATCAGGCTAGCTATTGCCACTCATTTTCATTCTTTCTGCTATGCTAACCTCCTCCTGTCTATAGCTTCATATTTAGAAGACATATTTTAAAAAATCGATCTCCTTAGCAAACTTTGTGCAAGAAAATTAATAACATAACCATCAAAATGTCAAACTATTCCTTTAATGAAATCATCACGAGGCAACGTTACATCAATCAAAAACTGAGGATGATGCTGTGAGTGAGAAACGAGCAATGCATGGCATTTCTGCAACGACGGCAAAAAAAAATTTCAGCCAGAAAAGCAGATGACAAAGCAGTATTAATATTACAGCGTATTTCATCATGATGTGTCACCTCTTCATAAGATGTGTCTGCTGGATCCCAGCTCTAATTAGCTAACGTATTCGTCTCGTAAAGTCGTGACCTCTTTATATCATTTACAGGCCAGCGTAAGCTGTGCCAGAGAGCTGCCGGTGTTGCTGCAATTCTTCGGTCACCAACACAGGTCAATAAAAGTCATAGATTATATACATTTCTTAACGGCACTTTCATTATTAAGCTCTTCCTCTCTGGCTGGAGGTGTGTTAATCAGGGACATTAGCCTGTGCAGTGATTGGTCTGAAAGAAAATTTTAAGTGGCACAGAACTGAAAAACCAGCACATACGGTGAAGATGCTCCATGTGATGATGTATGATGGGGAAAAAGTAGCTTTTTGCAGTGTGGAGAAAAAGTGACAGCAGACCGTTAAGTTGATAATTAGCGCTGAAATGTGGAGAACTTTTAATATATTGTTAGAATTAGCTGAAAGGAGATTATAAATATAAAGGAGAGATGAGTCGTCATACATACATTCCTGCACCTCCGTTCTTAAAATATAAATCTCGCTCTCTATTTTTCCCTCTTGACACCCACTCTGTCACCCTCCCCCTCTTCTCGCTCTCACACATTCTCCTCCTTCTCCTCTCAAGGGGTGATCTGGACCATCTGGAGGATGAGACGTGGACGCCGTGCGTCAACAACGTCAATGGCTTCATCTCTGCCTTCCTCTTCTCCATTGAGACAGAGACCACCATTGGCTATGGCCACCGTGTCATCACTGACCAGTGTCCGGTGGGCACCATGCTGCTGCTGCTACAAGCTATACTGGGCTCAATGGTCAATGCCTTCATGGTGAGCAGCAGGGCTGGAACATTACTGAGAAATGGGAAGATCATATATGGGAATAACGTTTAGCTGGCAGTGGCAAAAATTAGTCAAACTGACATTATTTTTCAGATACTATGTAATGTGATTACTATGACAGTAAAGAAGATTATGATGGTGACATTAGAAAATCAAAACGTGTCTAATTTTGATTGTGAGAATATGACGCATGACTTAAATCTTAGTTTCAATTATAATTCAAATGTTTTAATATTTTTTTATGAACCATTAAATTACAAAACGTGTTTTTATATTTAAAGGTAGGGTTAGTAGCATTTGTTCGTTGCTGCTTGTAAACACAAATTGGGCCTCTCCTTCCAGTCTCAACCCCACCAGAAGTATTGTAGCGTGTACATATACTGCTTGTATCTACACAGCAAGCTTAGTATAAATATTACATTGGTTTTAATGGAGTAGCTGATGACTTAACAAGCTAGCACAAGCTAACCGCCGGTATTTTTTACCAACCTGTCCAACAGAAAGCAGCCAATGCCACGTTGCTCTTCATCCCCAGCTTCTCCTTAAGTGCTCGGAAGCAGCTCAAGGCCAAACTGAGATTCACTCTTGCTCTGGAACGGGCTTTATCCGCTTGTCGTTTTGCCGCATAGAGCTACATTTCCTTTTCTTCGCTGCTATGTCCACATCTGTAATTTTCTCCAGGGTGAATGCCTCCATTCGCCATTTTTTATCCACTCTCAACCTCCCCTGTTCACTGGGGGAAAGGCACCCACTCCCCGCCCAGAAACATCCTGACTAAACCAAAATTTTAAAACACAGGCAGAGGGCGGGGCTCTGCAGACACAGTCACCACACACGTCTAGAGGACCTTACGTGATGACTGAACCCGATTTACTTTTTTATAAGTCTATATTTAGTTTTTTTTAGGAAAATGCTACTGACTCTACCTTTAATGTCACCTTATAATGACATTGGTCAGTACTGCTACTGCACATCATGAAGTCGGATTAAAGAGGACATATGCAGACCCTGATGTCCAAGCAGAATCACGATTATGCATGTTTGTGAGCTGGAGACCTGCCATATGAGGGACTAATGGAAATGTGTGCATATTAAAAAATGATCGACTCTGAGGTTAATTTAAGTGTCACTGCTGTTTTAAACACTCAAGACTGGAAAAAAAAAGTTCTAAAAATGCTGTGTATGCAGTCTGTGTTAATAATTAAAATCACATGTCATTCATTTTTTCAATACTCCTCAGATTTTCCAGGTATTGTAAAAGTTTGAGCTTTTTGCACCCGCTCTCTCCTTCACACCCCCCCACCTCCTCTCCGTCCAGGTCGGCTGTATGTTTGTGAAGATCTCACAGCCCAACAAACGGGCAGAGACGCTGGTGTTCTCCAAACACGCCGTCATCTCTCTGAGAGACGACAAGCTCTGTCTGATGTTCAGGGTGGGCGACCTGCGCAGCTCCCACATCGTGGGAGCCAACATGAGGGCCAAGCTCATCAAGTCCAAACAGACTCAGGAAGGTGAGACTTCCAGATGGGCTAATTTGTGAACCTCATGTTTGTTTCTTTAAATTACTCAAAAGATTTTGTATTCAACTGTGTTAAAATAAACAAGAATTATAGAGTAACTAACA
Organism: Naso thynnoides; assembly: GCA_029783665.1. Classification (NCBI taxonomy): domain Eukaryota; kingdom Metazoa; phylum Chordata; class Actinopteri; order Acanthuriformes; family Acanthuridae; genus Naso; species Naso thynnoides. The sequence continues at coordinate 22,477,276 of JAQLOL010000004.1, forward strand.
GTTATGCAGGCACTCTGTGCAGAAGCATACTGAGAAAAAAATCTTCCTCTTCCTCACCTCCTCCAGGTGAGTTCATTCCGCTGGACCAGACAGACATCAGCGTGGGCTTCGAGACAGGCGATGACCGTCTCTTCCTGGTCTCGCCACTGGTCATCTCCCACGAGATTGACGCACATTCACCGTTCTGGGACATGTCCCAGGCCCAGCTGGAGAAGGAGGACTTCGAGATCGTGGTCATCCTGGAGGGGATGGTGGAGGCGACCGGTGAGTGATGATGGGTTAACTATAATAAGGTGTGAAATAATAATAACAAACCCCATAATCGTCCAAATGGTCCAAATGAGTATTATTCAAAAATAAAGATCATTTTAGCAGCAGTTCAGTAAAATGGCAAGAAATCTTAAAAGTTCTGCAGTTCAGTCTGGCCACTTTCCACAAAATCCAACATTAAAATTACAAAAAAAAAAGAGTAAGAATAAATTTACATGTTTGCATAATAAAATGAGAATGTGGGCAAGGGAAAAAACCTGCTGCTAAAAATCCCAGTGGAATGAATGAATATATGATCACTCACTGTGAATAGTGCCTAAAATAAATGCAGCCGTATTGAGCTGATGATCATTTCATTAAGATTTATTAAGATTAAGTTCAAATACATAATAGCTTTAAGAATGTTTTGCCAGAAGGGGTTTTGTATATTTTTTTAGTTTCTTTTTATTTTAAACGATGAAAATGTTATAAAACAACTCAACAGCAATGTTTTCTATCAGAAATACTTAAAAATTATTTAGACTGTAAAGTTCTGATGTTTGGTCGCAACACCAAAAACTGAGCATTAGGAAATTAATCTTGTAGATGCATGAAGCTCTGTGGTATTACAGTGATACCATCAGTGTCCAAAACTGTCCATTAGAAAATGAATTTTGTTTTCCAGGATGTCTGAATGTAGATCTGCAGTTTTTTATTTGAGAGCCCTCCACCTCTCGTCTGACTCTTAGGAAGCTTTCAAAGCATTATGATGCTGTGATTACTGGGGAAATGTACATATATATTTTTAGAAATAAGTGCTGCATATAAGTGAATGTGTTACATAAGTGTGAGACAGACTGGAGTGTAACAGAGTGAAGGGATCTTCTGAGAACATTTTGTTTTATAGTTCATGTTCCAGTCAATTACCTGCTGACTTCAGGAACAGCCCGTGAATATATTTGTACTGGAAAAAGATTAAAAAGGTTTTACATCATATCAAGAAAAAGTCTTAGCAGGCAGAGAGATCGTCCACAGCTGCATCCATCCCTACATCAGCCAGTGTGTGTCAGTGAACACTCATGTGCCCCGGAGCAAAGCACTGATCACTTCTGGACCAAGTCTGCGTTCGTCACACTTGATAAATTTTCACTTTAATGCCTAAAACGTGGATGCGTCGTGTTATTCTTGCTCTGGCTTCTGATTTGAGCACATTTCAGTTTTTATTTTTTGAAGCTCCAAACTCTGCCCCCAGAGTCAAGACAGTTTTTTTTAAGCCAATTTATTTAAAAAAATGAAGAGGTCCAGATTTTCCGGATGTTTAGTGGGAAAATCATTAATATCAGTTGGGCAACACGTCTGCTCATAGCTCCACACAGAGATGACATATTTAGAAGAAGAGTTCACAGTTTTTATATTTATGATTGTACAGCATTTCATGTTGTTGTTTGCAGTGACTCATCTTTCTTTTTGAAAACCACTAAATACAAACAAGTACAAACAGACTCTGGCAGGAATAAGTTGCCAGTTTGTTACCTGGAGGGATCCGGACAGGTCGTGTTTTATTTTTCCTGTCACATATCGCCTCGTGTCAAATTCATTGTGAGAGGATAATAAACTCAACTGTTCCTCGGTGTTTGGCAAGAAGTCAGTGCATCAGAGCTATTCATGATGCGTCTCCACGAGGTTAAGGTGGCCTCTCTGCCTACTCTAAATATTGATTCCCTTCGTCAGAGTGCTGTGGAGAGTTACAGAGAAGCAGCTGATCAGCATAACTCAGCTGCAGAGAATATCCTTATAAAATAATCAGGATTCGTGGGCAGAAAATTCTTGTTATTTCCTCTGACATATTACAAGCAAATGTCTCTGCCTCACATGTTACTGGACTTAAAAAAATCATGCATTCATTAGCATGCATATGTGTGTGTGTGTGTGTTCGCAGGGATGACGTGCCAGGCCAGGAGCTCCTATCTAGCAGAAGAGGTGTTGTGGGGTCACCGGTTTAGCCCGATGATGTCTCTAGCTGAGGGTTTCTTTGACGTTGACTACGGAGCCTTTCATCACACGTTTGAGGTAACTTCCAAAGCTTTGGTATCAAGAACAAACTGCCGGCTAATATAGGGATGTGTGACTTGGTAACCTGGTGTCCTGTCTTAGGCCTATTCCTAAGTGGAATTAAACTGTGTGTAAGCCTGAGACAACAGCTAAGGACTGAAATGACCCTTCTTTAAGGAAAATTTCATCTTAAAACTCTTGATTGTTAAAAAAAAAGCTTCTGGCAGTATGTGTGGGGAGTGTAACTTCAATTTCTGGGGACACATTTATGAATTTCTGTGATTAAAAGGACAGATATCATATTAATATATAAGTAATGTAGTAACAATGGAGTTTAAACAAAATCAAAAAGTCCATTTTTTTTGGTCAATGTAACAATACATGAGAAGAGGCAAACATACCTGTTCTTCTACCAACAGCAGACAAGAGTGTAACTTCATTTGTTTCAGTGAGGTGAGGAAAACTCTTGCTGTCATCCCTATTCCTGTCTCCACCTACATGAACAACCAAAAGCTGAATCCTCACACTTGTTCTCTTGGGGTTGTTGCAAGGCATGCTGGGAAATTCAGGAAGCCTAACTTAGGTATTTATCTCATGGTCATTTTGGTAAAGACAAGTACACCGCGTGGACCACATATCAAAGCTTTCACTGCATATGCCCCAGATAAGCTTTTATAGGAAAAAAAAAACAGATAATAAACAATACAATAAAAATATCACCTGATCACCTGTGACTCCACATCTGACCTCTCTTTAAAAGTGTTATTATCATCATCAAGTTCCAGTTTGACCTTTGTGGGTAAGCTTCATATACTCATGCCCAAACTGAGCCTTTTTCTGGTAGAACTAAATAAGTTAGGTAGAGAGGAAAAGATGCCATGAAAGACATAGTTTGACATTTTGGGGATTACACGTTTTTGATCTCTTGCTGAAACTTAGACTAGAAGATTAATGCAGCTCTAATACCTGTCTGTTAAATACGTGGAAATCATAATTACTGGACATAGTGGATCTGAACAATACCTTAAACCTGTATTCCTTCTAATGACGAGCCGGGGGAGAACCCTACAGTTAGCAAAAACAAGTCAGATTTAAACTTATGGGAAAATAAGCCAACTGGCAACTTCTCATCTACCTCAGTAAACATTTTACTAACAACTTTAGTTTAACAAGTGCTGGGGAGTAACTAGTTACGTGTAATAAGTAATGTAATTTAATTACAAAATAAATTAGTTACAGAAACTGAAAGAGAATGTGTAATTAAATTACAGTTGCTTGTGAAAATGTTGACTATAAAAGTGGTTACATCTGAATATTTTCTGTAAAAAGTTCAGGCTATATGTTGAATAGTATTTGTTTTGCTGCTTTACATCTTTTTGATGTGCACACTGTCTTCTTTTGCTATTTCCAGTTGAGGACTTTTAGCAAGATTTGATGCTATTCTGATGCTTTTGACTGGTTCTCTTGTTTGAATTTGCAGCGCCTCACGTCTGCCACTGCCTGATTAAGCATCTTCATTAGAAATTTAATAAAGTAATCAAAAAGTACTCAAATATGATGTAACGTTATTTTGATAAAGGAACTGAAATGGTGACATAACTTATTACATTTTAAATAGGGTAACTGGTAATCTGTATTCTTTTACAAAGAAACCTTCCCAACCCTGCAAGTTTATGGTCTCGATCTTTGTTTCAAGTCTTCTTAAATACAGGAACTTTTTCTTTTTGTAAAAAATTATGGTCCTGTTTATGTTAAAAAAGACACACAGCATTGTGTGCTTTGGGGGGTGACTGCATTGTGATTGACAACACCAATCTTGAGGCTTCAAAAAGGTTGTCCAAAAACCAATGGGATAAGAGCCAGTGGGTTTATCCCTAATTTAACATGAAGCCACCACCAGCAGCAGGTTAGTGTAGCTTAGCTTAGAGACTGTGAACAGGGAAAAAAAAACAAGCCTGACTCTGTCCACAGGAACAGAATCCACCCATCAACACCTCAAAAGCTCACTACCTAACACACTATGTCTCATTTGTTTAATGCATACAAAATAAGTGCAGAAAGGACCCAAAAACTAATCTAATCTTTCTCATCGAATTAAGTGTCTGTTTCCCAAGATTTATTTCTATTTCTTTATCCACATTACAACTGGTAATGGGACTTCATCTTGCCATCTTGTTAATGCCGATCTTCATCATGCTTTTCCTCTCGTAAAGGTGGACACGCCCTCAGTCTCAGCCCGAGAGCTCTCATTGGCTGCAGCCAGACTCGACGCTCACCTCTACTGGTCCATCTCCAGCAGGCTGGATGAAGAACCCACGCTGACCAACCCGACAGCCAAGCAGCCGGACAGCAGCTCGGCCAACAGCAAAGCAGGGGAGCCGACCTTCATTGTCGGAGAGATGACCGACATCCAGGAGCAAACAGGACTGGGCGAGTTGAACGGCAGCGTTGCCACCGACCAATCGGAATCAGAGGCCTAGAACAGAGAATGTTTACAAAGACCTTCAGTATATCACCGCCACACCACAATTAGTGTTTGCAGATCTTGTGTTTCAAGCTAAATGAGTAGTTTCATGAGGCTCAGTTCTGCAGTATATGCCATATCTTATGTTACCACATGAACGAGTTTGTTTCTTGATATTCCTGTCTTTTACTTCTATGTTAATCTTTGTCACAAGTGGACTGTATGTGTGATATCTCTTTTGTTCTGTTGTGTTAGCTCCAATCACCCTTGCCTATATCTACATTTAAATGACAATACTATGCTTTAGTTGGGGTTAACAATAGTACATCCTGTGGACCAAGGCAGAATGTTAACAGAGGTAACTTATCTTGCCGGGCAAAACGATGACAAGGTGGTTGTTTGTGCACATTGTGGGATAGTTCACATTTAAAATAGGTTAGTGCAAAGACGCTTTGTTTTCACCTGTGCATGATTATCACCTGATGAGATAGAGTTACAGACTGAAATTGTAGTGACCTCAAATTTCTTTGGATGCAAAAACTTATCGCGCATCAGTCAGGTGTTAACAGGGTGGGAAAGAGACACCAGCTCACAGACGATGGTATATTTGTCTACACTGATTTAAAAAAAAAAAAAAATCATTTTGCAAGCCGTCATTTCATTTGGTGCTAGGAAAAATGGTTGAAAAATCTATTTGGCTGATAAAAAATGATGAAAAGGCCAATGGACAAAAAAAGCTGTTTCCTACCCTGGTGTAAACGATATTGTTTGTTAAAGAGTAACTAAAAATAGGCTGGTTAAAAGTTAAAAGCCTGATTAATCTCTGACCACGCCCCAGCATCACTCAGAGCGTTTACATGCACAGTTAAGACCAGCTATGGTTAAAGCACGCTTAAGGGCCGATCACACCAAGAAGCGTCGCACCAAGCGCAGCCTGGAATGCCTTGGAAGCACATCTGTGCGAACGTTCAGCCAGTATTAACTTGTCGTCTGTACTCGCCAACATCCATTTAACTGGACTACTCTTTTTATCCCAGTATACAAAAACTGGGGGAGAATCGATTTATAATTTTAAAAGTCCAGTTTTTGCCGGACAAATACAATTGATCGACTTCTAACATCATGTAAACGTGCTGATTCTTGAGTGTGGTCAGAAATCACATGAAACCACACCCAGTGGTGATGTCACCAGGTCCCGGAATACACCTGTACGTCACCACAGCAAGGTGAGTTAGTTAGCCTCCAGTTAAACCAGTAGAGATCAGCAAAAACAAGATTTTAAGGAGTGTGAAGTTACTCTTTAACATAAACTTATATGAATTTGAGGACATCCCAAACTGCACTCTCACACTACACACTACCGTGGATCAGATATTTTCTGTGTTTGAATCTGTTATAAATAGAGACAAGTTAACACTGGAGTCTGCCTGTGGCTTTGTTTCACATCTGATGTGTGTAGCACAGGATTATCTATGTTTTGTCCCCAGACATGTAGAAAGTAAAAGCACAACAGTGTCCTGCTCAGTTCGGCCAAAACTCCTGCTTCTGCTGCTGCGTATATATGTGGCCATTTTTACTTGATGTTTTTAATATCTGATAGAACACATCTGTTAGAAATAAAGTACAGTATATTCCAGGTCAACTGGCTCAGACTGTGTGATATTCTGTGGAGGGATTACATACAGACAGGTATGAAATTTATCAACATAAAATCAGTCTGTAAATATAATTTAAAGGAACTTACGCTTAGCTTTGATATTTCATATTTTAAGCTTCTATAGTTCTAATTTATTACTGTTCAAAGAGTAATACTGGGCTGAAATACATTCAATTAAAGTACACAGTTACAGCTATTTTACAGATTAAGATATTATGCATTAATTTTTGGCCAGCCCATAAAATTTAACGAACTGTCACAGATTAAACAACACAACAGATTATAAAGACGTGAGATAATTAGCTTCATATACACCAGCTGCAACATTAACATGCTGCAGCTGTATTATCAATTTTTATAATGTAAGATATAATATGATTGAAAAGGCTATTTTTAATTCCTTAAATTAATGTACTATATGTTAAATTTCCACAATGAAATGTCCAAAAATAACCCTATCTTTGCTATGTATTTTGTCGAATTGTTTACTTACATTTTCTCTAATATTTCCAACAGTGTTAAAATTTAGAGAAATATGGAATTTTATTCAAGGTTAGGGCGCGTTTTTATTTTGTCGCTTGCTGCTAACTTCCAGGGTGAGCATTTGGCATTCAGTATTCAGATCATTAACTTGGGTAAAAGTGCAATACGATAATAGAAAAGTACTTTTGAACAAGCAAGAGTACTATTCGAAAATTTTACTAAAGTGAAACAGCAGAGGTTTGGCAACAAAATGCACTTAAAGTATCAAAAGCACTAATTATTCTATCATGACTATTGTTGACATTATTTACATACATGCATGTGTACAATTTTAATGTTATATCTGGTGAGGGTAATTTTAACTACTTGATGCTGTATACTAATTTATACGCAACTTGATCATTTAATCTACAACAACGCTTCAAATTATAAAAGATAAATTATATGTTTCACTTGTAAAGTCTAAATCTGACTAGTATCTATGGCTGTTAAACTCATTTGGCAAAGACAAGATTAACCTCTGTAGTGCAAGAAGTATAAAGTTAGATAAAGTTGCATAAAATGTAAAATGTGTAAAGTAAAAAAGTACAGCACTTAAGTAAATTAAATACTTTTCACCATTAATGTTACCGCCACCTATAGGGAAAAAACATGCTTATGATTAATCTCTTGATGTATCAGACAGATGAGTTACTCCTTTAAGCACACACACACACACACACACACGCACACACACTCTTGCTCTTTTTTACAATCAGTGACTGATTATCTATGAGGCTACCATTTGAATAATGGCCCGCATTAAACTTTCCATCTTGTGTAAAGCCTCTCAGTACGATGCATTACATTAGAAACTCGCGGCTGGATCTCAGCACCAGCAGAAGTCAGCATATTGGGTTACTAGGCAGAATCTTGGCTCAAAAAAAAAAAAAAAAACCCCAACTAAATGTCATTCTCAGTCTTGGCAGCTAGATGGCGATAACGAACCCCTGCCTCTTCCTCCAGCCAGTCACACAGCCCTATTGGTGTGTAATGAGATGGGGTCCCCATCTCAGCTGTCTCCTAGGCAACCGGGGCTGGGGACAGGGAGAGGGCAGAGTGTGTGTGCGTGTGTTTATGTGAATGTGTGTGTTAATGTGTGTTTGAACTGGACCTTCACAACTGACGGGGGGGAGTTTATGAGGGTTGTCAGAGAGTTGATGTGACGTTACAGTTTGGTATGTGTGTAAATGGGTGATGATGATGCACAGCAGTGACCTTCAGGTGGAAAAAGAATGGATGCCCTTGACATTGAAAAAAGTCATGAAGGATACTGACATCTTTTCTAAATTTTTTAACCTGTTACAATAAAATACATGAAATAGGATATTTATGATTTTAAGAAGTCCTTTTTTGGTCGATAAGAAATAAATGTCACGACACGCTGAAGCATCATCGTGTTTGCTAGTGTCCAGAACTCCACAAAGAAAGACAGCTGGACCTCAATATAGACCTGAAAACATACTGATGTAGCAGATGCAGTGTTACTTTTAGCTTTCACCTCACATAGCATGGGACGCCATCGCCGTTTTGTTTGCGAGTGAAGGGCTAAGTGGAAGTTCAATAGTTTCCAGTGATTTTCAACTCACCCCAGAGTTGAACCCCATGTGCTATTTCCAAGTCCTAATTATGATTTTAATGAGAAGCTGTTTTGCATGATCCCCGCTGAGCCAAAATCAATGACTGTCACAACTATCTTGTCAGTCGAGGCAGACAGCAAAGGGAGGAGAGGAACATTTTGAAATTAGAAGAAATAAAATATTGCCGATAAACTGACCAGTTTCTTCAAGACAAGTAGAAACTTTGCAACAAATTGAGGCTTCTAAGGCAGTTACTGGAGTGTACAAAACTCCAGACTCCGAACACGGTAATGATAAACACTACAGGTTGTTTTCTGATCTTATAATGCTCTAAATATAATTAAACATAAATGCAAAACAATAGCACAAACAGTTGTTTACAGTTTCAAAAATACTAATAATAGTCATAAATACAATCAGCTTAAACCGTAAACAGACTGAGAACTGTCAAAATGATATATTCTACGGCTGCAGTGGAAAACATTATAGGTTAAAGCTGCTAAAAAAAAAAAAAAAAAAATCTATATTTTTATATTAGCTATAGATCAAATGACTACATGTAATGTGCAAGGGATCGCTCAAAGTGACAAACCCACGGGCAATCAGCATCTGAAACTGCAGGTCCCCTTGGCTCTGCGACGCGTTTTAGCATCATTTAGCTATTTTTTTCTGGCTTTGCTTCACTCTCGCTGCTATAATTAGTGTTTCCAGCTGCATCAGGAGGCAGCAAGAAGAAAAAGAAGCTAGAAGAAGCTCAAATTTATCTATCTTACGCAACTTGTCCAGCACACATGAACAGACAAAGTTAGCAATTAACTGGTGGACACACAGAGAAGCATTTAGCAGTCACAGTGTCAGATTTTTTCCCCCCAGGAGTGAGTTGAGACCAAAACTGACCAAAAGAAGATGCCAGAAAAACAAAAACAAAATGATGCTAAAGTTGCCAAGTGTCGACAAAATGTCTCAATAAGCAATTGTTTGCTAACACATTTGATCACATGACATCTATCAAGGTAAAACAATTGTCAGTGTTGTGTTTACAGCTTTCTGCGCTGCCTGGCAGTAAACAAAGAGAATGCATTACCTGTTTAAACTCCTGTTAAGAATGTGAACAGCCCTATAATGGAAATACAGACATATGGAAAGCTGTGTGCTACTGTCATTGAGCACTGAAAGTACTTTCAGAACAGTAAAGCAGGTCCATACAGTAAGTACCCTCTGATGCCGTCAAACCCTCACATGCCAACGGCAATGAAATGTTTTGAAATTCAGGTATGGAAATCACCTCACAGTCTACGGCACCAGACTGATTATTTTTTCTGCTGCTTTCAAACGTTCAAATTTATGACCATTTTCTTGCTGCATGAACCACAAGGCTCCACTTTAACTGCACCACAACCTCGTCAGACCTTTCTTTCGTCTGTGGCGCTGATGGGAAAAACATGCAGCAACACCTCCCGTATGTGTAATGAGTTCAGTCTGAAGTGAGACACTCTCCTCTGGGTGACAGCTGCTCTAAGAATAAGCACAATGAAAGCACATATTCAATCCCTGTATGGAACTGTGCAATGAGAAGCCGAAAATTTCAAAGTTCCCCATCTGAACCTGTAACAGGCTTCCTCACTGCCACAGTTGACTTGTAAAATGTTTTTCTTCTACATGTCTATGAGCCCTTTAGATGATTACTTTAAAAGGAGCAAATGAGAAGCAAAGGTCTCCATTCAGTAAAAGTCAGCCTGCCATGTGAAGTAGAGCAGAGCTGATATGGGTGTTAGACCAGCCACTATAGCTTGCAGTACAATAGGATGCACGACCGGCTGTGAAAATGCCAAAGTAATTTTTTCGTCTGCCGAATGACGTGATTCTATATCACAATGCCACAGCAGGCAGACACAAACCACATACTGTTTCTAAATACATCTTACACTCGATCACGTCTCTGTCTAAAGCAGGTGTAAAGGTAATCCAGACTAAACCTTGAAAACAGTAAAAAAAAGTCTTAACAAGATCAAATCAAAACATTTGGAAGATTTAACCTGTCCATCACCCCATGAAGAGGATAAAATGTGCAAAACGCTAATACAATTTAAATTTTTTTGTTTCCACAAATGCAGAAAAGGTTGAGTCAAGTGAGAGTCAAAGCACAAAATACATAAGCTGAGAAACATTAAAAAAGCGCAAAAAGACAACAATAAACTTCATGCTTTTTCAAGAAAGTTCAGAGGCAGCCAACAATTAGATACGAGCTAAATGAGCTGCTAATTGATAATTCATTGCCTTTCAGTTAGAATAATCTACCGATCCTGACCCATCCTGTGTTCAGACCAGAGTCGGGCCTTCCCTTTCCCTTCAGGCAGTCGCTCTAAGAAAGAAGCACTTAAGTGCTATGAGCATCCACCAAATGACAAGTTATGTTGCCATAGAGATGGGTATTGCTGGCAGTGCCTTGACAGTGTGGCAGGAAGCAAGAGAAGAGCTGATACAGTGGTCTGTGTGCAGCAGGTACTCCTGGCATCCAGCATGAGGCCAGAGCATCAAGTGTGGTAGAATTTACATTTTACATCGACCATACATTGATCCTAATTGGATATATACATAATATGTATACATATATACTGTATGTATATATACATATGTATGCATATATACAATCCAGCTGTGTTACAAAAAGGTGTAGGAACAAACTCCTGAACATCTGTATAGGTTTTGTTTTGTTAACTTGAATGTCACTGACACATCAGGAAGCTGTGAACCCCATGTTGACCATGTAGTCTATCACTTAGCAACCGTAAAACATTTCCATTCACACTCTCTCTTTGAGAGGATAAAGAGATCTACAATCGGAAGTCAGCCTGTCAGATTTCTTGTAGCAGAGAGTCAGCTGATTTGGAGGTGGGAGGGGTTCATGTTCTAGTGGCTTGTAACATCGCATTTAACATCCCACCATTTCTGCTCTTTGCTGGAAACCCCAGACAGGTGATAACAACCTTCACAGAGTGACTCACCAGATGTAGACTGTGGGTATAAGCCTATTTGTGTAAACATCCTCTTCTTCTTCTTCTGCAACTGGCATGTCGCTGTTTTGCAAGAGACCTGTCGCTGCATCCAGGATTTGGTGCCGCCTGAGACGACTGTGATTTGTTTAAAGTAATACAAACAAGTCAGAGCATTTTTCCCCCCATGGTGGGGTCATAAAAGGTGCAGCCAGGCCTTTCTGCAGGGCTGTGGACCCCAGGATCCAGAATGACCAATGTTACTTTTAGTGGCTCAAGTAGCCCAAAGACAGACACCTCAGGACAGCTAGGGATGCGGAAAGAAAACCATTTTTTCCCCGGACAAACTCAAAAAAGAGACTTTTAATATGACACACAACATGCTGCAGACAATACTGTGACGCAAGTTTTATTTGATTCATTGGTCTTGGTGCTTACATCAAACATGCATCTAATGAGTCAGCCTTTGTCTCTCACTTGTAAACACAGAAAAGTACGAGCTTGTGCCTGTATGACATTTCTGAGGGGGATCAATGAGTATCAGGTGCAGTCAGCAGCCTTCAGGTTAACTTGGGGCGAGTGCAAGCCAGATGCTTCATTTGTTCTCACTCTGACAACTGGGAGTTTTGGTTGCTCGAGATCGCTTGAACTGCACTTGCTCTGTTCTCAGCAGATTTTAGTTACTTTGTCAACAAGGATGAAAGGTGCCAAACAAGTCACTTCATCATTTAAAAGTGTCCTTAATAATGACAAGCTTTCCAGTTGTTGTGTCTCACAACATTCCACTCAGACAGACATATACAGCAGCCTGACAATTAATGATGCTCTAATTCATTGTGGATTCCATCTTTTAGGCCTTCTTGCTCGTTTGCTCAGTAGACAGGAATCACTGGTCATCCTGCACTGGTTGCACTGGGTCACTTTCCACATGTGGATGCATGTCAGTTCACCCCTTCCCTGAACAAGTGAACAGTAAAGGGTTTCCATGGTGTCCGCTCTTTGCAGGGACCCCTGAGGTCAGGCTTGAACGCTTCATCATCAGTGATTGGATCTCTTGGACGTGCTCGTTGTCCCGTCACTCCTCTGAATGAGGGATCCCTCAGAGTGCAGCATGTCACAGTTGGCACAGGAAGGCCTGAGCCCAGCACATTTAATTAGCCAAGCTGTCTTGGCATTGGATGGGAGGGGGGACACACACAGTGACGAGTCATCAACATCACCAAGGGCGCGGTGCTGCTTGCTGCCATACGGCACATCTAAAACTTAACAGGATGGGAAAGAGGCGCATGGGCTTTTTTTTTTTTTTCCACTGAGGGATGGAGTTTATATGGGAGAATCAGCTGAGTAGTGCGGCAAAAAGGAGCGCAAGCAGCGACTGACCGTTCTTGTGGAAACACATCAGGTGTGCTCCTGTCAGGTTTTAAAACCCAACATGAGAGACGATACACAGATCTTACTGCCCCACATGTGTGCAGTAATCATTCAAATCCATAAGTTGGACTGAATTTGAGAAATGACTGTTGCTATGAAAAAAGCAAAGTTAGAGGAAAGAGTTTGGAAGAAACCATTCTGACATCCCTCTCTGTAGCTGCCTGCATGTGAGGAACCCACCCCACCTCAGCTGTAGTGAGGAGAGCCCAGTCCAGGCAGCCAGCAACCAGCGCGTCTCTGCCTACCAATAGGCATGCTCGGCTCAGGCTCTGTGCAGTGCTCTCAGTCTCAGCAGCTAAAGCTGGGCGCAGGGGAACTGCGACGGCCGCGCCAAGCATCTTCCCAGGTATGCGTCTCTCTCGCCGCTACGCCCTTATTCGTTTTTGCAATGTTATGGCATCCTGCTGCATGCTGTTTCCCACTCTGCCGGCACTGGCTTATTTCTAGGGAGTGGTTGCTGTTGTGCCTTTTTTTTGTGGCTCACGTAGCCTCCACGGTAGCGCAGGGGAGCGGGTCTTGGTAAACACTCACAGTCAGCGAAGACGCATCTGCAAAACCTCCTCGTTAACCGCGCGTCAACTTGCACACACCTCAAAATGTTCGCCCTTCGACAGATCAGCGCCGAGCCGAAGCCGCTGGTGGCGAGGCGGGGATGTGGCTCGCTGCTGCGATGCGTGCATTTCTTGGGCAAAAATTTGCAACGAGGTTATGATTTGGCCAGGCGGCATTCGTCAAAACATGACCGCTGACTATATTTTCAACTTACAGTGCGTGCAGGTGGAGGTTTTTTTTTCTGCTAGGCGCTGGACTTGCGGCACTGGGCGAAGCAGGTATTGGGAGCTGATTTGAAAAATCATTTCATAGCAGTCAATTTAATGTAGGCTGTGCCATATAAGACTGCAGTAGGCTATAAGGCTATATAGTGGGTCATACTGTGTCTATGCATAGACAGCTATTCATACAACAGTGATTTATTATTGATAGCTGTGTGTTATGATACTAGGGATCTATTTCAAATCATTATTCATTCATACAGTGAGTTATCATCCAGGGAAAATGATGGTGAGGATGAGGAAGATGTTTTTCAGAGAATCAGGTTGACTCAGTTAACACAAAATGCTCTTAATTATAAAGGTGATGAACTTGAGATTTGAATGAGTTGGCATAAGCAGTTTTTTAAAATTATTCTGGTGTGTGGCGCTCTGTTTTCCCTGTCACTAGGTAAGATGTAGGTACACTCCCTTAGCTGTTAGGGTGGTGCTGCCTGCTAGTGCTGATGTGTTACAGTGGCCACTACCTGTGCATGCAGTCTGTTAGGCCTGGCTGTGCACTGGGGGCTTCCCTCCCTCAGCTCTGGGAGGGTGGTGGTCAGTACATTTCAAAAAGTTTCAAGTAAATTTAGACTCACCTCAAAGTTGAAGTTGTGTTTTTAGGGCTGCAGCAAAGTTATAAATCAAAACTCCTCACATAAAAATGATAATGTCTCCAAAAGCTCTCCTAACAGTAATTATGAGGTGAATGACCTCGGACAGCAACTTTTATGACCGACCTTTCTGCTAGTTCTCCAAACACATAAAACTATTATATCTCTCTGTGCATCAATAATGTGCATGTTAATATCTGACTGTGCCGCAATAATTGGTGGCACTTTTGTTGTTGCTATGCAAAAAAAGAAGAAAAACTCTCATGTGCTGTACTTCCTCTGCAATCATTTGAAGCTGTGACCTTGTCAGAAAGGGCCACAGTGTGTCTGGTTCGCTCTGGTTCTCCCTGATAAAATCCGGCGAAGCTACTTTTCTATATGAGTCCATCTTCACTGATCCTGACTGCTCTTATTTCGCTAATTCAAGAAGCCCTTGAGTTGATTTTTTGCTGCATTTACACTTCCTATCACTTCACTCGAAGAGCCAGGAATAGTTGGAGGAGTTATACATCAGAAGCCCTGATTTCATCATAATGATAATTTTGGGTGTTATTTTTAAGTCTGCTCAGGCTTTTTAAGTCAGTGAAGTTACAGTGACGTTCATGAAGTGGCTGATCCATTGTCACGTGTTTTGTCCTTGAAAATACAGTTACACACAGTGTGGTCGCATGGTGGAGACTTTCTTCGGAGCCTTTTACATCTGGATTGTCTTAATTATTCTCAGGCTGGATGTAAAGTGGATTAAACAGTCTGAAATAAGCTCTCAGGTCAGGAGACACTTCTAACTGCAAGGTGGACAAAGTTATGAAGTGAGAAATGTTAAGGTCACCTTGAGGTCAAGAGCAAGGAATTTCCAAAACCATTTAAACCAAATAATTTTTCATGTGATCAATATTTTGCATCACTGAATAAGCAAAAACAATGTTTACTGACAGGTTTCTTGGTTTAGGTCAACTTTTTTGGAATTGTTTCTTATCAGTTTATGACAGCTACAATTAGTTGATCAAAACAAAAATGATTCAATAATTATTCACATAAGCAATTAATCATTTTGGTCATTTGGATGTGAAAATGCTAATTATTTGTTGGTTCCAGCATCTTTCATACAAAGTTTTGGTGCATGTCTTGCTCGTACATGAAGTAAATTAAATATGATTTAATTCTGGACTTTTCTTTAAGAAAAACAAGTAGCCTGATGCTGTCACTTCAGAATCTGGGAAGTTGTGACTGGGATTTTTCATTTATTTGTTAATCATTGTGAAAAAAAATTGTCAGAGTATTGAAATCAATTGTTAGTTGCAGCCCTAGTCTGATTCTTAAATCATGTTACTACTAAAATTTCTTAGTTTAATTTTAAAACCTTATGTTATTAAAATTTCTTAATAAAAACACAAACACACTTCTATATGATTGGTTTTATTAATTCTATTAAAAAAAACAATGACAGTAAGATCAGGATCATTATACCTAAATCTTTTGAAATGTCTATGATTTTAATTTATTGCAATGTTAATTACAAGCTTACTTAAGTATATCAATTTGTTACAAAAATCCTGCTTGTTGTTTATGGTAAACTACTATTGTGTAAACCAGTGAAATTTGTTCATATTAGGAGGAAAATATTTGCATTATGATTGTTTTGACCTGTTCATATGTGGTTGGTCATGTGTCCCAAGTCATACATATCTTTTCAGTCACATGACCTCCAACACTTATTAACAGTATTCTGAAATCTGGATTGGAAAAAATGACAGAGCTGATGGTGGTTTGTAAGTGTACTTGCGTCGTTGATTCAACACTGTTCTCATCCTTTAAGTGACACCTTCATATTGGAAAATGAGTAGCGAGCAACTATTCTGTTCAAGTCCAAACATGATTAGCCAAAATGCTAATGTGTGCAAAGCCTTTGATCACCGTGTTACAGTTTCATAAGCCGTCCACTGTCGACTCCAGGCAGGATAAACTGTCATAGCCACTAATTAATACATCAGACAGGCAAGGCTGCTTTCGCTTATACACACACACAAATGTGATAACACACACAAACAGCAGAGGAACTCAGAAGAACAGACTCTGAAACTTTCTGTCTTTGTTTAAGCAGTCAAAAAACAACATGTAAGCTTTTTTAACTTTCTGAAATACTGAATTATTTGTTATTTATCTTGGTGTTGATCGTTTAAGTAATTTTCCAAGTAAAAGCATCAAACTTTTCCAAGTTTCTATCCTTTAGTTTGGATTTGCTGCTTTTCTATGTATTTAAGCCAAGTCTAATAAGCAACAGTTGTAGTGCTAATTGTATTTTAACCATGCCATTATTGATAAAATTGGCCCAATACCTAAATTTGATCTGCTTTGTTTGTTTTTTAAGACACAGTGACCATCTAGAAGTGCAGAAAACTAAAATAGTTTAGTTGCTTTGTTGTTGAACAGATTAAGCTGTGTACATGCCTGCTTTGGTAGCCTGGAAAGTTTTTGTTTTGTTGGTGTTGGTTTACCAAATTCACAGATTAATTAAATAAATAACTTCAGTGGAATGTATTTATGTATTGGGATGTATTATTTGTACGAAGATCAAAAAACGGATTTTATTTTTATGTCAGTGAATTAATTGGTGAATATCAACGTTTCTAGAAGTATTATATGACATTAAATCTTACCCAATATAAAAAGAATTAAGATTTGTGTAATGACTAAGTTTTTATTTTTACTTTAACCTGAACTTTACTTTCTAAACAGTTTATTTAACCCCAATATTTTTTTACAGTATTTTGAATTGAATATAATATTTTCCCACACAGAATGGTTGTAGCTATATCTTAAAAGATCAGAAAAGCAAATATATGGTGCAAACAATATCGGAGGAGACTACCTTGAGAGCTTTTGACAAACTGTTTGTGGTGAGGTATTTAATCTCATACCTTTAGTTATGTTGGAGAAGACTATATTGTCTATTGTCCCCTGGAGGAAGTACGCCATTGTCCACATGTGCAGATTAGTGTAGCTGTCCAAATGCTGCTCTGAGTATTTAGAAAACAATAACAGTGATTGTACTAACTGATGATGAATGTTCCAACTAGAACCTCCTTGAGTTAAGGTAAAATAACATTTCTGTTGTATTTATGGATGAGAACAACTCTCAGTTTAGCAATGCGATTGTATAGCATTGGTTTTAGACAATTTGGAAAGATTCAAAATTGTTCTGAGGGTGAGGAATTATGCACTTATAAAATGGACTACAGAGTATGAATAAAGATGGAGTGTTAAATGCAGTGTGCACTTGTTAAACTTACGTTGTACATTCCAGAGTTGCCCTTGGAGACGCAGTAATGTCTGCACAAAAGACTGGTATGTTTAACTCATGTTTAGATCACTCACTGAGCATTTCCCATTGCAAATGCTGAAAAAGTAACGCAGTAACACATTTTTTAAAGCTAACATAAACATCTGTCTAAGATATCAGCAGCTGTGTTGAAAATGACACATCCTCAATATAGGCGCATGCAGATATAATCTGTTCACATGTTCCTCTTCCCTCCCCTGTTCTCCCCTTAGTGATGGCCTCTGCTGAGCAACCGTGCTCCAGCTTCCACCAGCAGCACTGCGCATAAGGCAACACACCCACCTTTGCCCTCCTGTCCAGAAGTGAGAGAGACACCACCATGTACAGTGTGGAGGACCTCCTCATTTCACACGGATATAAATTGCCCAAAAGCGGCCCTCCGTCTGCCACGCCTTATGACAA
Source organism: Naso thynnoides (assembly GCA_029783665.1). Classification (NCBI taxonomy): domain Eukaryota; kingdom Metazoa; phylum Chordata; class Actinopteri; order Acanthuriformes; family Acanthuridae; genus Naso; species Naso thynnoides. The sequence continues at coordinate 22,495,389 of JAQLOL010000004.1, forward strand.
GCGCCCTGCTGATTGCCAGCGTGAACTTGTGGACAACAGGGCTGGCCGGGGGACACTGAACGGGTATGAGGCGGACCGGGGGGCATCTATCACAGGAATCTACAGCAGCAGGCAGGCACTGGTGAAGAGCTATCCTGCCACAGACAGCGAGAACGCGGAAAGGATCCAGAGGAGAAAAGAAGCTGGTATTGGTATCCTAGGTGACGCTCAGCCCTTGGGTGATTCTCTCGCCACAGATAGTGGGTGAGTGTTTTTTTTTTCTTTTCACTCTTTTGCGATCCCCCACACCCTTTACCTTTCTTTCTTTTTTTTTCCTCTCCCCCCCTTCTCACTGGGGCCCTTTGGTATTGCATGCAAAACTGAGTCTGCACTGCGTAGGGTTTTTTTTTCTCCTCTTCCCTTTCCCCTCCTTCCAGAGCTGCAGAACACTGTGGCTGCAGCAGCACCGCTGACATATCTTATGCTGGGATATGAGGAATTATGAAAGGTGCCTTTGCGCTTGTTTGACTTGTGTACATGCCTGCACAGAGAGGGGGCTTGTGTGTCTGTGGAGCCCACCACGCACTGGTATCGTCTCCACAGCTTCCACCAGGCAGGCAGATGTAAACAGCAGCACTAGACAGTGAGCAAACTGAGGAGGACTGAACATGCCTCAAGACAGGCGCGCAATCACTCCACTGTAAACACTGGCACACTGAATCACGCCCAGCACGTGCTCTGTGATGTAAGCATGTTGCTGGGCAAGTGTGCACAGCGCGGCTCCCCTCAGCCATACAGTAGCATATGCTGCTGAGAATGATCCATTGACTTTGCTGCTTAAATGAATGAGCACTGTGACTAACACAATGACTTAATGCGGTGCAGATACAAGATGAAGCTCTTTAAAAAGATGATTGTAATTCATTCCATTTTTAAAATCTGGTTTTTTTCATTTATTAGTTTGGACTTTTCAGGGATGTATATTATAATATGTATTAATAATGTGAATTTTATGCTTTGATTTTTATTTGTTTTTGTTGAACTGCTAACAGCAAGTCACAGCATTATGTAGCTGTAACAGAAATATAAATATAGCCTGAGAAAATACAATTATTGATTTATTTCATTGAAATGCTTGCTTGCTTTTATGCTTGGAGGTGACTGTTGACCCACAGAAACTCATAGATATCACAGTGTTTCTTTTGCTTCTTTCAGCAGTGCTGTTCCGCCAAACCAACAAAATTATCATGACTGCCGCAGAAAATTAGAAATTTAAAATTACAGTGTAGTTTAACAAAATGACCCTCTTGAACAAAAAGAAGCCAAACTCTGTTTTTTAGACTTAATCCCTCATGATTAAGTATGCCTTTTCTAAGGTAATTGTTTTGGCAGTGCGGCATGCATTACAGCCGTATCCTGCACAAAAGAGGTAAATATGGAAGCATAACTAAAATCATCTCCAGGCAGCACTGCTTTATCACAACACAGTGGAACCACTGTTTTGAACCTGCCAACAGTCACTCACCACACATCTGCCATTTTATGTTAAATTCAGCATTTTGTAAAATGAGATTAAGACTTATATGATATTACATATTTGCCCAATCAAAACAATCATAAAGATCCTCTTCTTTTCCCTGAATTTTATTTTATGAACACAAATTTTTATGGGCAGCTGATAATATTTGTCCAATGAGGGTAAAGTTGATTCTACTAATAGAGTCATTTGATCAGATAAACAGAGGGGAAAAAGTTTTGTTTTCATGTTAGATCAAGTATTGTGTTTTTTGTAGACTTTTTTAAAGAGCCACAGTCACTGTCCAGATGACAAGCTTCCAAGATAAGGTCAGCACAATTTAATATGCAGATCATATTGCAGTAGCATCACAATTTCATGGTTTCTTCAAGGGACTTGGAAGCCGCTGACTTAAGCATTTCTGTCTCGTATGTGCTGGCTCTTCTTGATTAAGTTGCATTGGAAAGCCAATACTGCCAAAGCTAAAACACATGCTTGAGACTGGCAATGGACACTTATTTCTCATTTTTGGCATTTATGAAATCTCAAAAGGGCGGTGCTGCTTTATTATATTAGAGATATTTTGATTCATTTTGTTGTAGGAAAGTCTGTTTGTTGCTGATAGTTTAATTTACTAACAGTTTCTTTTTAGTGTTTTTTTTTAAATATGGAATACAAGCAAACAGTCAATCATATAAAAATATTTCCTTTTAGATATTTTTCTGTGATGATCTGTGTGATTAAACCAAATGACAGTGCGTCAGATATTACTAATCTTGCAACTTCTGTAACTAGACCTAGAAAAACTAGATTCAGAGTGCTCATCACTCCTGTAACACTGTGATTGTTTTATTCACACTGAACTTCTGTCTTTACAGGTTCTACGATGTTCCCAGTTTGACTTATTCGGAGCCGCTAAGCTATGAGGACAGGGATGTTTCCTACTGGCGAAGGCGAGGCCAGGACTTCAGCATCCTTTTGGACTATGCTGATGGCAGGGAGTTGAGGGCTTCTGCTGGCGCATGGAGGCCACAGGCCCTGATTGCAGCAGAGGAACACAGAGCAGAGAGGCAAGCGCAGCAGCTATGGGAGGACATTTCCTGGCTAAGGGACTTGGACGCAGCCCCTGGTCAACTAAGGGTGACCGGGGAGAGGAAGTGTCAGAGCCTTGGTACAGAGGAGTGGAGACCTGCTGTGGGCCTTGGAAGGCAACTGTCGGATGGGGACGGGGACAGATGGGCTCAGGACCAATACCGCCTGAGGACACCGGAGGGTTTTTTTCACCCTAGAACAAAAGCAAAGTCTCAGTCTCTTCCCAGAGTTTTGTCACCTGATGGAACTAGTGGTAGAGAGCTCATTCCATCCAGGCCTAGCCTACCTGATAGACAACAGAGATTAAACAGCACTGTCTTCTCTGGGCCCTATAGTAGGTATATCTACAGTGGTGCTGTTGTCAGGGACCGGTGGGGTAGGAATGCTGGGCCTAGCAGCCATGTTGCACTTTTACCAAAGCCCAGGTTCAGCAGGCCTCTAAAGCCTCCGTCATATGAGATTCACCAGCAGACAAGGGGTAGCGCAGAAATGCTTGCTATAGACCAGGGTGCCAAACAAAAAGAAAGGCCTATCTATTACCCAAGGGGTGGGGAGCTAAGGCAAGACTATTTCGCACAACACTCTGCCATCTCTGGAATGGAGCCCCCTGGCTACATCCCACCTCCATCTTATAAAAGAGCCCCACCCCCAAGAGCAGTTTCAATCAACCGCAATGAAATGGCAAGCCTAAGATGGAGGGCAGAAGCTTTGCAGATGCCCAGCTCAGATCCTGGAAGGTGGTTATCCAGACAGACAGCTGGTTCATGGCTGGAACATTATGGAGACCGTAGTGCGTCCTATCGAAAACAGATACTTTCTGGATATGAAGAACAACCAGGTCACACTCGTTCATTACCCATTGAAGACCCAAGAGTGAAGCAAATCTCAGGAGGGCCTAGCGGAAGTTCTCTCACTGACTCAGACAAGATCCGTAACATCAATAAAGAGACTCCGTCTGCTAAAATATTAGGACAATCTACACATGATAGTGCCTTTCCTCCCCAACAGGGGGCAGCTCTCAATACTGACAGCCGCAAAACAACTCTCAATGAAAATGACAGCAGTAATCGATGGTGCAACAGGGGAATAAACAAAAAAGGTGACAGTGTAGCTCCTGAACAAAGCCGTAGTCAGTTTTTTCCTTCATCTATTCTAGGTAAACCACCTCCTCCCCCATGTAAGCCGGCTGATCAGGGTGTTTCTGAAACTGTGACAGAAGTAAAAAAGGTGGAACAACCTGATCCACCGGAGAAGGACAAATCCAAGAACCTAAAAAAGAGACTTAGTGAGACAATTTTTTGTTTGGTGTCTGTCCCTGTTACTCCGCAGCTCAGTGGGACAATCCGTGATCAGAATAACAACAATGAAAAATCGCCAGATCCAGCGGACAGTCCTAATGACAACAAAACTGGCCATTTGACAAACCAAAGTCTCCAAAGCACATCCTCAGCTGAAGCTGAGCTGCAAGCACTAACTGGTAGCATAGCAAGCAGCAAAACAAGCAGTAGAGCGAGCAGCAAAATGTTTAAAAGAGTACCCTGTAGACCCCCTAAGATAAACCATTACAAAGAGATGAAACTGTCGGGATCCTGGCCTGCAAACCAGTATCGAGACCAGGAGACACAAACTAGCCCAGAGGCCCGAAAACCTGGCCCTGAAAACAAGGAAGCACAACAAGACCCTGTCCCTCCTGGCGCTGAAGTCCCTGCTGACAGCAGCAGCGTAGTGGGCACTGCCTTCAGTTTTCCTATACAGGGAGTGAAGAGCCTGAAACTTTCAAGCAACAGCGCCTTTTCCCTGACATCCACCTTCTCCAACCAGCTGAACAAGAGCACAGCTCAGCAGCCAGCAGTACCACCCTCAGGAAATGCGGAGGAGACAAAACCAGCAGCAAACAATGGGCAGGAACCATTTGAACAGTTTCTGGTGAAACCGGCGAGTCAGCGACCATGGGATGCTGTCAAAGAGTTAGAGACCATCAAAAAAGAAGTCCAGGATCAGCAGCAGCAGCAAAGCAGCAAACAGCCCAGTGTTGACAAGTGCATAGAGGACCTCAATGAGGCCTACAAAGACATCTTGGAGCTAGGCACTGCCAGCAATAAAGTCCCAAATGGTTCGGTTCAAATTCCTGAGCGTATCAAAATCCGATTGCCATCAGAACCTCTCAACAAGCCCAGCAGCCTCAGGCGCAGTGCAGTAAGCTGGTCTGTTGACCCAGAATACAGGGAAGTCAAGAGCGCCTTCTCCAGGCCTGCAACAAAGTCAGTAACCTTCAGCAAGCAGCTTAGGGAGGAGCTCCCTGTCCCACCTCGCGAGACAGGATTCAGAGAATACAGGGTTGTTGCGCATCTTTCCCGTAGACGGAGCAATGATGGCAGGACAGTTAAACTAGACCTACCAGATGAGCCTATTGAGACACCTCTTTGTGACTTCAGTCCAACAACAAACACTGCAGCAGCTGAAGTACCATGGGCAGACAGACAGCCAATGCAGGATGCCTCTACGCTTACTAGTCCTCCGGATTATGAGGACATATGCCAGACTTTGCGTCAGTCTAGAGACCTCGTGGATGTCAATAAAGCATCAGCAGGCAATTTTAAGTCTAATGACGCAGAGCTTCTTCAGGATTCCAATGTTGAATCAGAGGAGGAGTGTCCTATTTGTAAAAGAGAGCTTGAGAATCAGATGAGACAGGGTCCTTTGCCTCCACTTCACGAGGAGAACAGTTCAGACAGCTCGGCCAATCAAAATGGCAGTCCACCACAATGCAGTGCATTAGGAAGTCCAGCAGAGGTTACAAAAACAAAGGAGCAAAACGACTCAAGTTTAAGTCAGTCAGGGTCTGACATGTGTGCTGAAACAAGGGAACAGCAATCTTCAACACAGGAAAATGTGGGAGTGGGTGAAAGAACAGACAATGCTCAGGCAGAAAACTTTGACAATTTGTGCAGAGTTAATCCTGCCGAGAGTATACCAGTGGACAGAGCAACAGAGGAGAGTGCATCCACAATATTTATAACTGATGTGCCCGCAGACCTCTTAGTCACAAAAGAACGGAGAGTTGATCAAACAGTAACTAAGGAAGCAGAGTTAGGAGAGAGTGAAGCCATTACAGGAGAAACACCTGAAGGCAGTACAGACAAACTCACAGCTAAAGTAAAAAGTGAGTGCGAGGGGGAAGACAAAACAATGCCTGATGACAAGCAGGAGCAAGAAAAGAAGCCATTTGCTGTTTCAGAGCATAGACTTGGCTTACGGACTCATGGATTACCAGAGTTTCCGCCAGATAGACTGCCACTTTCAGTTCCTCCAAATCTAGACCGCAGGCTGTCGCTTAGCTTGGAGGGAGAAAGAAAAAGCAGGGGCCCCTCCCACCGAATTGAGGCATTGCAGAACAAGCTGGCCATTTCTCCAGGTCGGGTGGCAGTTGAGCGCCTGTCCCGAATGAGGGAGGTGGATGTTATGTATCGTATGAGGCGCCTCAGCATTAGAAGTACTGACTCTGGGGAGGGCGAGACAGAGACAGAGGGGGAGGACAAGGGTGAACAAGTGGAGGAGGCCAGTGCTGCTCCTCAGAAAGACAAGGAGAACGATAAAGAGGTCACCGATTCACAGCAGGTCTCTAAGGAGACCGTGTTACAAGATGAGCAGGAGTCATCTCTCTCAGGTAAGACAAAAAAATTAGAGGTTAAACTTTGACAATCCTTGTGGAAAATGTATTAGTCAAGATTTGAGGACCCTCTGTACAGCTTTGCAAATGTACCCACATTTTAAAATGATCAAGTTTATCGTTAAGTCAAACCTATACATCTCCCATAGTCCACACAGAGTCAGTTAACCACCAAATCACAGGGGAAAAAAACTGAAAAATACCAATGCAATGATTTAAAATATTTCTTTAACGCGCCATACATTTTCACCGTGCCTATCTCAAGATTTATTATGCATGCTTTAGGTTGACTGAAGACTTAACTATGAGTGAATCTAATAATTCCATTTAAATTATGAAAGATATGTCAGTGAAACCACTGAACTGCTAACTTTGAAGATCAGAATATTTATGGGTATTGAAAAATGATAAGCATTATTTAGAAAA
>JAQLOL010000004.1:22511749-22542131 GCA_029783665.1 Naso thynnoides
AAAAACTTTGCCGTTTTATTTTTCAACATACGTTTACACTATTAGTCTAGCAGTCACTGGCCATGTTGATCTTCCTTGTGAAATTTTGCATCTTGCACCTCCTGAAGTAGCAGTAATGACATCATTTTCAAATGGCGACCACTGAGCTCCTTCTTTATTTTTGGAGAGACATAGTAGTCTGATGGTGCTATATCAGGAAAATACTGCAGGTGTTGGATGAGTTCATGTCATCACTATGACTTCAGGGAGGCTGATGTTCATTTTCTTTTTCTACTTCAGGCTGTGGAGTTATCAGTTACCCCTTACATGTCCTATTAATGTGACCCCTGGAGCAGTCAGCATCTTCTCTGACAATCTTTTATCACTTCCTACTCCTTTTTAAAGGAGGAAGTGGTGTAACCTGTTGAATATGGTCTCATGCACCAGTTCATTTGTTGCTTGCACTCAGCAGCATCTCTGGTTGTCCGCTGATACTGTCGGCACTCAGTGTGTCTGCGGGCCGAGAGCTGTCCACAGGCTCCTGCTGGTGTGCTAACATGCCGAGCTCTTTCTGAACATGCGAGTGATTAGTGATGATGGCCGCTGCAGTCAAGCTCCAGAGAGGTCGCGTAGCCTGTGATGCTCATCGTCACCTGTCCCGTGTTTAATTAAAGATACACAGCATCTATTTCTGGCATCTTTTACATCACCTTATGGCTACTTTAAATTAAGTATGAATTAAGTGTATTTGTACTATGCACTAGTTGGTTGTAGTGAACTTTGTGCATGTTGCGGGATTATAAATGTAACACAACTGATAATAAGGTGGTTGCAGCAGGATTCAAGGAAGAGTAGAAATGGCAAATGAGCACACAGGTCAAAGTCAAAATAAAAGGATATGCTGGGAATATTTATATGTAGACGAATAATTCAAAAAAATACATCCACAGAGTTATTAGAAAGGTGTGGAATAAAATTACCCCCCTTTAATATTCTGTCGTCAATCTTGGAAAAAAAAACATAGAAATGACCTTGAAATAAGGGAATTCTCATACAAATAACTAAATTTGCTTCGTATCAAATTGAACACAAGTTGTTGGGACTCTTTTGTTACTCTTAAGTTAGCTCATCATGTTACATAATGTGAAGATGTTCCTAACTGATGTAAATTAGGAGACAGCAGCCAAAGCCTGAAGTAACCACTTCTGGTATGAAACACTCCTTTAATTCACTCTGTGTCTGTCCCTCCTTCCTTTTTCCTCCCTCTCTCGTGCTCCGTTCAACTATTGCAGAACTTCTTAAGTGTCTCTCTCCTCAGCTGCGGCTCTGTGCTCATCAATATCCATATAAGAGCAGAGCAGGAGCATTTCTGTGCCGAGTGTCAGGCGGAGTTGATGCAAGGCAGCAGAGAGGAACGCAGATCTAAAGAGTCAACTGCCAGTGTAAATGTTTAAGGAAGGAGGAAGGCTTTTGCTCTGCTGGCTCTGTCTCTCACTTTACCCGTGTATTAGAGAGAGTTTGGTTCATGTACGTCCTCTGTATGTGAGTGCATGTGTGTCTGCGCCACCATATGCGTTTTTACAAGCTTATGCAAACAGAGAATGTTTCTCCTAATAAAGGCAGGTTTTATTAGAGCACCGTATCCGCTGCTGCCCAAAGAAGTCTCTAAATTAATAATTATTCCCCTGATAAAACAATCACCACTACGCTTGAGTAAACAAGAGGCATCCGGCAGCAGCTTAGTGGGTGAAGTCCTTCAGAATGCACAGTAAGTCATGCATTTTATTTATTGGTAAAACACAAACACAAACACAGAAATGAGAGTATGAGGATCTCTGTACTAGTTTGGCTGAACAAAGGCTAAAAATATGCCATCAAGGAGAGCAAACACATAAATCCACAAAGGAACTGCCTCATTAGTATGCTGGTTTGACACCTAATTTAAAATACAGACATGCTTTTAGTTGAATACTGTCTACATTTGTTTAGAAAGAAAAGTTGATCACTATGTCCAGCTTTAGCAAAACTGTAGCTGTGTGAACAGGCTGCTAGAGGTACTAAAGACCAGGGCTCGACCGATATGGAATTTTTGGGGGCCAATGTCAATTACAGCCATTATTTTATATATATTATATCGACCAAATGTAGTATTAAAATACTTGTGACAGGCACCCCCCCCAAAAAAGATTTTTTTCCATATATTTCAGAACATTTTTGCCGATAACTGATATATCTGCGATTGGTCAATATTGGCTGATAATACTGGCAAACTGGTATACCATTGGACTCCACTGTAAAGGGTAGAAATGCAGGTTTTATTCCAACAATAATCCATCTATATAACACCTTCCAGCCATGTGTGCACCCCAAGGAAGACATTCACTCTCTGACTCATTGTTTTTATGTTATTTTGGGTACATCAATAAGTTTTCTCTGCTCAAAATAAAGTGCACGCAGTAACTTCAGTAAAGTGCACTTGATCAGTGGGATTTTGTCCGATTTTAATTAATATTATGTTCCTGGTTAATTTCAGCTGGTGGCTCCTCGCACAGAAGGAGCATCAGCAGACAGACCAGCTGGTCTTACAGGGTTTCACAAGAAGCTGCTGAACTTTACAGCTTGAAGTTTGATTAGCAAAGAGATGCTTTTGGTGTTGAGTCACGCAGGGATTTGTTGAGATGTTTAACCTCTTGGTGTTTACACGATGTCCTGAGGGTTAAGTTGCCTTGACTGGTTTGTACATCCAGTGTTGGAATATGAAATTATTGAACAGAGTTTCACATTTTTATGTGTGCATTTTTTACAGGTTACAGTCAAAGGTAGTCCACAAATCCTTATGCTGGACCTGTGCACTGGTCATGACGCGGCCCACGAGTTTTCACTTGATCCATAGTCCATCCAAAGTTCTTAAACACTGTGTTGTATGTCGGTAAGGTTTACTTGGAAAGCTTTATGAATGACATGTGTCCTGTTTTGAAATTGTTCAATGTAACCAGTGACACAGAGACTAACAGAGGATGTATCATGTTTGTTGCGGTGCGGTCTGGCAATGTGAGTTGGCAATGGAAGGAGGGGTAAACAGAGAGATAGAAAGTTTAGTGAAGAGAGACAGGTGAAGAAGCAAATAGATTAGAAAAGCAAAAGCATGCAAAAAAAGAGAGGAAATAAAAGGAGTTGAAAGGAGTGAGTAGGAGGGACCAGAGCAGCGGGTGAGATGGATGGCAGAGATGACAAATCTGGGGAATGAAAGGGAGAAGGAGTGGGAATGAAAACAAGGCAGAGCAGAGAGCAGGCGTGGAGTCGGTCCTGTGGTAAACATCGCGCGCTGGCTGACAGGGTGACCTCTCCCTGAGGCAGCCACTCACAACACATGTTGCCTTATTAGGGGCATCTACAGGGAGCGGAGGCAGGCAAGGGAAGGTGGGGGGAGTTTGTGTGTGAAAGGGTGAGAAAAAGCATCAGACAGACGAGGTGAGGGAGTGTGCACGTGAGCAGGACTGAGACAGAGTTAAGAAGTTGTCACAAGAGTAAAAGCTGGTTTCAACTTCTGTTTAAGCGCTGGAGACAATTCAGACAGCTTCTGTGTTATAAGGGTGGTTACGACGCTTTTCTAGTCATTCTCTTATTGATTTCTTAGTGCTGGATGTTCAAGAGTTGTTCAATTAGTGGATTTCTAGAAAGAAAAAAGATCTTTTCATCACTTTCAATCATTCTCTATACAAAACAGTGAAGGTGGTTCTCTACTTTTAAGTTTCCTCGGGCAAAACACTGGACCCCAAATTCCTCCTGATGACATCATCATTGTCAGATGTATAAATATGTGTGTATGTCATTAATCACAGTAGTATATGAATGTGTCTCTTAATGGGGGACATGTATCAAAAACACTTTCAGTGTTTGAAATATTAGAAAAGTGCTGTATAAATCCCTGACCTGTTAGCTGTGAGCCTACAATGCTAACCACTAAGCCACTGTGCTGTGGGCGGCTAACATTAAGGGGGAATGATAAACTAACAGATTGATTTTTGGCATTTGGCAGAAAAAAGTTTATCGTTAACTCAATCTAACAGTGAAAGTTTCTAACTTTGAATCATTACAAAACTCTCGTTTTCAGAATTATGCTTTTTCTGTCTCCCAAAGAAACAAGTGCTCAGGCTTTCTGTAGGTGGAACCCAACTGCTAATGTCTTGGCTTCTCCTGTGTGTGATGCTCACTATGCTCTATGTGCCAGTCTTGGCAAACGTATGTCATGGCGAGAAGAAGACATGCTGAACTGTACTTGTGTCTGTCAGTGTCTTCCAGCCTTTACAAGAACATAATCTGTCAGATAGGTTTTGTTTAGTTTTGATTAGTAAGCAAGGTAGAAGTTCAGTTTTTTTATTTATTAAATTCAGGCTGCTTGTTTTAATGATCCAAGCTCCACATGTCTCGAAGATTTACTTTGACTTTTTGAAACACTTGGAAAGTTTAGACTAACATGAAGGAGAAGCAGAAAAGGTTTCCTGTCTAAAATATCAGCATAGAATGGCAGGAAGACATCTCTCTCCCCTGTCTTCTTACCAGGCATTATGACGTACTTTTTACTTGATGGCTGACAATGCACACACACACACACACACACACACACACACACACACACACACACACTCACTATATGTTGTGATGACTGAGACAAATTGGTTTTGTCATCAATTAATTGACATTGAGAGACACAGTTAAAGCTCTGTAAATCATGTCTTATGGTACCTGTGGTGTGTGTGTGTGTGTGTGTGTGTGTATATGTGTGTGTAGTAGTAGTAGTAGAGAGGGAAGGTAGTGGAACACAGTTAGATAGTAAATATGAAGCACAAGATGAGAATAAGTAGAAGCTGAACTAAATTACAAGTCATCAATTAGGTTTGGTCATTTTCACAAGATGGAAGAAATCAATGAAAACTACGCTACTGCACTGCACAAGACCAGACTGCCTTACTGCCAGACTGATCATATTCCCTCTACTACGCTTATTTTTATGATCTATCTCACACTGATGTGATGATGTGTAATAATAATAATAATAATAATAATAATAATAATGATATAATTTCTGCCGTAATTTTTTTGGAAGTTTGATTGCATCTGGCCATCATGGCTGAAACATGCCTGATGTGTGTGCGTGTGTGACTTCCAGCAGCCGCGGACCCCGTACCACCCCCTGCAGCCCTGCTGGCACCCTCCTCCAATCCTGTTCCAGAGTTTTTATCATCAAGGCTAATTTCTGCCTGTAATCTGATTAGGGCTCTGAGCTGCTTTAGCACCCTGCTGTGCTGTGCTGTCTCTCTCCCTCAGCTCCCTATGCGTGCACACACACACTACTGACATGCACATGGACACACACACACACACACACACACACACACACACACACACACACACACACACACACACACACTGTATGGCAGTCAGTCTGTGTTGGCTGTGGCTTGCTGTGTCGCTGAGGCAGTCACTCTGCTGTGACCGTGTGCTCGTCCGTGTGTGTGTGGTTGTGTCGCCACCTCCATCCCTGCCTGTTTGATCGCCGGTAGAAGGCCTCGCGTCCAACGCCGCCACTCCTGCTGTCCACCACCGTCACCACCGCTGTGGGAAGTCATAGCAGCGGGACACTTCCTCTGTTCTTCTCCCTAAACATGTTTCGAAACCCATGGATCTCTAGTTACCATGTGAACCATGTGCAGCCCTGTGGCCAAGGTAAGGCCTCTGAAAGGGAAGGGCTTGGTCTGGCTGTAGAATGACTTTCTTGACCCACTTGAATACAGACTGCTTGGGGGAATTGGATAACGCAATTTAGCTCTTTACTGAGACAAATGACAGTTTGGTGGCTGTCACTGATACAGGAAGCAGTGGGATTCAGCTTGGCAAGTTTCCTGGTCAAATCCTTGTTTTGCTTCTGTTTGTTTGGTTAGATCGGATGAAACAAGGATTCACCGTGTGTGTAAGAGCTACTCATCCCTGTCTAATGCGGTTAAGGATTTTGGGATATTATGAATAGATGCAGAAGGTTTATCTATTACTATATGGGTGAATGTTGGCACCAGGCAGCTTTGAATGAATGGAGGGTGTCATTTGGTGCTGTTGTCTGTTATGCTTTTTCCTGTTTCCTGCTCTCTGATGTTCTGCCTCGTTGATGCACTTGCTTGCAGAGATGGAGAGCTGTTCATGTGAAGCAACCTTACGAACAGATTGTGTGCAAGTGAAGGCCCAGTTTACTCAGAGAGTCTATTTTGCCCCTGTGAATATTTATAGAAAATCCCTCTCCTCACCATGCTCACTTTGGGATCGTCAGCAGCCTAAGCTGCTCTCTGGCATTGCCAGCCTTGAGACTTGTGCTGCTTGTTTTGTTGACAACCTGCAGGCGTTTCCAAGGAAAGCAGAACTGACTTCTGTGCGAGGGGCTTTCCAGACAGATACATGCACACACGCCTACACAAGGTTCTCGCAGGCTTCCAAGATCTTAAGTGTTTGTGGATTTGAGATGACATAACCTTTTGAGGGTTACGACATTTATGAATTTCAAGCATGGAAATAGAGCATCATAGTTGTCCTGGCCATTGCTTCATCTAGAATCAGTGCTGAACTCCCAAGGAAACATGTAAAGGTGAATTATGTTCATGACTCTGTGGTTATGAAAAGAAGACTTTTTACTCAGATTTCTGACATTACTGATGTCTCATATTTTCTTGTGTCACATTTGAGTCCTTTAATTTCTTTGGGTCCCTTCACGAAACAATGAGGAGCTCTTGAACTTGATGGTTCAGTGAGCATTAGGACTCTGCTTCCACCAGCACACCTTTCACCTCCTTACTGTCTGTCCTGCTCCAGTGCCAACACAGACTTTGGAGGCCAAAAAAAGCCGGAGGTGTTCTGGAGGCGTCTGGAGCAGTAACATGATCTGTCTCCTATACTGAGCTACAACTTTACAACAGGTTGCTGTTGCTTGTGACATGAGAGCAAGAGGGTCAACTGTTTGCTGGGAACTGGATGTGAACTTGATGAGGAACCCTTTATGACGAGTGGCTCATTCTTAAGCTGGAAATTACTTGTCAGAACCCAACAGCACATTGTTGTTGTTTACTCAGAAGAAAAGTGGCTTTTCTTAATGAAATTGCCACCCACCATGATAAGGAATAATTCATGACATGTAACTTCTTTTGTACAGTTCGGTTGTAGACTCTCATATCACCCTCCTACACATGTAATTTTACAATAAATCATTTGTGAAGAATACAGAACACACAAAAAACAAAGTAAAGGATAAAGCAGACTGAGAGCGTTCTTCTGTTTTAAGTTTTCAATGTGTTATTGTATTGTTATTGTGAATTCTTCAGGCCTCAATCCTTGTGTAGTATTCATGTGATATCGTCACAGTTCAAGGCTGTACTGTGATCTGTTGTGTCAAAATGTATGATGAAGAATATAAAGTGTGCCTGTTTGTGATGCTGTACTACAACTATTTATACTGTACTTCCAAAGATCAGAAATGGGACGTCATTGCCTTCCATCCGGGACATTACACATAAGCACCGTCTGACCAGGGCTCATCACATCACGAAAGACCCCACCCATACACATCACACACCGTTCTCCCTACTGCCCTCAGCAAAAGGTTCCGCAGCATTTGGTGCTGAACAGCCAGATTTTGTAAAAGCGTCTTTCCCAAAGCCATCAGACCTCTGAACTCTAAATAACCCCTCATCATTACTGATGGACCACACCTCACTTAACCCCCTACTGTGTTCCTGGCTTATGTGCAATACTCTTTATGCCGCTGAGAATTCCTTGTTGTTCTTTATATTTTAATGAATTTATTTTAAACACTTTATGTGAGTTCATGCTTGTATCGGTATATTTTTATTAGTAGTTTTAGTGTTTCAGCATTATTTTAGCATTTAAATTTTATTTATTAGGAGCAGCACTTTAAAACTTTTGAGCCAGTGAAACTAATTTTCGCTGAATATGCATTTTATGTATTGTTGAATGACAACAAAGTTATCTATCTATTGATCTATCTGTCTATCGATCTGTCTGTCTATCCACAGTTAATTTTGGCAAGGATAGCATGTTCCAATACTTTTGGTGTCAGCACAGACTGAACACTGAACTGAAAGGTTGAGTGTTAAGTAGATTTCTTTGTTACGCTGCTCAAATTTGTTGTGTTTCTTCTTTCATGAATTGGATCTAAAGCTCCCTCCAAACTTTGCAGTTCAACCTCATTGCCAACAGAAGCCTTAAGGTGAGTTTCAAGTTTGCAATCAGCACTCAAAGACTTGAGTAATTGATTTAACCAACAGTTGTAGATATTCTGTTGTTCAAAGACAAAAGGTGGAGCCACAGACTGTCTTCCTCTGTTTTTTTAAGAGCATTTGCATGCATCTCATTTTTGCTTTGTCATCAAGATAGGGATATGTGAGGATATAGGTTTACAGCGGTAGAGAGCTTCAGCTTATCATGCACAGTAAGCATTAAAAGCTGGAGATGCCTGGAACGGCTTATCCTAAGACACTTCTTTGTTCACACGGCATTAGAATCATAATACCTCCTTTAGGGGCACTTTGCACAAAACCCCCTTTTGAATTAGTCTACAGTGTTCATGTGGGTTGTTCAGCGTTAGAACTTTAGCACAGTCAACAATGCACAGCGCAAAATGACCTTCATTCCTGCTGAAAAATCAACAATATTACCAGGATTGTTTTTCACCAAAACGTATCCAGTACTAAAAATAAAGATAAGAATTTTACAATATGCTTTTTAAAGATGAGACAAAACAGCACGACAAGCAGCTCCTCTGTGTTTACTTTACTTTATGCACATAAACAATAATTTAAATAGTTTATGAAGCTTTTTAAAAAAAAAAGACAGTTGAGTTGTTGTTTTTTTAATCCTGGCTTGTGTGACTTGTTGATTGTGACATGTAAAGGCATTCAGAAGAAACCTTGATTGTCTGCTTCCTCTTTGACAAGAGTCAGGACTCGGTGACCCAGTTCTTAAGCTGGATCCTGTTGAAGGTGACTCCAGCTGAGTTTCACCTTTACCTGCCATTACCTCTTTAAGATGCAGTATGTGAGAGTACAG
The DNA here is from genome assembly GCA_029783665.1 of Naso thynnoides. Classification (NCBI taxonomy): domain Eukaryota; kingdom Metazoa; phylum Chordata; class Actinopteri; order Acanthuriformes; family Acanthuridae; genus Naso; species Naso thynnoides. Next base: position 22,520,837 of record JAQLOL010000004.1, read on the forward strand.
CTGCAATAAGAAACTTGGCACAATTTATTGCTAGTGTTGAATCTGACTGAGTGAAGAGAAGGGCACCAATGTTTGGCCGTTCTATACATTCGTCATTTCTTCTCTGCAACTCTTTGAGCTCACCAAGTAAATTTCAAAAATACACCTGTAATCCTTGTGTATGATTTATTTTAATTGGGAGGTGGCAATGCTGATCAAGTGTTCAAACTGAATGCCTTTTTTGCTTTTGTTATGATTTCAAACTGTGAAAAGTTGCATCTTGACAACAGGTTTGTGTTTCTGTCTTCTCATCCAGTTTTCAGAGTGACTTCTCCTTGTGTGACAAGACCACCTTGGTCAAGAGTGTTTCCGACACAGATGCCAAACTTCTGGCTGTCCTTCCCAAAGGTGTCTGTTGGCTCCAAACGCACATAATTACTCGGAATACAAAATATGGATTGGTTCTTTTGATAGTTGTACTGAATTTTTAGTTTCTCCTCTAAAATTAAGTTTCAGAGTTGAAGAAATACTTTGAGGGAGCAGTTACAAAGGATTTAGGAATGAACAGGTACCTTCAGAGCTTACAACACTGTATTTTCACATAGAAATGTCTAAATATTTTCATAAAGAACTCAGCTGAGAAGATGCTTATCTTTCCTCTACGTCTTTTTTAACTTTAAAGGAAGGAGAGGATTGCGCGGCGGCTGGAGGGGATTGAGAGTGATGCTCCACCTGCGCTGGTGCCCGGTGGTTTGGTAGCCAACAGAATGCTTGAGGAGGATCCCCCACGGTACACCCGTGCCTCGGATCCTCGTGAGCCCAGTGTGATGGGTAAGCGTGACATAATTACAGTAACACCCACGTCACATAAATGTGGCATCATTCTTGCTTTTCAGTGAATGCTTATAAGTAATAGAGGATTTCCATTTTTTACCACAGTGAGGCGCTACAGTCGAGAGGAGCTAGATGCACCCCAGAAACAGGTGTCATCTCAGAACAAAAGTGGTGTCAGCAGCGGACGTACAGATCCAACGTTGGTGTATGTTGACCCAGTAACGTTATCCACCTCCTCTACACCCACATCTGGCCCCACAGACCCCTCCAGCCTGAGCTCCAAGGCTGAACGCATCGCCCGCTACAAAGCTGAGCGCCGCCGCCAGCTGTCAGAGCGTTATGGAATCCTCCTGGATCAGGAGGCAGACATCGATTACACACCGCGCTACCGTTCCCGACGGGATCCAGACGTCTCTGACCGACTAACAGCATCCAGGCGAGACAGAGACAGGCAAGAAGCAGAGGAACCTGGACGGGAGCCCCGGGTGCCGTACCGTTCTGGAGTGGGCAGAGTTTCTATGAGGACACACCCCGATCCTGCCCCTGTTTCCACCTCCAGCCCCTCCTACTCAAACCAAGCCCCACCCCCCACTCAAGAAAGAACAAGAGGTTTCTCGGAACGGGAAAGAATGATGAACATAGAGAACTACCGGCGCGGTGGAGCTCAAGAGCGCTCAAACACTTCCAGAACAAGAGCTGAGGAGCAGCACCCACCCCCGTCGCATCATCAGCAACATCCCCACCACCACAAGGACGATGCCCACCAGGAGCCAAGCCCCGCCTCCAAAAGGGATTACAGCATCGCTGCGGTGCCCAGCTCTCCTCGTACAGCCCGCCGCGCCTCCCTGCCCTCCACTCGCTATGGCATCTCACCTGGGGATTTATTCATTGAGCAGCAGGCCCAGACTATCCTCAACAGGCAGGGGTGAGTTTATAAAAACTCTCACAAAACACAGGAAACTCCAAAACGTGGGTCTGGTTCAGCTGATAACTAAAATGTGATAGATTTTAGGTATACTGTCAAATATCCACCACATCTTTAAGTCTATAAATGACACTAGAGGCACATTTTTGGTACGTAGATACATACAGTTTATTTAACCACATTATGAAACATTCTCCAATTTATACTATCTGACTGTAACAGCAGCTCTTTTTAATTGCTAAAAAGATCTATATCATCGTAAGAAGCCCTTAAATCCCTCTCTGAGTAGTTCTGTCTCCTGCTATCTGTATCTGAAACGTTGGTTCTGCAATGTATTTTTAGGCTACATGTGGTCCTGTAGAGTTTAAATCACACAAACCCAGATTTACTTTCCACTGACTACTCATAACATCTGTCAAGAACAGATTGTTAGTCTTATTTTGATGTTCATTTTAATTGTTATAAAGCTATTTAGGACAGAGAGATATTTTATATTATGGTGCAGTTTGGGCTGCTTGCTGGCAGTTGAACTTTTACCACCATGCCATTATTAGGATCTTTCTGGACTGTAGGCTCAGCTCTGTCATACATGCTCTGCACCAGTTTCCAGTTTCATCTAGAAAAGGTGCTCTGGAGAGCTCATCAGGGGAAGGTTGCAGGGTTGCGGGGTAGATTGCAGGGTTGTTTTTTTTTAGGGAATATGATTCCCTGCTTGCCCCAAGAGGTAGCTGTGATTTAACAGCAGCTTGGTTCATTAGTGACGAGCATTTATCACATTCTATTATAGACTTGAAAGAGCTCCTAAAAAAGGAGGAGAATTCTAAAGTCAAAGTCAAGTAAAGTCAATCAGGTTTGACATGATCACGTTGTAGATATTCCTGGTTATGATTATGTTGATAAATGCAGCTCAGTTTGATCGGATCTTTTAAAGAATGATCAGAGTTTCCTTCAAGCTTTGACACTGTCACCACATCATCCTGTAGCCTGGCTGTCCTGTCAAAAAGTGACTGGTCTCTCAACACAGACTCAGAGAGTGACTCTCAGACGGTCATCAGCTGGCCTTCAAGGTACCGTCTGCTCAGTGTGAAGCCCTTACAATGTCCTTAAGTGTCCACCGGGTACATGTGTTAAAGCTGGCAGCTTTCACTTGATGTTCAGGGAAGTACTGATTCATTCTACAATATTTTTCATGTCAAATGGGTCTTTAAAAATTATAAAAGATGTTATGAATGTCATAAAAGCATTTTTATAGATCTTAAAGGGTTCAATAGTCTGAAATCTCGAGTTGCCCTGTCATAATACAGCTGGGAACACCTGAAAAAAAGGAAGGTAACAAGATATCATGCCCACACTTTAAAAACAGTCCTCGGTGGACATCCTAGTAGATATATCATATAACAGTCCATTATTACATCTCATATCGTAATACTTCCCTTATTAACTGGTGTCATGGTCTCTAATTAACTATAACGAGTGTTTGAAGTTTGTGGATTGAACATCATCTTTAACTTTGTCTTAAAACATTTATTTATCAAAAGATTTACTGATTACATTTCCTCATTTCATCTGTTTTCTGATGCAGCATTTTTCAAACTGACTTTTTTGACGTCTTTACTTTAATATATGCGGTAATCCTATCCAGAAAAAAAACAAACAAACATAAAAATAACTGTCAAAGTTGTTAACTATGGCCCAGCTGGAACGTAAGCAGAAATGTTCTTGTTAAACTCTTGTTTTTCTACTGGTAAGACCTTAGAGGACCATACGAGTCTATTTTTGACTCTTATCATTGGCAAAGATCGCCCCTATCTTCTACAGATGTTGTTAAAATTTGATCATGTCTATACTTTAGTGGATTTCAGACTCCATTTGTAAACCCTATTCACTGCCATTCATGTTGAAACAGCGTATAGAAGCACTGTGGGACACGTGAAAGTTGTTTAGAGTAGGTGAATCACCCTTCTAAAGAGAGCATCTTTATGTGTGTTTATTTGCTCAAAAATAGATGACTTAGAGATGGAGAGAGGAGCTGGGAGCCGTTTAGATGAAAGTTACTACACCTGGAAAAATAGTTACAAATGCCACCTTCATAGCTCGAACATTAGTGAGAGGAAGGATTTTGACACAGACATTCTTTTCAACTAATGCTGTCACACATTTTCAGGTACTTTATGTAACATTTATTGAATTACAAAGGACAATGACATGTAGTAACACTGGCATGGTCCTTTAAACAGATTGTCCTTTCTATTCTCTGTAAACATGATTTAATCTGTGCATTATTGAGCCAAAATAAGACCAGTCTCTGTCAACTTTATATTTTGTCCCCAAAAGACGTTGCACTAATATAACATGAGCACAGTTACAGGAAACAGGAGCAGCTGACCCGCCTCATGTAACAACTCTTCTGAGTCAGATCACGCTCTATAAACATCTAAACAACTCAGTAAAACTGACCACTTTTTCATCATCTACTGCACCTACATCCTTGTTAAATAAGTGTGACTGTGTGTGGTCTGGATTTCATGAGTAGTTGAGTGATGGTAGTGAACTGGAGTTGATGTGGTGACAACATTAAACAGCCCAATGCCTTGACCCATGCAGAGTCACAGACTGACTCAACACTTGTCAGCTGAGGCTGCGCTCACTTCCCCCCTCTTCAGATTCTGGCCTGTTAACCCCTATGAAATTACATCTAAGTCTTGTACCCGGTCAGTGACGTTGACAATGTTGTTGCATAAGATATACATACCCCCTTGAGAACCTGTGTGTATGTTTTTTAGTCACCTGATGTGTTTGTTTTGTTTGTTTGTTTTTTGCTCAAAGGATTTTAGAGAGAAACAGATTTAAAAAAAAAAAAAAAAAAAGATTTCTGGTAAACTTAGCGGTCCCAGAGGGCTTGCTTTTCAAGTTTTAGGTCTGAGGGTATACACCTTTATTTCTGGAGCGGTGGCCCAGATACATGACACATCTGACTTGCTGCAAGGACGAGGGCCCGTGGTCAGACATTGAACGTTATCAACAGGTGATCTTCATAGAGGCATGGCCAGCCTGGTCAGAAACCTTTCCAGCAAGTGTTAATGAAGTTTGAACAGTTCCATTAGGACACATAAACAGTAGTTCATTTCCAAAGCTCCATTTGCAAAGAGCCTTCCCAAAAAAGACAAAGGGAAAACCTGCAGTGTTTGTTTTTATTGTCTAATGTGACTCAAAAGAGGACATTCTGATCACTTCGTAGCTAGTTTAAATATCCAATGCATGCCCCTGCATTTGACTGCCTTTGTGGTCTAATCAGCTGCTTATACTAGCTAGTATTAGTGTGCAATCATGTACTGTAGCACAAGCACTGTGTAAGTCCTTCATGCCATGTCAGATAAAGTAGAGGCCCATCAATTATGTCTGGCTTAGTGGTCTTGAATGAGATTAGAGAAACCTTTGGCTACCAGGGGTTAGAAGGTTGTAGATGAAAATAGTTTGGCTTACTTTTTTGGCACGCAGACATCAGAGAGAGGGAGAGAGAGAGCTGTTTGAACTAAGACTCAAATTTAAACCCAGGACATGCTGCTACTTAACCTTGTTGCAATTCTAGAGTAGGATTTGAGTGCTCGAGTTGGTCCCATGATAGTCTCGCGTCATAAACTTTTACGCAGTTTGTTTCACAATATGCACTTGGAGCACGTCATTGACGAGGTTCACAATATGCTGGGATAAAACTTTTAAGGTGGAATAAGTGTGCATAATGTGCGCAAAAATGAAAGGTCTTAAGTTTGCCTTAAGATGCCCTTTATGTCACATTTTCTTTGAGTTGAGTTCTAAGATCAGATAGATCTCTTTAAATGAACTAGAATCTAAGTGCTAATTATCCTTTTCTCAAGAATCCGAGTAAAGGAACGATTGTCCAGAGATGAAACTGGCCAGAGGTCCTCTGACTGGAGTCCAGACAGACACCAGGCTAGCAGACACCGTACTCAGAGCAACAGTGCTCATTATACACCACAGCACTCGGAAACCATCCTACAAAGGACGGTACCACAGCCTCAGCCCAGTCCAGGCCACCATCCTGCCCATGGCCTAACGGCCTATCCTCCGCCTGCTCCTGAGAACCAACACTCTGGCGCTGCTGGAGACTCACAGCCCTATATGGCCATCCCTGCTGCAGTGGCCACTGCCAAACTCCCTGGACCTCCTGAGGTACCACCACGAAGGAGAGTGAGTGCCGACCAAATCTATGCCAACCACAGGGAGGCAAGATTGGAGGCCAGACAGGCCCTAAAAGAAGAGGCTCATACAGAGGGCCTTCTTAAGAGTAGGAAAGCTGTGTTGCCCTCAGAGATCCGCAGAAGGGAAAGGAGTGTGGATGATCCTCATAGGGGCAGGCATGAGGACATGGACCGGCAGAACCTCAGCCCAGAATGGAGGAGGAGGAGTCAAAGCGAGGAAGACTGGGATCGGGAAAGACCAAGGGAAAGGGGGAGGGAGAGAAATGTTGAAAGGATCAGGGAAAGAGGAAGAGAGAATCTCTCTAGCCGTGACAGCCAAGAGGAGAGAGTATTTAGATCTTTGCAGCCTTCCCACACCTCCCTACATCATCAGCCCAGGCAGCATCGATTTGTGGAGCCTGTTCATCAAGACCCCAAAGTGTTACCGCAAGAGCCTCCAACACAACAGTATGACCCCACAAAGAGACAACATGGAGTTCAAATTCAACAACAAGATTCTCAAAGGCAACCTCAGTACGAACACTCAAGACAACCACAAGAGCCAACAACAAACCAGAAGTCTCAAACACAGCAGGAGTATGAACTCCAAAGACAAGAGCCTCCAAGTCAACAGCAAGACTCCCACAGAAAACAGCAAGAGCCCCAGCTGTATAAAGACAATGAGCCTCAGAGGCAGCAGCAACAAGATCTATCAAGACAGCAGAGGTCTGACTCTGCTGTCTACCTCCAGACAGGCTCTTCTTTGCCTCATGCAAAACAAAGACGCATCGAGATAAGCGGAGGGCCCAAAAACAAAATACGAACCCGCTCCATGTCAGATATAGGTGTAAGCCAGCATTCCGCCATGTATCGTATGGAGAGGGCTGCAGACAACAGAGAGACAATGAGGGTTGTTGCTCCATCAGGGATGTCTAACGGAGAGATGGGCACTCTTGACACCAGAGTGTCAGTAGCACAGCTAAGACACTCTTATCTGGAGAATGCCAACCGGAAACCTGAGCTGTAGGTCCACCAGCATGGGCTCTGTGTTGCATTGCTAAAAAACTAACTCTGCATTTGTGAGCTGTTGCAAAATGATCCACAAAAATGATGCTCATAGGTGACATTCTGTGGCATGAAATGCATCAAGGTGTAATGCTATGAAATCTACCTTTATCATGGTAATTGTTGTTCCTTCAATTTTGTTTAATGAGATTCACTGTCTTGTGCAAGTTAACATCATGTTGTGCAAGTTACCCATTAAAAGATGCGTCCTGCATGATAACACTGGATAACTCTTCACTGTTGGGTTGCAGTTGGGTTTTTCTCAGCCTGTGTGCAAATATGATTGTGTGAAACCCTGTTTTTGCAGTTTCTGGTAAACTGCTGATATACTTATACAATGTCAAAACAAGCCACCATTAATAGTCTTCTTCTTTTACTTCTCCCTCTATGTTGTCGTTGTCATTTTTTCTAAATCTGTGTCCCGCTCTAAAAGTGAGAGTGCTAAAGTAGATATGTCAACAATGGAGGTAGACCCGGCTAGTGGGAGCGATCGGGACAGGGGTGCAAGGAGGCCTCGACGCTACTTCACTCCTGGAGACAGCCGCATGTCGGAGAGATTTAGGACACAGCCCATCACCTCTGCGGAGCGGCTGGAGTCAGATAGGTACAGGAGGGGCTTCTTGTAGCGATCTGCAGGAGATCGTCACAGTTATTTTGTTTCAAAAAGAACAGTACTGTGGATGACAGAGCGTGGATCTATGCTGGCATTCAGATGATGATATCCAGTGGTTTCTAAAATTAAAAAATGTCGTCTAAAGGCCGATGCATGACGTGATTTATTTTATTGTTCCCTGCAGGTCACGTCTTAGCCCATCACAGCTACAGGATCCAGAAGGTTGGTTCATTTTATTATATGTGCAAAATTCTTTGTCATTTTATTCAAATACATCATTGTGTCATTTTTTCATAAGTTTAAGTGCAGTGCAAATCAATATGTCTTTTTCCCTAGATGAAGAAAAAATGGATGAGAGAGCCAAAATGAGTGTGGCTGCCAAGAGGTCTCTCTTCAGGGTAAATGTCCTTCTTTATATACATTTCACTCACAAAGACAGATGATTAATACTGTATCTTTCTGAATGAGTAATATTAACCAAGTAAGCTAAAAGCTGGAGCTTTGCTTGCATCAGACAACGGTGTTTGTATAATTTCAGGTGCCACTTATAGTTTGATCTTTCAAGTTAAGTGAGTGTTGATAGACTTTCAAGTAGATGTCTCAGTTTTTCTCCTCAGATCTCACTGTAATGCCCTCAACATAGGAAATCACAGTACTGATGTTTATATAATGTACTCTCTCAGGAGCTGGAAAGGACGTCAGAGGGATGTGTTCCCAAACCGCGCTCTCGAAACGCTGCCATAGAAAGGCGTCTAAGAAGAGTTCAGGATCGCTCACACACACAACCTGTCACCAACAAGGAGGTGGTCAGTGCCTCAAGGTAGAGCTTGGATTTTGCTTGTGTAGTTTTATTTTGCGTTGAGAGTTAAAAGAGAATATACTTTTGATCTTTTTTGTTCCTGTATTTCCTATTTATTTTATTCCCTCAACTGTTCTTTCTTGCAACTTCCTGTTTCACCACTGTCCTCTTCCTCTGTTTCTTTGCTGCATCACCGCCAAGTTTTTACTTGTTAACTTCTCTCAAATTCTCTCCTGTGCCTGTGGTTTTCTTTTCTTTGCATTATCTGTACTTAAAGGTTTTTCTTTCCATCTATACCTCCTTTCCCCTGCTTTTAAGTGACCCTGCCACATCGACACAACCTCTGGGCATCCACACTAATGTAACTCGCATCCCCAGCCCCACTATAGTCAGCAGCAGTGTGACCGGCACCAGGTACAGCAGAGCTCGGCTGCTTACCTACTCTATATGAACTTTGTATCTACATGTGTTGCTTTATGTAAAGCTGTAGAATATACTATATGTGTTTGTCGTGTATTTTAGCCTGCAGGCTGTCTGTCTTGCATCAAAGAACATAATCATTCCTATAAATTTCTTGCTCTTATTTTAATGGAATGATTGTAATAGGTGAAACACAATGTTTGGAAGCAATTGCTAAGGACGAAGTCCAGAATTTTAATGACCTTGAATCTAGTAATGACACCACTTTGGTATGTAAATGTGGAAGGACATTTTGCTCTCCATCTCCCTCTCCTGGTTGCAGTGCAGATCTGTTCGTCCAGCTCGTCTTACCTTGTTATTTCTGCCTCCTCATGTGCTGCTTCTTAGCTTAGTGCACCTTATAGGGGAAGGAAGTTGGCGTTTACGCAATAACTCATTTACTACTTTGCCAAACCCAGTTTTCCAGCATTTCCCTCTTGCAGTGTCTCTCACATGCAGGTCACAAATGTCAGCTACATACTGTATCTTATGGAAAGGTCAGAGGTTGAGCCAGTTAAAGCCCTCTGCATGTCTAAGTTCACGTGTCCTGCAGTTTGTTTTCCAACTGTGGTTTAACTTAGCACACCGCTGGGAGATCGCCAGATCTAGCAAACATCTGAGTGCATTATATGATTATCTGGCATATGTGTGCTGATCTACTTATGTCTCTGTTGCTGTGCTTGTAATCTGACACAGTTGTCAGAGTTATTACCTCCTAGCAGGTATTAAAATGTATGTTCAGTTCTTTGACATTTAGCAGAGAAATGCATCAGCTTTTGGTACCCTAAATCTGCATTTTTAACAAAAAACTTTACGCAATGACTCAAGTGTTTTTGTTTGAGCAGGTTACAGTTTACGGGTTACAGTTATTTCGTTTAAAACTGAAAGTTAACAAGCTTTTGATTGAATTCTCATCTTTTTCTCATTTAAGTTATCTTAAAGTACTATGTGAGGTAATGGGATGTTGTATTGTGCTCTTGACTCAAAGATATCACCTCTTATCTTTCTCTTGTTTCATTTCAGAAACCTTATACTTAATTGTAGTTGATATCTTATGTACCTCTAATCTCGAATTTCTGCTATCTGCATGCAGGAATGGTGACAATAATGCGCTTCTTAATGTTTGGACAAGGTTTTAATACACATAAATTTGCATATACATAGTGGCCAAGATGAAATGTTTATCATAGAACTTAGACTTGTCACTCACTGACATCCTTCTGTCTCTGTCTAGCATCCAGGCCTCCTCCCAGCCCGGCTCAACAGTACAGGATCAGGAGAAGGAGAACCAGGAGCATCAGAAACCAGCTCAACCTCCCAGTGCTATGGTTGCAGGAGATGGCCAGGAGCTTGTCTCTGATGAGCCTGACCTGTCCACCCTCAGCTTGTCTGAGAAGATGGCCATCTTCAACCGCCTCTCTCATGCTGCAGGCAAGCCAGCCGAGGGGCCAAGAGGAGACACCCGCCAGCGTAGAGCCAACGCCCGGTTTCAGACTCAACCCATCACCCAGGGCGAGGTAGAGAAGGTACAGCTGCATTTTTGTATCTGATAAGTGACGTCAAAATGCTCAAGATCCAGAAGGATTTTCCTTAACCAAATTTTGTCAGCAATGATAAAGGAATGCAGCTAATAGGATGTAAAATCAGTTCAATAGATTTCACTCTACATCATTGTTTTCTTATCTACTGCACACCAATGTAGGTGGCATCCTTTGCACGTTTTCCACAAAACAGTGAATATTATAGTTTAATAAAGATGAGGAAGTTACAAAAACATTCATGTGCAGCACAATAGTTGAGTACCAGATTAGCCCAGTAGAACAGATACAAAAGATATCATAATTAAAACTGACAAAAATATATCTAAGGATCATTTGGCTGTTAGATCTTCTTGCAGTTAAAAAACCCGAAGCAGCAGAGATTCACTTCCAGGTCACTGACACTGCACTGAGTTCTGCAGTGCACCAGTTTCCATCGGTGCGTGATGAATGAATGGTTTGGTTCTCTCGTTACTCTCTGATACAACGATATCAACAGGGGACACAGAATTTATTTGGGTCTTTTGCCTTTTATACAGTGGCCTCTAGATGTCACAAATCACCAACAATTCACATGTGGAAGCTCAGAAATACTGCAAACAGAGAAACCATTTTGTCAGTTGATGTGCAGCAGTCCTTTGCTGGAGTGCTGTCGTGAGGAAATAATGTTCTCATTTTGTTGCTCATGACGATGCTTTTGATGGGATACTTTTCCACTTATGTTGTCAAAACATCACCGACGCGTCTCCACCTTACACAGATGTATTTTAATCTGTGAAAATGTTGTGTTTGCATTAAAAATTCCACATCCTCTAACTCCCTGCACTGACACTTAAGCACCGCATAAGTGCTGTACTACAGTGCAAAAATAAGGTAAGAAGTTCTGATATTCCCTCCTACTCTATCTGCACTGAAACCCAAACATGTTGCCCCAGAAAACACAGTTTCAGAAGCTCCATGACAGGTGACTTCACATGTGCCACGTTCTCAACATCAAGTCATAGTCAATCGCTGGTGTCCACACAGGAAGCTGAGCTGCCAGTAACCACTGAAGTGTGTAACGGTGACGTAGAGGCCAATCAGGGACACCATGTAAGACCCCTGCTGCCTTGATTGGTTGCATTGAATGATCCTGCTATTGATTGCTATGACTGGTCCTGCTAGTGACCACTGTTGTCTTGTCTTGCTTAGAGTAGCTGAGCTAAGCTTAATGATGTCCATAAAAGCGGGCCAGCCTGTATTTTAAAGTCTGAGATGTCTTTGCCAAAGTGGTTCATGTTGCTTTGTCACAGGGAATTGATCCTAAAGTTTAGGATGCTTGTTGTTTCCATGGTTCTTCTTTGTTGGATGCAAGCAGCTTCTGTGACATGCTTGCTCCTCGCATAACAAGCATGGGATTATATGCTGCAGTCACTGCATGGCAGTTTATTCGCATACGTCCTCCCAGACTGAATGAATTAGCCAAACTATGCACTTAGCCAAACAATGCTTATCTGAGGAGTAAGCAGGCTATGTGTAATAAGTATGTGGATGGAACGGTCTAAGTGACTGTGTGCAGAAATGTGTGAGGGTCAGTACAGACCATGTACTGCAACCAGAATCATTTGACAGTTGTCTTTAGTTTGAGCATCTCTGCTGGAGCAATCTGAACAGACAAAGTCAACACGTAAGCCGTAATAATAGCGCTAATGGAGATGCAGGTTTAATATTGTGGGGTTTTTTTGGCTTAACTACAGGTAAGTACTGAGCATAATTTCCAGCCAGTTTAATTCAGAATTAATTGTATCAATGTATTGATTTATATTCCTACAATACAACTACATTGATAGATAAACAGCAAATCATCCTTCTTGTGTGATTTGTATGGATCTTAAATAATTTTTAAAGCAAAAATTGATTGTATTAATACAAAGAATTTGTATTTGTAATTTCAAACATTGTTATGTGAATGTATTTTTTGCATTTATAATCGAAAACATTTGTAAACGTTACCCCAGTTCATTCTCTGACGTCCTGGGTATGTGAATTGCGTCAGCAGCGTCGTTTTAGATAATGGAGGATCATGGCAGGGAAGCCCCAGGAGAATGAATAACGAGAGATTTTCAGTTGGCATTTGCAGTCCTCTCAGAATGAGTCGAGGCCTTGCACTGAATGTTTGTGTAGTTCTGTGTGTCAAGTTTTTTCCACTGTTTTATTTCCTTTACCCCTGTATAGAAATAGGCTTTTTCTTTCCCTCTATTTTTGGCAAAAAAGTTAACATTTTGATTTCTAGTCATTGAATTGTATCATATTGTTTCGCTCTGCATGAGCCCATGTTGTTTTTTACCACATCGCTAACTACGTATTGTAATACACATCGTAACGTTGTTAAAATGTGTCTTACGCCCCTAGAATTGATCCCTCAATCTGCTTGAACATCATAAAGAGACAGTGGCACAGATATTTTATTTTGTTTTCATATCATATCACCGTTTGATCAGTCTTGTTTGGAGCACCAGGAGTCATTTTATTGTCACAATATAAGCACATAAAGTTTAAAATAAGGCTTATATTAGTTGACAGTTGTTGTCAAGGTTTTGTACTCACCTTACTCATCCTTACATCCTTCCTGATGCAAGTTAGCATGACCTGCAGAGTCACAATGGCAACATTTATGGGAAATATGCCAGACTGAAGCACACAATGATTTCCACTCAAGGAAGTTACTAACGGTTCCTTGCATTATAAGTTGTGTCGAAGTCTGTCTGTCTTCCTGCTGCCATTTTGTGAATGACAGAGTTACTGCAGCTTCATAGAAAAAACCTGAATCATTTCCCCTAATTTGCTTCGATTGCTGTCATCTCTCTCATCCATTTCTCTCATCCTGTCATCTCATTTCATTCTTTCGCCATTCCTCTATTCATGATTACATAACACCCACACATACCTCAGTAAATCTAACTTCTCTGCCTTGTCCACATCTAATCCATCCCTTTTCCATATCAGTCCTTTCAACTCTCCTGTTTTCCTTTTATTCCCGACTTTCTGACATGATTCCTGCTGTTCCTGCAGCTGAAAAACGGAGGTGAGATCAAACTGGAGCCCCTATCAGCCTCCCTCATCCGCTCTGTGGCAGCCGTCACCTCCCAAGCCTCTGTCACCACAGTAACCATCACGCCAGGCGTCTGTGATGATGATGGTCTCCATCCAGGGAAGTCCACTGCTGTCCCCTACATCCCTGCCCAACAACAGGCTTCTAGCACCTCAAGCAGCCACCAGGAGAGGGCGTTGAGGTACTTCTCCATGACCCAAAGCGGAGACTCAGGCCACCCTGAGCCCAAGCTCAACTCCTCCCCTCTCCTCCCTGAGAGCCAAGAGAGAGTGGGGGCTCCACTCCTTCCCACACAGCAGGGGGAGACGGTTGAGGGGGACAGGAGAGAGCGCCAGGAGGAGGAGGTTAGGGGGAGACAGCAGGGAGGAGCCAGAGAGGAGAGCCGAGAAGGCAGCATTAAGGGAAAGCCACAATCTCCCGACAGGGACAGGAACGACAGGCTGAGGCAGCAGTATCCTCTGCCTCAGCACTCTGCCGAGCCCTCTTTGTGGAAGGGCGAGTCGGAGCCTCTGCCCAGCTGGAGAGCCACAGACAGAGACTCCCAGGAAAGCAGGGAGAGAGCAGAGGGAGGAGGAAGAGGAAGAGGAGGCTACCTGAGAGAGGCAGCTCACAGCTCCTCCACACAGGAGCAGGAAAGGAGCAGCAGCCGGAGCCTGGCGGGCATCTCAGGTAGGAGGCTTCTTACACAGGGAAGAGATGAAAGGGAGTGGGGGATAAGAATAAGAATAAAGATGTGTGAAAGGCTGATGATGAAAGGACAGATGTGGAGAGAGAAATTAAATTATAATGGACTTTAAGAAAAGAAAAAGGGAGTGACAAAAAAAGAGGAAGTAAATGTCTCGTGAAGGAGCTGTTCTCATTATCCTCATTGTCTTATGCAGCGTGCTCCCACGCACCATTGCTCTCTGCCGGCTGCACACACACTTGTCCCAGCTGGGGGTGTTTGATTTGGCTGATACAGAGAGAGAGTGAGTGAGTGAAGGAGAGGCAGACGTCTGAGGCTGCATCTAATTTGCATATTTTTCCATGCATTTACCTCGTTGGTCTCTTTGTCTAGAAAGAGGAAGCTCTCTCCTGACACGCTGTTTGTCAGCTAACAAACCTCAAGGATTTTTAAATCAAACTGTGTGTGTTCATTGTCATGGCCTATAAAGGGGCTGCGGTCCCCTTGCTCCATATTACGCCTGTGGGTTCGCCATGCACATGCCACAGTATAATGGGCCTGACCTGTTTTTAATGTGCTAATGCAGAATGTGTCTTGGGGTGGTCTTTTCCCATGCATTCACACAAATAGATGAAAGCACTCAGTGAGGGAATGCAGAACAATCGGCCAGCACTTACATGAAGCAGGTAGAGGACAGGAAGGACACAATGAAAGCCTTGTCTGCAGGCTGTGCTCTTATTTATTTCCGCATGAGTAGATCTTCACCATAGTGTAGTCATTATACTATTGTATCATGAGTATAGAAGGACCTTCACTGACTTACATTTATTCCCTGGGGGGCCAAACATCACCCCTAACCCTGACCTTGACCAAAGTATTCAGCCTAACATGTTGTGGTTTTCCTTTAACGGGAAAGTGTTTGTCCCCAGTGTGAAAAAAGTCCCCAGATTTTGACTGTGTGAACAGATTTTTGTCCCTAATGTTTAAACTTCAAGACATATTCACACAAAGACGCCCTTATGCAGAACACACACACAGCAGATGTTGTGCAAGATTACTTAAAATTTGCATTTACAAAACGAACAGTATGTGTGCGGAAATAAGCTGCGGCTACAAAGTAGAGGTGGGGGAAAAATTGATACTGTGTAATATCACGATATTTTGTGTGACGATATTATTTGGATTCACAGACACCAAGTATTGATTTTTTTAATGTAGATTATTAATAAATGTCGAAAATACAAACTCAACTTTTTGGGTAATAGAATAATAAAAAAATCAATTGATTTTTAGTCCACTAGATGGTGCCAAGCACTCACTGTCTGGTGAAGTAATAAAAGAAATGCAATAAAAAATTATTGAAGTGAGATAAATAGACTAAAAAAATTTTAATTTGATGAAATAGATGTTTACGACAAAGTTTTACTTTGGGAAAGTGATTTGCAGTTGAAACGGGTGCAAAAGTCTCAATATATGATATTACAATATTCAGCTTATCACGATATCGCGATAATATCGTGTCGTGACTCAACTGTTACGATAATATCATATCGTGGGACCTCTGGCTATTTCCAGCCCTATTACAAAAGGAGTTTTTCATTAAGAAGAAAAATTTGGTCACTTCCACTGCATCCAACTCTCTTGTTTTGAAGGCAGCACTTCAGGGGTAAGACACTGACCATGAACTGTAATATCCCAGCACTAATCCAGTTGGGGACCCTTGTTGCATCTCTCACTCTCTCACTTCCTGTCATATTTTAGATAGAATAGAAATAGATATTCACTTATACAATCAAGTAGACTTGAAAGATCCAAGACACCCACACAGGGCTTTTACTTTGCTTGGTTTGGCTGATCATCATCTGGGCTGTGCGGGGGTGCACAGACTCTTCCTGATTGACATTCTCTGATGCTCCTGTGTGGGGATGCTCTCTTAAAGCAAAAACACTTGTCATTCACTTTGACCAGTAGGTTAATCTCAGACATTCTGACTGTATGTACTGTGTGCTTTTCTCCCAGATTTGCCAGATCATTCTGCACCACTGAGGCCACTGATAGCTAAAGTGTCCTCTCGGACAGCGTCTCACGTTTCAAGCAGCCAGCAGCAGCAGACCATCCAGCCTCCTCAAACTCTTCCCAAAACCTTCACACAGCAGCCTCCTCCAACCCTATCGAAACCTCCGTCTGACTCCCAGCCCCAGCCTCCACCCACGTACCCCAAGCCATTCACTCAGACCCCACAAACCCAATCCAAACCTCAAAAATTCGTCCAGACTCTCCCCAAGCCGTATCCGCAGACAGTTCCCCAGCCTCAACCAAAATCCCAGGTGCCGCCACAGACACCACCCAAACCGCAGTCCCTCCCCCAGGCGCTGGTCAAGCCCCAGGCGCTGCCCCTGGAGCCCGACGAGGACCTCAGCAGGCACAGTGTCCATTCTGGAGATCTCCTGTCCCCCACAGAGTCTGGAGACCTGCTGTCTGACGACATGTCCTCCAAACAGATGTCCATCAAGGAGATGTGAGGAACAGCTGGTGGCTTTAAAGTGATGGATTGTAGATATCAAAAACACATTACAAGTCAATAATGTTAGCTGTGAGACATCAGCTGCCAAAAACACCGATTGATTGTCATTTCGAGATTAAAGACATTATTTGCAAGTTTACAGAAATGTAAACTCGTGCTTACAGACGTTCGCTAGCAGGTCAAAAGCAAAATTACGAAGGTCACCCTGGTTCTCTGATAGGGACATACCCCCATAGCGAGGGAAAGATTGAAAGAGAGCAAGAAGAACAAGATGATGTCTGTTAAAATGTTCAATGTGTCAGATGAGGCACTTAAAGAGTCATAAATTCTTGCCACGTCGTTGTCGAGAGACATGACAGGCTGCGCGTTGCTCTCCGATCAATCATTGATAGCAGTTCACAACGTGTGTGACGTCACTGGCAAGGAAGCGCTCGCCACTGACTACTACTAGTGCTGACAAGCCATTGTGGGAGGTGAACAAAAAATTAAACATGCTAGACTTTCTGTCGTGAGGTCGTGAGGTCGTAAGGCGTCCTAGATACTGAATCAGTTGTCGTCCTTTATGACACACTACGGGAGATAAAACGATCGATTGTCGTTCCCGATGCTCACTAATCGTTTCTGAGGCTACCGGACGCCAAGTGTCTTCCCGCTCAGGCTGTTATCAGGCTGATATTGTGTAATCTGACCTTGGCATTAGTTTAAAATGAGGTCATTTTAAAACTGTGCTTGTATCGATGCAGACTGTCTTCTTATTAAGTTGCTGTTGAAAATAAAAATGTTGTAGTGTGAATGTTCCCTAAATTTCAGCGAAGGTCACAGTGAAGACACGCTGACAGGTTTTTTTTTGTGGCTGGGTGAAAAGTCGGCATCTCTTGTATTTGCAGCATTTGCCAGGTTGAAGCAGAAGTCGCAATCTGCCCTCCCTTGCAGCCTATAGATTTGTTTCACCATAATAAATTTTGAAGGTGAGAGAGATTCATTTTTAGCATCGTTGTGTTTCTCCTCCCAGTCAGTAGAGAGCTGTGTGAACTCGAGAATTCCTCTGAGATTGAGCAGATTCCCTCCTAATGCCCTCATTTCTGCCCTGTCCACACTCGAGCTGCGGAGACGATGACATACTTTTTTTTTTACCCCTCAGCCATCCATTATCTGCGCTTCCTAGACGTCTCTCTACAGTCACGTTTGCAGACTGCGTCGAGCAGAAATGTCTGGCCTGGTTTTTCATTCTTGAAGTATTTTTTTTTTCTCATGATCTTTATGGAAATAATAGAATTGCAGCTTTTGTTCCCTTTGTTTGGCTTTTTTTTTTTTAGAACAGTTTGATCACAACAACTGTCTGAGCCTAAAATAGACTTTCTTGGTTATTCTGAAGAACAGTTGTCCTGTTTGCAGTGACACACATTTTAACAGTGGCAGAGCAATTCAAGATGTCCAAACCTATTACAGCACAATGCCATTTGCAAGTAGTTTGACACATGATCAGAATTCACCTTTCAGTGCATTACTTCCTAGTATGACTCTTTTCCTGTAGGTATTTTAGCAACAAAAAATTTGAGAAGCTAAAAGATCTGAAAATCATTTGATCAGTATCTTTAATAGTGAATGAAATTGGGTTTAAATAGAGGTTAAAAAAAGGCTTATTTTACATCATGTCAGATGAGCTTATTTGCGCACTTCTCTTAATAAAATATATATTTTGTTTGATGTCAGAGTGGCCCTGCTGAAGAAGAGTGGTGAGGAAGACTGGAGGAACAGGATCAACAAGAAACAGGAAGTGGTGAAAGTGGCGTCCACCGAGCAGCAGAGTCAGCTATGGGAGTCAGAGCAGAGCAGCCAGAAGAAGGTCAGTCTGAGGCGCACATCTGTGTTAATAATGTACAACTCAAATCATATTGACACCCCCAGAAGTCACATAAAATATAACATATACTGTTCAGACTAATAGAACTTCTGGTATTTCCCCTATGCTCTTAATCATCAAAACTGGTATACAGTGGTACTTCATCACTGAAGAGTTTTTCCTTTTTTTTCTGTATCGCTTTATTCACAGCTATGTCCACTACAGCAAACAGCACAATCAGAGGAACAATTGCGTGCTTGCAACAATTTATGCCTGTGATATAAACATAGTTTTTGCATTTTAGACCCAATAATATATCAGTTAAATAAATTAAAAGACCATTTTATGTTGTCATTGCTTTTGTGTTAACATCAGCCTGCCAAATGGGACTCGAGACAGAAATTAGCCATTCGGCTATAATCCCACATATTTACATTCGAACGTTTATTAATATGTATTGTTCCCATTTTTTAAAAAAATAAATAAATCTGAAATCTGAAATCTAATGCTACAGGTAACGTTAGCTTGCAAGATTGTTTGCTGAAATTATCCCCTGCAACTTTAAGATAAAATTTTAATGAGCATTTTTACAAGTTGCCAGCTGGTGTTTGCTCTAACGGACGTTGGTATAAAGCTGTGTTTGGTAGATCTCTAAATTCCCTGCAATGCAGCTTCTTTCCACCACCTTGATTATCATAATCATTATGAATAATGGCCAAAATAGTGAAATCTAGCCCTGGTTAAGTTTAATTTTCTTCTTTTCACTACTACTGTATTTTTTGTCTTCAAGGGAGTCACATTCATTTTTGAGAAATTGAATTGTAAAAAAAACTTGATATAATGTTACACTTCTGGGTTTAACAGCTTTACCCAAAGTAACCAAAGTAAACACAAGTACCAGACCCCCCCTCCCATCCTTCATGGTTACCATGCCAGTTTCTGTCCTCGCTCTTTTAGCTAAGTGCCCCTTTCATTTCCTCCTCTAGTCCATCTGTTGTTTGAGCCCAGTGGTCCAGATCAGTTCAGCTTCCAGCCCCCATAGGCTGCAAACCAGGAAGCATATGGGACAGTCTGTTTGTAGAATTAGCAGTCTGGGCTTTGGGGAATAGATTTTCTTTTCTTCCTCAAGATTAGATTTGATTTAGCTTCAGGCTAAGTTTTAATAATGAATTTGAAAGCTTATTTTGACAGAAGGAAAGGCTTCAGGAATCACTTGTGTGTATTTATGTGCATCTTTGTTGGTTTAAACAGCAGCTAGAATTCAATTTATAAGCTCAAATAACCTGAAATTTTAAGATCTGCCCTTTTACTGCAGCTCATCTACTTCACATTAGTATTCTGTTGGGGAAACTGCCTGCTTAAAGCCTGGACGGTAATCCTCCAGGCATTCTCACCCCTAAACCCATTAGAGCAACAATGGTCCCCCTCTCCCCGACTCTGATCGAGTACTTCCCCTCTGTTTAACCCCTCAGGAGGAAGGGGTGGTCGTTCAAGATTACTCCTCTCTGTCTGTGTCTGAGCAGCTGTGGGTAAGACCCGCACACCAAACCCAAACCAATCAGCTTTGTGTGGGACCTGTGTTGTCCAATCACAGCTTTGTGTGACTGCCTCACCAGAATCTGTGGGTCTTTGGCAGCTTTTGACTTGAAATGGTGGGATTGAAGTGGAAAAGTTGCTGATGCTGCAGCTTTTTTAAGATGGCTTGAGCTTTTTGTTGATTCTTTTTTTAGGGGGCATTAAGTAATCAGTGGAAAAGTTTAACACAAGTTCAACACAATAACTTGTGGTGGATATTTGAGTCTGATTTCCAGGTTAGTGGCTTAGACCCATAGACAATAATATATTTAGTAACCACAGTGATATCACCAGTTAGTTTGTGGTCTCTCTGCAATGAGAAGTGACCATATCTGTATTAGAGATGGACTAAGGGTGGATAAACATTGCCAAATAAAAATTGAACCCCCGTACAGTTGCATAAACAGATATATTAGCTGTAAAGATCAAAACTGTGTATTGTACCAGGCTTTAAACATGTTTATTTTAAGTTGGACCTTTTAATATGGGGCTCAATGATGGTTGACTTGCTTTTGAAGTCAGCCTCAATTGGCAATTTCAGGGGATTGCATTTTATAGCGCTAGAGGGAAGACTGCACCAGCCCAAAGCGTTGGAATTTAACAACCTAGAAGTAAGATTTAGAAATCAAGCGTCTTTATCCAGAAGTTAAATATTGTTGCTTTAAATTTAATTGAACATCATAATGCAAACGCTTGTCCATCACAATGAAAATAGGTGTTTTTCCTGATCCTAAAAATCACAGTTTTTCTGTGATAGTTATGCATTTTTTTCAGTTGAAAATAAAGTTGCAGTTGCATGTAGGAGTTATTGCATAAGAATATAAAAATCTTTTTTGTTTATTTTTTGGCCAATTATCATTACTTTTGGTTCCTCTACAACATTAGATCTTAAAAGAGAAGTTTGGTTTTTGCACATTAAGCCTTATAATGAGGATATTTAGGATCATATACAATGTTCTACGGCATTATTTTGTCAAACGGTGTAGTCACAAGAGCTGGAGCTCCTTGCTGACATCACCGTTAGCTGGAAACAACGGAGGATTAGGAGCATTTCAAGCGCTCGGCAGTCCATCCAAAAAGGTCGTATTAAAAGACGAGAGTATCGCCCAATGTTTAGATGTGTCCTTTCGTGTTCCGCCACTAAAACCCAAAGCTAAACAACAGCTTTTAACCCAGAAACGGCTCTT
>JAQLOL010000004.1:22552039-22563011 GCA_029783665.1 Naso thynnoides
TCAGCATAAGACATCCAGGACTCTGGTACTTCTTCTTTTCCTTCTCCGGCATCACTCCACATTCCTCCCTAACAAACTGTACAATGAAATTGCGAGGTTAAAGTGCAGGGTTAGTGCTAAACCGCTGCAACTGAGCACGCCGCCACATAGGGCCAATCTAACCTAATGAGGCTCACATACACGTTTTGGTGGTGGGAGGAAAGTCACGCAGACACGGGGAGAACATGCAAACTCCACACAGAAAGGTCCTACTCCTAGCAGGGTGTCGAGTTCAGGACTCCCTTGATGTTAGACAAGATTCAAGCCCAGGACCGTCTTGCTGTGAGGCATCAGTGCACCACTGAGCCACTGTGTGAGCGCTCCATTTGGTGCCCAAGCATGGCACGCTTTGTCGGCCCTGGCATGGTTGGAGGAGGCGGGCTTCGGCACAGTATGGATGCACATGCATGGAGTGCTGACATCGCTGTGACTGTTTGTTAAGGATTCAACTTAAATTCAGGCAGACAACAGCATGCAAAGTCCGGATAAAGAGCAGAGGAAAAATCTGCAACTGCCTTTTTGTTTGCTGATACCAGAGAACAAATTAAAAAGTTTATTACGAGATGAGAAAAATTACAATTTTTGAAAATACGGGTCTCACTCCACAGATCAGGTAGCTCAAGCATGCCCAGGCCCAGTTAGACTGGAGCAATGTGAGCACAGGGCAGCAGGGGAGAGGGGAGGGGGGACATTTGTGCAACTAGGCCAGGTGTGTGTATGCCCTCAAACAGAATGCCACTGAAACAGTGCTTTCTTCCACAACAGTGAATTAAGTTACAGTAACTTATTTTTCCTGAATGGGACTGTGAGCAGGAAATATTCAGTTGGTTGTGACTTGCAGTCTCACCACTAGATGTCACTTTATCTTATAAACCGGTGTTTATTTTGAATAACCTTCACAGTTAAATCAGGTTTTACAACTATTCTTTAAATAACTGTGCTGATCATTTCACATGCTCCTCTGCTTCCAGGTGAATGGCGTCTGTACTGCGTGCGGGGCGAGGTGTCGGTGGAGGGCCACCTGCTGGAGGTGGCGTGTCACTGCAGCAGCCTGCGCTCCAGAGCCTCCATGATCCTGCTCAACATCAACAAGGCCATCATCTACCTGTGGCACGGCTGCAAGACGCAGCTGCACACTCGCAGCGTCGGAAACACGGCTGCACACAAGATCAAAGAACAGTGAGTTCTGAGGATGACTTTCAATAAATCATCACCAAATACATCCAGTCACAGTGACATGAAATGTTCTTGCACATGGACTGAATTCTGTTTACCTTGTGTTTGTCTCAGGTGTCCACTGGAGGCGGGGCTTCACAGCAGCAGTAAAGTCACCATCCATGAGTGTGATGAAGGAGTCGAGCCTCCAGGCTTCTGGGAGGCTCTGGGGAGAAAAGACAGGAAGGCTTACGACTGCATGCTGCAAGGTACAGATTATATCCATGTGCTTTTGTTACTTACTGATGTATATTTATAATTTTTTTCTCAGACATCATCATACACAAACTCAGGCACAGCTACTTCACTTCAGTTAGACCAAAATTGCAGAGATCATGTATTTTGACAATTTATTTTGGCACTTAAAACTGGCTAAATGAAGTGATGGAGGTGAAATTTCCTTTCATTGGAGGCCTCTTATGTGATTGGATACTGCTGCTTATAATACACCTAAGAGATGTCACTTTT
This sequence comes from Naso thynnoides, assembly GCA_029783665.1. Taxonomy (NCBI): domain Eukaryota; kingdom Metazoa; phylum Chordata; class Actinopteri; order Acanthuriformes; family Acanthuridae; genus Naso; species Naso thynnoides. Next base: position 22,553,762 of record JAQLOL010000004.1, read on the forward strand.
ATGAATAAATTATTATTAAATCAAACAATGAAAGCCAAGCAGCTCAAATCCATCATTGTCTGAACCAGCAGGTCAAAACTTTTCCTTACTCAAAATTACTTGGTTATTTTAAATAATATGTGATCATCAAATAAATAAACAAAGGAAGTACTTGATCAGAAACTACCAAAACATGGTAGTTTTGATCCGGCGGTTAAAGAAACAAAAAGTTTAGATGTGCTCTAAACCAAGCTGCCAAACTAAGCGTAGAGGAAGGATGTATCTCATTACGTGCTGGTTTGTCATTTCCCTTTTCAGATCCAGGTAAATTCAACTTCACCCCGAGGCTTTTCCAGCTGAGCAGCACATCTGGTGACTTTGTGGCGACCGAGTTCTTCCACCTGTCCAGAGCTCCAGACCTGGTCAGCTCTCTGCCCTTCCTGCAGGAAGACCTGTACAACGCAGCCCAGCCAGGTAAGGCTTGAACACCTTAGTTTGAGTCAGTCTGATGTAAACAGTCTTACCCTGACAATTAACTTGTAGTGATGTGATGACTTCTCTCCCTGGCAGCGTTGTTCCTGGTGGATAACTTCCATGAGGTTTACCTGTGGCAGGGCTGGTGGCCTCAGGACAGCGAGAGCACTGGCTCGGCTCGAATCCGCTGGGACGCAGATAGGAAGTGTGCAATGGAGACGGTACTGCAGTACTGCAAAGGTTAGACTGAGGGTCGATAGAGAAAAACTCCACTGATGAACACCCAAAAAACATCCGTAACGTGAAGTTAAATGAAAATATATAGGGGATTCATTGCTTAGGGTAGAAGGAGTCGATTTTAGAAAAACTAAAGGTTTCAGTGTAAATTTTAGTCATATTCCTTGAAGTCAGAATGAGTGTGATGATTTTCTGCTGCAGAGAAGAACGAGAAGAAGCCGCAGAAGTCGTACCTGATCCATGCCGGTCTGGAGCCGCTCACTTTCACCAACATGTTTCCCAGCTGGGAGCACAGAGAGGACGTGGCTGAGATCACTGAGAGGGTCAGCAAAACACACACACACACACACGTTTATAGCACATAATCATCAGTAGGCAGCCAGAATATCGAAACACATCGGGATTTCCTCATCAGGTTTGTTTGTATTTTTCACCATGTTGTCTTCATTCTTCACTTGGAATTGTCTCTCACACATTCTGATGTAAACTAATCGTCCAAACGCCTGCCGACAGGATAAAGGACTCAATGCCTCAATGTTTTCTGTCGTGGCTGCAGGAGGCCGAGGTGTGTAACCAGATCATCCTGGTGGAGGACGTGCTGGCCCGGCTCTGTCAGAACACTTTTCCTCTGGCTCAGCTGCAGGCGCGGCCGCTGCCAGAGGGCGTCGACCCGCTGCGCCTGGAGATCTACCTGTCCGACCAGGACTTTGAGGTGAGGAAACCCACAAACGCTGCAGCACAAAACCTGATTCATCTTTTTATCTGTAGGGGTGAAAATAAATACCTTCTTTTAGAATGCATATGTTGTAAACTTTATCAGACTTTTCAGGATATTCTGATTTTTGTTAATTGCTTTTTTATGTTTTCCTTTACATTTACACTCATGACTCATGACTGAAACATACAGAACAGAGAGATGTGACAAATTATTTTTCAGTTGTGTATTTTCATCAATAAGTAAGTAAACACGGAATGTGAACTTCTTCATCATGATATTTCCAGAGCTGGAGAACAGAAACGGCTTCAGGAATCTAAAACATCAATCAATACTGACATAAATCCATCATCAGCAGGCAGAGCCGCCTGCAGACTCCCACGTGTCACTGCACTTCAAGGACATCTCTGCCGATTTTCAGCCTTATCTCTATCTGTCCGAATCAGAGATATAATGTCGAAACCAACAGTATTTTTTTCAATGTTCTTTGTGTCTCTGGGACGCAGCTTCAAAATTCTTCTTGTTCTTCCTGAAACCAGTGACGTCACTGGTTCCAGGAAGAACTACAAACTGTTTACCCCTCGCCTTTCCCCTCGCACTCCATGCGAGCCAATGGCATGTTTATTTTGACAATATTTTCGCGGTCTGACAGACCGAACACCCCGTGTTATTGAGAACTACGCAATAAAAGAAATGTTCCGATGCGACAGATAAGAACCTTGGAGACCTGGAGAGTACAATTTTGGATTTATGCAATGCATGCTGGTACATGTAGGCACTGGAAGAACAGCTGTGTGAGCAAGACATCTCAGAAAAGTCAGCTTTCTGTCAGTATAGCACAAACTGAAGAATTTATTGCTTTTTAATTATTGCAGCAGACATTTTCCCGAGTTTGTATGTAAAATGGCCTTATACACAGCAAATATATCGGAAGTAAATGACAAGAGTTCATCACAAAACAAACTGTGCTCCATGTTGTCGAAACTGATCATAGTTTGTGTTTAAAACAGTAAAACTATTGGAGGGTGTTTTTTTCCTCTAAATCTAAACTGAATTATTCAACACCTCATCATGTCATTCATCCTAACTCCATCTAACTCTCACTTTACAGAGCAAGTTGTAGGTGGATTCAGGTAAGAAGAGTCTCTCATGTGATGAATGCTTCCTTCTCTCAACACTTCAGCACTCAGTTTCTGTTTCTCTTTGTGTGGATTTGAAGCCTCTGAGTTCCTCCTCTGTCACTCACGTCTCCCGCGTCTGCTGCTGGTTCAGGAGGAAAGTTTCGCGCTCGGCTGCACAATTACGTCTGAAAGATCATCCTAAATACTCACCTGTGCTTTAGATCAGCTGCAGTCACAGAGGATTCAGCACTTCCACTTCTTCACACAAGAGAGGACGAATATAAAATGACACGAGCAAACATAGATTCCATTCCTGCAAGAGAGAGATTAAATGTGACAAATTTTAAGTGCGATATGTTTTTTTTTCTCTGTTTTACATAAATAGTTTTGAGTTTCTGACTGCAAGTCTCACAAACAGAGACTTTCTGAAAAGACTTTGGAATTTGGGAAGTAATTACAGGAATTCTTTTCATTACAGGAATTCTTTTCACCGTTTTCTGACATTTTATAGATGAAACAGTTAGATGATCAATTGAAAAAAATTAGTGAATAGCCTTTGTTGGCTGCTTCCCTAGTAGGTAAAAACAGGTTTGAAAGTGAGATTTTATTCTTAAAATGTCTTATTTTTAATGTCTTGTCCTGGCAGGAATGGGCTGTCATACAAACCTGGATGGCAACCTCAGGTTGAACAATTTTAACACACGCGTCCTTAATGTGAATAACTGTGGGTGTAAATGAGGCGTTTTAACACTGACAGTTATTGTTGTGATAACTGAGACGTTTAATTGTGCAGCTGCTGTTCCTTTCTTCTCGTCTTTGAAGGGTGTCTGTTCTCGACACCTTTGACTGCATCACACTCCTGTTCACTTTTCCACTGCTGCTTTTTCACATACACACACACACGCACACCCACACACACACACACACACACCTGAGACTGCCCTCTCAGTTCAGATAAATGCACTTGTGATTCACCACCAGCTTCCCTGCAGTCTGACTCACTGTCTGTCCGTGAAGCACAAAATGGAGCCTGAAAACACTGAAACTACTTCACTGTGTTTGTCAGATAGAATTATTTTGTTGATGTTTTGGTCCACAGGAAAAATCCACAGAGACACAGATACATTATAAACATGACATCAGTGTGTCGTGCTGTCAAATAGCCGAGAGAGAATTAACAAGTGTAAAGTGAAAAAAGCAAAATATACAAGATATTGCTCATAAAGACCCTTATGATGTGCTTTAATGTCAAAATGTCTACCCTGAAACTACATTTTAACTCTTACATTCAAGACTAAAGAAATCGCTGTCATCCAGTTTACATAACATGTCCTTAATTTAACAGTTCTCAGACTTTCGTCAGGTTATATTTTTAGAGTTTTTCATTCAAGACACCTTGCGTTAAAATGTACCTCGTATCCAGACTGTATCTACAGTAGATATGATTGAGCCTGATTACATTAACACCAGAGTCCACAATGAGAGCTAGCTGAGTCAGACTCTCTGTCCAGTAGGGCTGGGCAATTAACCGGAAATAACCACAAACCAACATTAAGAACCCTGACTTAATCTGGCTGATGTCGGTTAATTCAATTAATGTTTCCCGCATTGTGTGCATTCATGAGAAGTCCCTTTGAAAAAAAACACTATGTCGTGTTTGGTCATGTACCTCTGCCCCGGAGCATGCAAGAGATGCTGCAGAAAAGCAGAAATCAAAGGTATTAACACACAAACACAACCACTTGACCTACTTAAAGAATTTCGTGACGTTGTTGTCAGAGCCCCTTTTGTCTTAACTGAAGCGTTAAACTAAGTGACCCTGTAAACTGATAAGTGATTTTGTTTGTTTCCTTTGTTTGGGAGAAAGGTTGTATTGAGTTACATTTTGATATGTTCAAGTGCTGTTCAGTAAAAATGAGGATTGGGCGAATGTAACGTCGTCATGATGTATTTAAAGTAATTTTGTAAAACCTGGTTTTTTATGCCTCATTAGAAAAAAAAAGATTTTAGCAGTTCAGTAAAGTTTGAAATCATTGTGATTTTGATTTGAAGACATAACGCCCAGCCCTACTGTCCAGCTTCTTCTCTTCGTCTTACATCGTGCTCTTTGTGCAGGTACAAAAAAAAAAAAACTAAAACAAAAATAGAGGGAAGCCATCTGTGTAATTGTGCCATAATATGGACTTTTCCTGGCCTGTTTAAGCAAAGGAAGAAAGACAAAAGCCGAGGAGAGTTCAGTTTTATGCTGCTGCTGCTGTTTCATTTCAACAGAGGGCGGTTTCAACCAGTCCAAAATAGTGGGAGACAAGTGATGGGGAGTTTGAAAACAGAGTTGGGGTTATCATTTGGTGGCTGCCTAGCAACAGGATTTTATTTCTTTAATTTCATGCCACCCATCTAGTTGTTTGTGGACTGAAAGGGAAATGGACTTTGCACTTGTGTTTAACATAGGAACAATGCATCCCCGCCCACCTGAGGAGGTGGTTCGTCCGATCAGATCACATTCTGTCCACAGTGAATTTTGCATGCATTCGCACCTTTACTCTCATGTAATGAAGCACAGTCTGATTGCAATGCCGTCTCACAGAAAATTCATTTGAATGCAAGGTGTCAAAAGTGGTTGAAGCCTTTCCGGTCTAGAAGATTTTTTTAATAAAGGAGAAGTTTGTTTTTTTTGCACATTAAGCCTTATGATAAGATATTTACGATCATACACAATGTTCTACAGCATTATTATGAGAAATGGTGCAGTCCTCAGAGCTGGAGCTCATCATCGTACATGATCATAAATATCCTTATTATATTTTTCCCTTAACAACAACAAAAACATTCAGGTATTTTTTAAGCACTGATGTTTAGCATACAAACTTGAAAGACAAACAAGATTTACTGAATTTTGAGGTCAAAATATTGCAGGTTTTTTTGTTTGTTTGTTTTTTTGTTATTTTTGACTTTTTGGTTGCACTGGTGTGGACTAATGTTTGATGGCTCCACATCTGTTACCAGTTAGAGAGAAATCACCAAAACCTCCCTTGAAACAGTAATCAACAATTCAACAAAGACGCTGCTGAGTTCTGTGTCTTCGTCCTCCTGAGTATTTGACTTCTTTGTCTTTTCTTCTAACTGCAGGAAGCTTTGGAAATGAAGAGGGAGGAATACGAAAGTTTACCAGGGTGGAAGCAAGTGAACTTAAAGAAGGCCAAAGGATTGTTTTAAGTTTTAATCAAAGATGGCGTGCGAAGTGAATAAAGAGAGGACAGTTGAGATGGAAACAGGAAATGCCTCATAAATCTGTTTTGGTGGAGACATGCGAGGACTTTGTACATGAAGGATGAGACTGGAGACGCACTCGCCTTGCTTATAGTCATGTGTTACCTTTCAACTTTGTCGTTATTAAGAAAAACTTACTTCAGAGAGACGGCGAGAACACCTTCTTCGGTTCGTACATGGTGTTTGTGTCACCGCTCATGGACTTGAAGAAAATGTGCACACTAGGACGCTTGGTGTCAGAGTGCCATGCTATGGTTGTGTATGTATGCGTGTGTGATTGTATATAATGTTTTTACGTGTGTGCATGTAATGTTTGTGTACGTGTGTGTACTGTAGGTGCGTCTGTGACTCTGTATCTATGTAAAAACAACCCGTCACGTCAGATGTTGTAAGGAAAGTTGTGTTTTTCTGTCTGGATGCTGTCAGGCCACATAGTGAACTCGTGTTGCTCGGTTTGGTTTGAAGCGGCTGAAGCGACTCCGACCCCGCAAAAACATATGAGATGTAATTTAAAAGCTTGACTTCGCCGAGGAAGAGGAGCAGCGGCTTGACGAATCTGAATGTATAGTGCCTTGCTTTTTGTGTACAGTTTATATACAGAAATTCTAGTCTGCATTTTTAAAGACTTTCTTTGTGATATAAGACATAGTGAAATAAATTACAATAATGCTCAAATCAATCCACGTGTCATTCTGTGTCTCCATGCTTATTAACAGTGTGTCTCATTTCATTCAAAGTTTTAATGAGTTTTGTAATCACAGAACATGTGAGACTTCATTCATCTAAAACAGACAGATACGACATAGCAGAAAAACAATAATTTTTTGCTCTTGTGTGCTGTTTTAAATGTATTTTAAAATATATTCCAAATAGATTTTACACTTTCATGCACAATGAAAGTTCTGCCACTAGAGGTCTCTCTGTCAGAACAATGAGAACACAAGGGGTTATGGGATTTGTTTACTCTCCATTGGACTACAAACAGGTCACTATGTCAGGATGTTAGAACATGAAATGATGGTTAGCAGTGTTGTACAGTAGCTAAGTAGAAATACTTTGTTACTGTACTTAAGTAGTTTTTTTGGATATCTGTACTTTACTATTTCTATTTCTGTAGACTTTTACTACATTTTCCAAAAACAATGGATGCTTTTATTTCATTACACTTCGAATGAGCATGTTAGTTACTAGTTACTACATAAAAAAACAGAAGAAATCCAATAGGCTGCTGGCCAATGACTTTTTTTGTTTGTTTTGTTTTGGTAGCCAATAATATTAGATCACAGGCTGCAAGTAGTTGGATCATTGGTTTATCGTGTTAGGCACGAGTTCAAACAGGTGCTCTTTGGCTATAGTACAAATAAACAGTTGATTTTTACTTTGGGTGCCGCTGTCGTCATGTTTTATGTTTGATTTTAAATAATTTTGTTGGCATGACGTAAAAGCAGTCACCCAGTTGCAGATTCAGCTTGAGCTAAACTTTTGCCTGTTGCGTTCAAGTCAGGTCTTAGGAGCTTAGAAAGCTTTCTGAAAGCACTTTGTTTGCATTTTGTGTTGTGACTGAGACATTCTGTCCTTATGTAGACCAGAGGCTACATAAATGAAGAATAAATTGTTTTTAAAAAGTTAAATTTGACTGCTTTCTACATGTATTTTAAACTTGTACTTTTACTGTCAATACTTATATTCACTGTACTTTCGATACTTAAGTACAATAAATACCAGCTACTTTAAGACTTTTACTTAAGTTATATTCTAATAGGCAACTTTCATTTTTACCACAGTCATTTTTCAGTAAGATATCTTTACTTTTACTCGAGTATGGTTTTTGGGTACTTTATACAAGACTGGTTGTTAGTCCTCATCATGACATCATGTCAAAACGCACTCGACTTTCAGAGTCATAATTGGATCGGCCACTAGATGGAGCCAGATGAATGTTTTGCTGACTGAAATTTGATTTTTCACTTTCATCATATGTCATATAATTTTAACTCACTTGGACATTTTATTTTTTCAACTTGGGATTTTTTTTTTTGGCTATACATGTTTTATTATAGAGTTGGACATTTCTTTCTATATTTTTTTTTTTCATGAAGAAAGTTTGCTGATAATAAAAACATAATCTTAGCCAAAGCCCCTCAGATGCCTTTTTTGCGTGTTTTCATCCCCTAAACTAATCACAGAAATTAACTGAAGAATTTTTAATTTGTCAAAATGTGTAGATTTAATTTATATAAACAGACGGCAGTGAGGAAGTGATTTTTAATTTAATTGTGTGGTTAAAAAAATTCACTGCATTGATTCATGTCCCAGAGATAAATATGTCTCAGGCACATAATTTTTGTCTCCCTTAACTGCCACTGGAGGGCACCAATGTTTCGTTAAGTAAACACTTAGCAGCTATAACAGTTTCTGCCGTCAAATCCCCTTTTGTTTACAACGCAAAGCAAGTCTTCCACCTCACTATAATTACCATATCTTAGCAGCCTAAATAAAGGTACGTAACTTCCCTTCACTGATGTTTTGTCCCGTGGTCTCATTGTAGAATTAGACGTGCAGATTGACACGAACACAGATCGATGAGCGCCCTCTGCCGGCCTGAAGGTGGAGTTGCACGGAGCTCAATTCAGAAACGCCACCTGATGTTTGTGGCAGCGCTTCCGCCGCAGGGACGGACCGAGGCTCAGATTGCAGGTTAGTGACAACGTTGATTTTACGATAGACTTACGACAGAGTGATCTCAGGCACACGATTAACGTTTCAGTGTGATTAATCCTCATATTAAATCCAGTTCATGGTCATATTACAGAGCAGCTTTACGCCATTAAAGTTACGCTGGCAGCGGGCCTGCTTTGTTTTACACTTTTTGTGTCCAACTTCTTTTGAACATATGACAACTACTGCAGCTTCACAGTGTAATGACAGTGTAATGACATTCAGTGTAATGAGAGGTGACGTTAGAAATAAACTTTTCAAAGTTGTCGCACGTAATAAAACGAGTTTGAATCGCAGCATTGACCTGTTGAATTGAATTTGACGGTCAGGTCACCACGTAACGTCACACGCAGAAAGAGCGTAAAGGGGTCCGTTTCATACTGTGGGGGTTTTTTTGTTTGTTTGTTTTTTGCTTCAGTAACTTCTCTGTATTTTTATGCGTGCATGAATTACATGTGCATGACTTCTGTTCAAATAAACAGGCCAAACTGGAGTTTGAACGAATTATCGATGTGTCGGTGGTTAATGTGTAACTTTCATATCAGAGATAATCAGCCTTCGTTGTTCCACTATCCGTTTTGTTGACAATAAACAAACATTATCAATATTTGTTAGATAAGAAAATAAAAAAAATCGAAGGCCAATAATTCATGTTTCCTTGCATTTCTTTTTTTACCTTTGTGAAATTAAGTGATTTATTAACAATGGAATCCTGTTAATAGTTTACTCAGTGATG
>JAQLOL010000004.1:22568112-22578813 GCA_029783665.1 Naso thynnoides
TTTATTGCATGTTTAAAATTCTATAATTTTGCATTTCACAGTTTTTAAGTCCATATTAACAGTGTAAAGCAATTCTTATCAGTGTAACTTGTTTGGAAATCTAGTGCCAACTGGAGTACAGCTCTTTTACATCTGGTGCAGTGACAAGGAAGAAAAGGGCAGAGCTTGTCCACCGCTAATTAGCTTAGCTCAAACACTGGTTGTCAATGGGAAGTGCTAGCCTGCCTCTGCCCAAAGTCATCAGATAAACTTCCCAACAACTCTAAACAGTCATGTGTGCTTGTTGTGACTTGTTTATATGCCATGTTATGTTAATTATAGACACAAAGTAGCACTTCATGTAATTTTAATTTTTCAGCAGCCATTTTGTTTTGGTGACCTACTTACATTAACATAAGCGGTTGTTTGCGCATGCACCCTGCGGTTTACTTCCAGGACGTATTTGATTCTAAAATTACATAAAGCGCTAAAAATAACATTAAGTGGTAAATAAACAAGTCACAACAACCACACAGGACCGTTTAGAGTTGTTGTAAATTTATCTGATCACTTTAGGTAGAGGTAGGCTAGTACTTCCCACTGACTACCGGTTTTTGAGCTATGCTAATTAGCGGTGTGCTAGCTCTGCCCATCTCCTCCTAGCAGTTGAAAGCATGGTGTCTATCTGCTGGTCTGGAATCGAGGAGGAAGACAAATAACAAAACGAAACCCCAAACCATTCAGAAGCGTATTGTTGTCTGTCTTCTGCTGCTAGGAAGCAGGAAACTGCTGCAGCGGCTGACTAAGGCTACGTTCAAGGGACAAAACAGCAGCAGGTGATTAATGTGAATAAAAACAGATAAGGTGTTAATCTCAATCTTTTAATCAGTCGCGATCAACGCTAATTTTCACACATTTTGAATGCACACGTTTTAGTTGATGCTCTGACTTCCTTGCCGAGCTTTAAATCGTTTGCTGCAAGTGTAGTTTTTGATTTACATCCATTTCAGTTTTAGAGTTTTTAACAAACTTAAATGATTTTATGCAACCTAAAAAATATATCGTGAAAGCATCCTGTGCTTTTAGAATCTTAAAAAACAAACCAAAAAAATCCATATTCAAACACTGAGTCTGAGTCAGCTGGGATCGACTTAAAAGCACAAATATTAAGTGAAGATTTGACTCAACTATGTCTCTGTTTGTTATAACCTGATATAACCTAATACTGCAAATCACTGTTTAAAAAGTGTGTTTGAAATAAATGAGTCGAGATGCAGGAGGATGTAAGATGACGATGCTAAGATGAATGTTTGTTTGTGTGTTTGTTCATCCCTGTGTGTTGGGGAGGTTGAAGGAAACACACTGTACAAAGCAAACATAGGAAAAGGAGGTAAAAGTAAGAGATTTCTTATTCCCCAGTAAAAACAAGTGTGTGCAGCCACACACTCACCTGGGAGCTGCAGGAAACTGGATAGGCTTTCACATCAAGACATCAGCCAGCAGCCTGGGGAATACAGCGCAGGAAACATGAAACCCAATCCCTTCCTGTCCAGCCCTCAGTGTGAGTGTGTGTGTGTGTGTGTGAGAGAGATCATATCGTGTCACGTTCTTATGATTATGTGCGTGGAAGTTACTGTACACATGTGGAGCAGGGCAGCGCTGATAACGTCTGTTCAAGCTCAAACACTTACCACGATAATGAAGCTGCAAAATAAAACTATGGGTGTGCATTTAAATATATCTTAACCTACTTGTTTGTATGTACAGATATGCATGCACCGTGGATATTTGTGCATGACGTAAAACATTTCAAACCAGTCTTGCATCAGTTTGTTGTCTTCTAGTAAGCAAAAAACATCAATTGTGACCTTAAATGTCAATAAGACATCAATCAAACACGTGAAGACCAAAATCAAGAATGATAAGAGCTCTGATGTCCAGCAGTAAAGACTTATTACTCATTTAATGCTGAGGTCAGGCTACAAGATATTTTTGTTTGTAAACTGTTCACTGTGTCGGATTAGATAATTATAGAGTTGTGACGGTTGTAAACCAGATTATTACCGTTGACAAAAACTAAAGAAATAACAAAAACTACAATAGAACAAACATTTTCACTGACAGAAATAAAAAAATGACTCTTTTCAAAAAAATTAATAAATAAAAATAAAACAATAACAAAGTGTAGGTCTACAAAAGTAATTGAAATAAAACAAACTTGGAGAAAAAAATATTTGCATTTTTTTTTTGTTTTTTGATTTTTTTTGTCACAGTATTTCCAGTGAATATTGAATCCATCTTTTAAGATCTATGTTTCTTGTCCCAATCCCCCGACTCAGCAGTAATCCTCAGCTCTATGATGCACGAAAGCATCTTTCAGCTCCTTGTTTTATTTTTTTGCCCCCAACTTTACTGTTTTGGTTCTCTCTGATCGTTCATTTTTGGCTGCAGCAGGCAGCTGATTAAAGACCCAATAAAAGTGTTGGTGTGTGTTTCTGCTGCCCCCTAGTGGCCATTAAATTTGTTAATGCACTTTTGAAGTATGTAATTTATTAGGTGTGTCTTGCTGTCAGTTTATAAAAAAGCTTTAGACATTTTGAGACATTCTAAAAGGAAAAATCTTTACATCTGCAACAATGACTAAATTTACAAAACAGTTTATGAATATTTTTAAGTTGTCTTATTCATACCAGTCAAGATTCCAGTCAGTTTTCCGTCACTTATTCATTACCTCACCTCTTTTCTGTTTTATCATACATGCTTTAATAAGTTTTCATGTGACTATAAATGTTTCTAAAACCTCTGTGAGCCAATGAATCTTTCACATCGAGTAAAACCATGACAACACCATCGTGGAGCCATGAAGTTTTCGCCTTACGACAGCGCCGCAGGTATGACATGCCTGGAGGAAAGAAAATCAAAGACATGTGGCTTTAATGTGGAGCAGGCCTGGAGCAGAGACCTCCACGCAGCCTGGCGACCTTGAAAACACACCTCAGGATGGAAAAGCAGCACGGAACACACACATTCCCCAAGACAGATATCTCAGGTATGCAGTGCGGTTTGACTTCTGCTCTTACCTACTAGACACACGGTCGAAGGCGTGCAGTGTGGGGAATGGTTTCAACACAGTTTCATTTCATCTGTTTGCCGACATCAAATCTGGGTTAAATTGTTTTGGCTTTGCTTTAGTGCAATGCAGCAGGGGACAGAAATTCACACAAGTGAAATAAAACTCCAAACACACGTGTTCCTATGTAAACCCTAAACTGCCTGCAGCTGCTGCAGCTGCAGATGCATACATGATACAGACAGGGGCAGAGCTTATGTGGTGGCACGTGGGGCCATGGGCCCCTCCAGTTGTCACTGGCTCTTAATGATGCCAATCACTGTGTAAAGCTGATCGCCTCCCGCTATTGTTTGATAAAAACAAAACAAAATTGAAACCTGGAAGTGAACTAAAAGTTTATTTTGAAACACAACGTACAGGAAGTGGTTCTACCAACCAAATGCTGTAATTTCACCTCATTAATGAACTGCTGTCTTCACGGAGTTTTGTTTCCCCCTGATATGAGATGTTTTGGTTGTTTATCTTGAGGAAACTCTGGCATGCATTTTAAGATTTTTGTGAGAAATGTTTGCCTCCTCCCCTCAGAGACGCTGCAGTTTCACCCATCAGATCAAAATAACCGAGCTGTGATTTTAGTCGTGACAAGGCCGAGTGGATGTCTGGGCTATGAAACAAACATGAAGGGATTACAAGAGAAAGTTCTTGCTTGAGTGGAAAGAAATGTTGATGACTCACAAAAATAAAACTAAAAAACTAAATAAATATTCTTTAGAAATCATGATCATGTTGGGCGTTTTTTAACACTAAACTAATCCCAATTTAATAACTCTGGAGTGGTCGTGTTTTTACAGTGTATGAGGACAGTTATTAATTTTTTGAGGAAGAATGAGACAGAGACACTGGTTATATAAGAAAGAGAGATAACTGTCTTTTTCTAGGTGCAGTGAATTTGCTCTAAGTTTGAATTTAAGATGCCATTAAGATAAGGTCACTGTGACTGCAGATGACTGTGGATTAACCGAAAGCTCCTATAAAATTAACAACCTGCACTTAACTTTTACTGCATGAACTCTGTTTTACCTTTAAATCTTTTTCTCTCTCTCTGTCCTGTAAAAGTCTTCAAAAAAAAAAAAATCAGACCCACTGAAATTAAAATGCGTATTTCCTTGTGATTTAATTTTGCCTTGATAAATTTGATTTTCTCTGCTCTCCGTCACAGTGGGAGCTGGTTTACATTTGTAGACGCTTACATGCCTTTTTTTCCACCCACAAAAGGATAAGATTTGCATAAATGTGAAAAAAAAAACTTCACTATTTTGTATTGTGTGTTTTGAGATTTGGAAAATGTATATAACACCCTCATTATATCGATTAGGATGTTAACATGTATCTTCGCAAAACTGCAATAAAGACTTGGCGTTTTTAGAATTTCTTTTCTTCTCTACAAGCAGTGGTACAAATTGTTGGCAACCTGCTGCAACTTGCAATCAAAGGTCCAATGATTGAAAATGCTCTTGTCAACGACATTTTTTCAATGAAAGATGTAGTCAACTACATGAAATTGCAGAAGTCACAGTCAGTTTAGCTTTAGTGATGTTTAGACCTTTTCTTCTTAAATGGATGGATGGTGGAATGAATGTACAGGCAGGCAGGTGGGCAGTGGGCGGGCGGACGGACGGACGATAGCTGGGTGGTTGGGTGGGTGGGAATAAATGGATGGATTGATGGATGGACAGGACGGACAGACAGAAAGACAGACAGACAGACAGATAGATAGATAGATACAAACAAAACAAAAAAACAAAAGGAACATTGTTGGCGATACAACAGAATATTGTAAAGTCCCTTGTTGTGCAGTAAACAAATATCCTGAAAAAGAAATTAACATTTGTGAAATCTGTAATACTAATAAATGCTAGTGACGGTAGCTGTTAGTTTGTTTATTATTTATCTGTTGTTTATCTTTGCTTGGACACCAAAGCAAATGGAGAAGTAATTACTTTAACAGTTCTTCATATTGTGCATTTTTCACAGTCCTCCTCTGCCCCATGAACACGTTGTCTTCATGCGTCTCACTGAGTCTCGTCTGGTTGTCATACAGTGCATTCATCCATTATTTGCACATGTGAAATTCCTCCATGGAACCGCAGGATGTTAGCAGACAATGTTGGCAGCATGTCTGCGATGCAAATCTCCAAAAAAATAAGACATGCTGGTGCTGAATCCTCTTTCATCTACCTGTCCCAGCCGTCCCGGCAGAGTCCATGAAGTCCCCGCAGGTTTCATTCTCAGTCTTCAGCTGGGAAAGTACCACACCAGGTGAACACAGAAATTCACATATGTTTAAGTCATCATGTGACCTAATGTAGGTGTAAAGTTTCCTGCTGTTAGAAGCGAACACACATACACACACACACAGAGCGAAGATTTCTCTCTGTCCAGCTGGAGACTATTAGTGCTTCTGCAGCCCACAGGAAGTCAGCCATCATTTCAGGCTGACAGGTACATGGAAGGATCTCACCGGCTCTCAGCTCTGCTGTTCTGCTCACACATCAGCTCTGTAATTCTTTACAGCATCCTGGCGTTCACTGCTATCATCTGTACAATCAGCTGAAGGGAAACAACTCGCTCAATGGAGTCGTTTCTCACAAGATGAGACAAAGTCCAACCGAGAGGCAACACATCTGATTCTTTTAACCTGTGTTTATCCTGGCAGTTCGCTGACAGTCACCCTGCTTCACATCCATACACTTGCCAGTAAAACATAATCTTCTGCCGTACAGTCACTGAAGCAGTCGGGGGTGGGAACATTACTTTTCCACACGTTGTTCAATCATGGCGATCGGTTCAGCTAAAGACATCATAAATTACAGACTACAGACACAACCTGTCTGGAAGTGGAAACTGGAGCACTGCACATGTGTGACATCACTGCAGCAGCTGTGAGGAAGCTGCACCGAATGAACGGACAACATCAGCTGTCTTTGAACGCCGCTTTGACTCGTAGGTCATCAGAGAGGCTGTTCAGAGGAAGATCAACCAACACCAGAGAACATCTCTGAGCAGAGACTTTGGTTGCAATTTCCCACCCAGAAAACACCAGTTGTCATCATGTGACTCATTTTTTAATGTTTTGGTGCTGAACATCTCCGCAGCTATTGGATGGGTTGCCATGAAACTCCCTTCGAGAATCGTTCTTCGACTTTTCCTGTAAGCACTACGCGTGCATCAAAGTTTCATTTATTTTGTGAAGTATACGTCATGCCTTTGTTATGTAACATTAAAACTGAGCTGTCTGAAAGTCTCATTTATTTTGATTTGCAACAACAAAGACTGACACATAATACAGAATATGTGGTTTTAATTTATTGTTCCATAATAATTTATGATGTTGCCATCTGCTGTGGCAGTGATTTCATGCCAAGAAAGTACCAACAGAAGTGAGTTCAGTTAAATTCATCATATGCATGTACTGGTGCAAAAATAATGCTGAAAATGTGCGCTTGTGCTCATCACACCAGGTCTGTAAGGAGGCTTCCAGCTCCTGACAAACATCTGACACCACAGATGGCTCAATGAAACAGCTGGTACACACACACACACATACACACACCTACACACACACACACACACACACACAAGGCCTGTGAAGCACAACGACCCCCTTCAGGAGGTCACATCTGTCCTTTTGTGTTATTTGCCTGAAAATGCAAGTATAGCATCGGCACAATAGAAGAAGAAGAAGAAGAAGAAGAAGAAGAAGAATGAGGAGGAGGAGGAGGACAAGAAAAAGACGAAGAAGAAAAAGGAGAAGGTGAAGGAGGTTATACTGACCTCAATACAGAATGCTATTAAGTCCATTTTTTAAGCCTGTCTCTATAATGCATCCTAAAACATTATGAACACTGAAACTTTATATGTGTTTATGGTTGGTTAACCCTAACCTTACTTATAACTTTGATTTTACAGCATTATACAGTATTATAACTTATTATTAACGTGTTCACAATGCATTTCAGAGGGATGCTTTACGTCAAGTGTTACCTTTTGTCATATTTCTGTGTCGACATGAATCAAAGCAGCTGACTTGCAAACAAGAGCTCAGAAGCAGATGAGATTTCAAACGTCTGGTGCAACTGATGCGGAAGGTGTTGGGTTTCACCCCTGAGTGAGGTCTTGCAGGGATAACATATTTATCTATCTTAATGGCACACTGGCTCTTAGAATTGCACAATGGCCATATATTCTATTACAAAGTAGAGCCTCTGATGTCTGAAGGTATCCTGTTGATGCAGGTTAGCAACATCAGACAGCATCAGGCCTCATTTGTGTCACTGCAGTCTTTACAAATGACACTTCTGTGGCTCCATCCTGTTAAAAGCCTCCAACAGATTATCTCAGCTACTTTAAACCCAATAATAACCTCTTAACTCTTAAAATACTTTTTTTATAGATTAAAAAAAAAAGATTTAATTGCGTTTTTTATTGAACTAGTTTAATAAAGTTTTAATGACTAAATTTAGCCAAAACAATGAGCTAACAGATGCAGAAACACGGCAAATCTGAGACTTGTTGCGTCCGATGAGAATTACCTGTAAGTTATTCTCCATGTTAGACACTTTTCACGTTACACATAGCCAGTAAATGCATTGTTGATATAAAATATTGATCGATGCAGATTAGGAAAACTTGTGACATAAATGTTCAAAATATCATCAGAAGACACGTGATGTGAAGCTGGTTCTAAGTTTTATACGCCTCCCAGACTTTCCCCTGCCGTGAACTGCAGGAACGTCACACTCTTTCCTATACTGGAACTGAATGTCTCCAACGAACATAAATCGCTAACAGAAAACAGATGCATATGAATAAAAAGTTTGGAACACGCAGTTTTGGGAAAGAAATGCATGTAACTGAAGACTGAATCTTGGAAGTGTGTATGACTTGCTCCAGATGCCGGTTGCTGCATCGATTCCCTCCCAAGTGTTGCACAATAAAGTTTGTTTTTGTAGTAAATATCCACATTCAGGAATTGATGTGAAATTTGAAGAGAGAGGTTTCTATGAGTGAAATTGAACATTTCAAGCTTCAGCTAAGAAATATCATCTGTGACAAAGTTCCTTTTCCCAGTTCCACAATTTGACTAACATGTTTATCTCCTTGTTCTACAGAATGGGTTTTTGAAGCACATCTGCTACAATGTTTGCAGGAGAAGTGACTTTTTTTTCAAATATTTAAACAAGAAGAAACGTGTTTTTAGGGCTGTTTCTGATCTGGTGTTCTGGTTGGGACTTTCTTCTTCTTCAAAAAAATTTAAAAAATAAAAATAAAAAAACAGACTTGAGATGCAAGTGCTGAGAAAAATTTGGAACATGTCAGTCACAAAAAGGACAATGACAGTTACATGTCCTCCCTACTTCCTCGAGCTCTTTTTCTCTTAATGGACCAAATTATTACTTTACACCACAACTACAGCTCATGTCAAAACAATGTTAAATACAGTAGATTAATTTGGCCACATGAGCAAACCACAGACACAATCCTTTTTGATCGAGTGTGAACAAATTCAACAGGTTGTAATTGCTGCTGTGCTGGTGCAAGACAGAATTTTCAAGATGTCATCTTTAAATGCACTTTAAGCAGTTCAGTTGCGGTGCCTTGCTTAAGGGCAGTGAACAAGCGGGAAGCTTTCACAGCCTTCGCACTGTTGAAGTTTCAAATTAACACATTTTTGCTGCCCTCATTGCACACATTTACAAACTGGCGTTCACTTTCATGAACAAGTATTTCCTTTCACCTCCACGTCTCAATGTGTGTGTCAGACTCACAACACATTCACTGACGCAAAAGATATAGCAAAAAACAGAAGAGGTGCATTTTAGGATGTACAGCTCAGCATGTAGGACAGTGTTTGACAGGCTGTCACACTGAAGTTATGTTTGTGTGAAAAGAAAAAAGATTTCTACAGGCACACGTTTCAGAAAAACTGTTTTCTCTGTGACCTCAGATATACTGATACATGAGCTCAAATGTTTTTTTGCCATAAAATGCAAGTTTAGCAAATGAAAATAATAAACGGCTCATCGTGCTGAAGACAGAGTTCTCTCGAGTGTCGGAGCGTAGACCCGGTTTCAATTTCCAGATGACAACCTGAATGATTAAAATGACTGACATAATTCACTCAGTCACTTTTCCTTCACATTGTTGATCTTTTTCAATCCTGTAAGGTGACAACAGCCGTGATTTGCCCATTTCATTAAAAATGCCAGTGTGAGACGAGCCCCTTAAAAGCCCCCGAAGTGCAATTATCTGCAAATTAAATATGCTGCCATGCTATTATCACAACCATTTCCTTCTGCCTGGCTGGATCTCCATTCATAATTTAATCTTTTATGCACTTCCCCTGTTCTAGGTGTTACAGCGCTCCTGGCAAGGTAGACGGAGAGGGGCAGGCAGGAGACTTCCTGCAGGCACGGAGATGACTGACTGGACTTGTTGTGGGTCAATTATCTGTTTAAGTGGTTGTACTTGTAGTGTTGTTTACACGTGGGTCAAAACTGCAGCTGGAGAAGAGCTGCTGGGTGTTTTTATGACACAAAACCAAGAGAGACAGACAGAAAGAGAGATGTTGGTGTGTGTACGGCTCTCCTTTCTAAGACAACTGGCCCTTACATGGGGTCTTTCTCGACCATTTTTGTATGTAGTGTGTTTAGTTTGACATATCTTAAAGTACTGTAACTTTTCATTGCATTCATGCATTTTAAATTCAACATTAATACAAATTCCAGTTCTTTAAATTTGACTGTATTTGTCATCAGAATCTGACAGTACAGATGAACCAAGTCTGTTTTCTCTCTGACATTTAAACTAAAAAGAAGTTACACAAACATAAGGCTAAACATCACATGACACGAGCACAAGAATTTATGCGTAAATCACAGAAATGTTCAGTCCTCAGGCATCTTATCTGACATCTGTTATAGGAAATTCTCAAACAAAAAAACAGAAAAATACTAGGATTATTGAAACATTTCAATTTAATAAAAATAAGCCTCTTTAATTACCCCTTAGAAATAAAAAATAAGACACTAATAATATTCAACATAATCTGTTAAGTTTGTTAATAGGGCAACTCTGCCAACTTTCAACCTTATCTCTATCTAACCGAAATAGGGATATAATGTGAAACCTAGCAACACATTTTTTTCAATGTTCTCTGTGTCTCTGGGACGCAACGTCAAAATCTCTTGTTCTTCCTGGAACCAGTGACATCACTGGTTCATCGCTGTCACTCCAGGCAAGTCAGCACCATGTTTGTTTGGAGAGGTGGTCCAAAAAAAACCCTGGTTATTGAAAACTATGCAATATTAAATAAAAGAAATGTTCCAATGCGATGGATAACAACCTAAGAGACCTGGGAAGTACTGTTTTTTTTGTGTGTGTGATGCAATGCATCCTGGTACATGTAGGCACTGCAAGACCGGCTGTGTGAGCAGGACGACTCAGAAAACTCTGCTTTTGTTGTCAGTATAGCACAAACTCAGGAATTTATTGCTTCAACTGACTACAGTTACCGTCAGCATTGACTGGACATCCACATGAAAAGTGGTGGATTTTACTTTTAAGTAGAGAAACGGGAATACAGAAAACAG
>JAQLOL010000004.1:22599166-22619763 GCA_029783665.1 Naso thynnoides
ATTTAAGGAAACGGCACATGGAAAAACAAACAAACACATATGATAATATATGAAAGGGTCACTTCAAAAATAGGCCACTAGTCAAAATAATGTAGAGGAGGCTGTTTTACTGATTGTCAATACAAAGATAGCCACTTAATTTCCTTAATTCAATGACTTATTATTTAATAACTTAGTAGTTTAGCGCTAAACTAGCGCTCATAACAACTGGGTGCGTCTCCTGTCCTTACCTGAAGGGCAGCTCTGCTGATTTTTAACCATATCCCATCTGAATTAGGGATTTAACATGAAACCCAACAATATTTTTTTTTTTTCAGTGTTCTCTGTGTCTCTGAGATGCAGCTTCAGAATCTCTCATTCTTCCTACAAACGGTTTTCGTCTCACCTTTCCCCTCACACTGCAGGCGAGTCGGCGCCATGTTTGTTCGGAGAGGATTTTCTGGCTCTGGTGAACCAAAAACCCCTCGTTATCGAAAACCGTGCAGTATTAAATAAAAGAAACCTTCCACTGGGACGGATAACGACCTGAGAAACCTGGCAAAGTGATGCAATGCATCCCGGTACATGTAGGCACTGCAGGAACAGCCGTGTGAGCAGGACGACTCAGAAAACTCCGCTTTTGTTGCCAGTAGAGCACAAACGGAGGAATTTACTGCTTCAGTTCACTGCAGTTACCGTCAGCATTGACTGGACATCCACGTGAAAAGCGGTGGATTTTCCCTTTAAGAAATTTTATGAATTTTATTTGTCATAAATTGTAGTCTGAGAGCATTATAAGTCAAAGTGTCAGGCAGAGTTTTACAGATTTCTAGAAATTATGGCAAGTAAATCTAGAGAAGGAAAGTCTGACCGCCTCAGTGCACAAAGTCTGGGCCATATGGGCTGAAAATTACACCGCAATATTTTTATTCCATATCCCAATACACATCTGTAATCCAGTATTTGTAAACCTCTTCAAAAGAACGTCTTCAGTGCTGGAAGTGGGGGACAGAATCGAACTTTAAATTTTTTTGACCAAATTCCCTCTCTGACGTGACAGTATTGTAAGGATGATTATCGGAGCTTTCAAAAAAATACTAACACAGCCTCATTTTTAATCGTAGTCATTAGTAATGTGGATTACAGAGGTGATCAATAGTCTCATATCTCAGCACAGAATATCTTATTGTCGGCCTGCGCTCATAACAACTGAGCATCTCAAATATTATCGTAAAGGGAAACTCACACTTGTGTTCTTGTTTCCAAACCAAAGTGTCAAGAAGTGACTTTTTTTTTTTTTTTTTTTTTTGTGGTTTAAGTTTCACTTTACACAGTTATGCTGCAGTGCAGTGAACCAGAACTGTTGACAAAACAATTTAGCAAATCATTAGCAGACAAATGAGGTAATCTGTCACTTTTGCCGGTTTGAGGCAGAGTGTGCGTGCGGTGTGTGTGCGTGCGCGCGCGTGTGTGGAAAAACATCCGAGATTTTCGTTGTAGAAGAAATGAAGAAAACACTGGATGTGAGTAACAGTTCAGACTGCAGTTTGTCCTTGAATACCTTTTTTTTTTATGCACGAGCAACGCCTACTTATAAAAAAGTGTGTTTTGGAGTCATTCCCTGAAGTTATGATCTCATTTATATCGAGCCACATTGCAGTTTGCCTCAGAGGGGACTGCGAGTCGTTTCGGCGTGTTTCTGTGCTGCTTTTGAGTTCCAGTTGCGTCCGAACGACAGCTTTCTCAGCTCTAAAACAACTAGCTTTAATCTGTCTGGTGTCCTTGATATTTTATTACAGTCGCTTGGCTGTGCTCTCCTTCTTTACAGAGACAGTGTGGACCTTGTAGTCTCTTCGCGACAGGCCTGCAGAGACCCCCAACAACCATCAAATCCTCTGTGGTCGCTTTTTTCCCCAGTTAAACCCCTTAAACACACATCACACTCCACATCAGAGTGTACAGCGTCAAACTATTATTTCCTTTTTAAATCAAGTAATACAGAGACGCACGTGTGACCAAGAGAAAAGAGGAAAGTATGAAGTCGTTTTTTTTCTACCCAAACTTAACCGTCTCAGTGAATTTTTTTTTTCCCCCGGCTCCACCTCATCAGTGTTACTGGCAGGTGTCGACCCTCCGTGTGCAGCGCCCGCCGCCGCTGCCACGTCGGTCACAGCGACGTCATCCAGCACATTTCCTCTTTGCTTTGAAGTGCTGCGTGTTTGTGTATGAGTGCACTCTCAGCTGGGCTGTAATCTAACACTGCAATTTAGGGACTACAGGAATGCGGCCTGGTGTTAACATACCTTGTTAGGATAAACACAGCGGCCTCCTCCCGGGTTCAGACCGCTCAGACTCCAAGTCCGCCGGAGCGTCGGCCTTCGCACGTGTCCGCCTGCCAGCCTGTGCTGTCTTTGGAAGTATAAGGAAATGTTTGGATGTTTAAAGGAGTTTTCTTTTAGACAAATAAATGTTATGTCTACGTTCAGATTCACCCACTGAAACCCATCTGTACCCTCTAACAAATGTGCAAAGTGTATCAAAATGGTGCATGGGTCCATTTTTTAGACCCAGCCCCCGCCCATATACCCGTAAAGCTCCCCACCAGAACTAACCGGTTAACCATCAGTATGTCTAAGGCAAAATAATATCCTAAAAATATAAGGTATCCCTGTATAATTAAAGAATAAATGAAAAACACTGTATGAGTAAATCTACAACTTATATTGTAGCGTGGACAACTCACTGTTCACTAGCATGAATAGTGAGGATTAATTCGCAATCATGTGATTAAGTGAAATTCACCACGATTTAAATTATTGTGAGTGCTGACGAGGTCAAGGGCATTTCTCAGTGACTTTCAGAATAAAAGTAACTGAATAATAGTGATTTATATTGTTCATCTTTTTAATTTGTTTTATTCTGAAAAACAAAAATACATTTTCTGATCTCACCCACTGATCCACACCGGTGCAGGACTCCGAAATTTTCTGTCCTCCTCCGAAAACAACAGATCATTTTTTTTTTAATAGGTATTTGAAATCAAACTTTTCAACTTGTTTACTAGCTCGCTGTCTTCTTTGTCTTCACTGACACTTTGCAGCGTATCTTAGCCGTTACTGCTTTCTGTTTATCAGTCGAATAGTGTGAAACCACCTGAGAACATGTGCAGCCTCAAGTGCTGCACTACATAAATGAAACAGAGAGCCACTCATAGTAAAAAAAAAACAGCTCATAATGCAACTAGAGAAACATTGATATGTGGGTCCAGGCTCTGCGTTTGGAGGCAGTTACGGTTTTAGAGCAAATGTTCAATTTCTTTTCGTGTATCGCACAATAATAACCTCAGACGTAGGTTTGGTTTTATTATACGATTCATTTCACTGACGCTGGTGCATTCACAGACGTGTGTTTACAGCAGCCCTCCGCAACTGTTCACTGACTGCTGTTTTATATAATTTATTGGAGAGAAACAGGCTGATGCGATGAAAGTGCTCTGAATGACTGTTGTGAAGGAATACTCTTATCTCCTGTGTGACAGGCTCTTTGATCAGCTTGCTGTTGTTTGATGCGCGGATGAGTAGCGTTCTCTCAGTGTCTGGTATTTATTCAGCTCCCCTCTGTAGTTACTGAAGCTGTAATGCTCCATTAATGTCTCGCTTGTCGTACAAGCGGGCTTTGCATCATCTTGTAAGGACGGTGATCCTGCAGCTGAGCTCATTGCCTGGCATTGTGTGCGACTAGATTCTGTTTACCAGCGCCTCGAGACCGCAACGCGCTGCGTGCATGGCTCGAACGCACCGTGTTTTATCTCTCTTCGGCTCTGTGCGTATGAGCCGTTTGCTCTAGGTCGCCTCCAGTTAGCAGCCGTTAGCAGAACAGAGGAGTCATGTGAGTTTCCAGCCTCAGAGATACTAATAAGCATTTATTTGTGGCTAATCGGCCTCGCCACGGGCTGGTTCACTCACTTCATCGGTCTGACACCAAATAACAGATGAAGTATTATCCTGTTTAGTGCGTGCAGTAACATCAAATAGCCAAGGACATTTTTCACATTAGAAACTAGTGATTTTATGTGTTTGAGTGGATGTGGCTCCATGCTTGTAGTCTGTTAAAAAAAGGGAAATGGTCGTCAATTGGTTGGGGGCGACATTAGCTGTTAACTGATCCACAGCCATGGGTCATTCATGTTACTTTCTCCTTGTACTAAAGAGCCTGAGGCTGTGTGTGTGTGTGTGTGTGTGTGTGTGTGTGTGTGTGTGCTGTTTCCCTTGCACAAATGGGCCAGTGGAATGACAAAGCACTACAGGATGTCTTTAGCAAGTCAGCAATAACAACTCCCATCGCCTTTTATGGTCCGGAGGGGGAGGTGCGTCAGGGCTACTGATGCTGCCTCTGTAACTAATTGAGTTGTGTGTGTGTGTGTGCGCGTTTCTGTTTGTGTGTGTGTGTTAGCGTCTAGGTGGGAAACCGCTACTTTCCTCCAGGCTTTGCATAACAACACGATCCTGCTTGTTTGGATTTACATGCATTAACACGGAGCTCGTGAGAGAGAAAATTCAGCAGTTCCAGCTGATTCTGTCGCGTTACAGTCCGATGACGTCAGCCTGATAAAGTTACCTTGACAGATCCGGTGTAAAACGATGACTCAGTGCGGCCTAATCAAGGCTCAGGCATCAGCTTAAAAGGAGGCCGAGTCTGGATCATTTTACTTTACATGTGCCATGCAGCAACTTTTAGCTGTGCTCATAACATGGCTCACGGACTTGTAAGTTGTATTTAACAAGACTGAAAGTGAGATAAACATCAGCCTCATCTGTGGCCTTCGTAAGTTTATCTGCCGCTGCTGCTGGTAATCAGGGTTGAACTGGAGAAGTTTTTACAGGTAAGCTGTGACAAATGAAACAATCTCTTCATTTACTGAACACCACATTCAGAAATGTGCCACAAACAAACGACAAACGACTAAAAACATCAGCCAGCACAGGCAAGCCTGTTGTCATGCAGGTGTGATTTGCCCCCTGCAACTTAGAAACGCTCACCGTAAGAACTATTTTTAGTCCAGTGGAAGGGAAATGTGCTGCCCTCTGAGCTGATACGAAACCAAGAGCAACTTATTATCATGCCATTCAGGCTGTGCTGCACGGAGAAGTCTAAAAAAAAAAAGCCAAAAAACACTGAACGTTAGAAATTTCCTGTGTCACTTGTTTTGAAAACTTTCCAAAGCTAGTCCCCCCTCGGAGCCACCCGCAATCTCAGTGGTCTCGGAGAGGTCAGAGGTCAGTGGAGCAGCCCTTGAGTTGTGTCACCCCCGAAAGCACATGTGGAAAGACCGTGGCACCGAATAAACTCTGTGCTGAGTGAAGCTCTTTGAAAGTGTAAAAATGGAACTCCATAGATTAGAGCCTAGTTTTGATACCTGAAGCCCATCATGAGTCACTCCAGTCCTCCAGTGCCATTTCATGCACGCCTCAATAACTTAAAGGGATATGCCAACTTTTTTTTTTTTTTTTAACATTCTGTTATTTGCCTCCCTCTGGAGTTCCAGACAAGAGGACAGACACCATTCTCTTGACTGTGTGTGCAGTAACAAGGAAGAGACGGGCAGAGCTGGCACACTGCTAATTAGCTTAGCTCAAATACTGGTAGTCAGTGGGAAGTGCTGGCCTGCCTCTGTCTAAAGTCATCAGATAAACAGTCCTGTGTGCTCGTTACGACTTGTTTATTTACCACGTTATGTTATTTTTAGACCCAGATTAGCACTTTACGTAATTTTAGAATCAAATATGTACCGGAACTAAACCACAGGGTGCATGCACGCCAGGAAAAAGCACAGAAGAAAAGAAGAAGAGGAAGAAATACTTGACGCACCATTCTGAGTCTAAAAACAACACAACGTGTTAAATAAACAAGCCACAACAAAAAGAAAAAAAAAAATTGGCCTTTCCTTTTCAGGACTGAAGGACACCTCGATTAAAT
This sequence comes from Naso thynnoides, assembly GCA_029783665.1. Classification (NCBI taxonomy): domain Eukaryota; kingdom Metazoa; phylum Chordata; class Actinopteri; order Acanthuriformes; family Acanthuridae; genus Naso; species Naso thynnoides. The sequence goes on from JAQLOL010000004.1 coordinate 22,605,122, forward strand.
CAGCTCTGCTGGAGTAGAATTGCGGTGAAAAATATGAGGCAGTCGGATCCCGAAGACAAAGTTGGGAAAAAAAATTTCGCTGGCTTTGCTTTCGAATCCTTGTTGCGTGTCTAGGCTAAGATAAAAGGGTCTATGAACTCACTGGAAGTTCAATAAAATAAGATTATTTTCAATAATGTCAAATCACAGAGGAGCGCTTCATTCAGATGGCTGTTACAGTTAAAAATGTGTGTCATGCGAAGACAGAAGAGCTCAGGAGAGTGGTAGAAAAAGATGCATTTTATGTTTAGTCTGCCATGTTGAATCTAAAGAGGATTACAGTGAAGTCAACTCCCCCAAACTTACAGTGCCATTTAAAATTGATGTGATGAAGACGCAGTTTGCTCGCTGCCACCTACGCTCAAAACAAAAGCCGAATGTGGAACCAGAACTGAAAATTTACCTCCGGTCCCACTGGCGCGCCAAATCTCAGAGGAACTGCCAAACCCGTATAAGTACTTCTCTTTAAGGTGGCCTAACCCATTTCCACATGTAACCTGCTTTGCTGTTGCCTTTCATCTCTCTCATTAAACCACCTGAATATTCATGTATTCAAGAGACTCCCCGAGCAGCCAACAGCTAAAACTTTAATCTGCACGGCGGTGCTAGCAGGCCTGAGCTGTGAAAGGCAGCCTGTGGTGAAGGGACCCAGTTTATTCTGCTGCCGCTGCTGCTGCTGCTGCTGCTGTTGACCAGCAGCCCACCTCACACCGTGCATGCGTCAGAATACGAGCACATGTGTGCATTTGCTCGTGTCTTAAATAAGATGCTACGCGTGTTTGTGTCTATACGTGTGTGTTATTGTGTGGGCGATGTGCGCGCGGCCAGGCCAGTGTGTGTCAAAAGAAAGAGTCCCATTCAAAGTGCTGCGTGGTGAAGGAGAGGGGGAGCACTCTTTTTCATACTCAGCCGGTGGGAAACTCCTCTCGCTCTCCTTTGGTGGTGGCGTAATTTGCATATCCTGCCGTCCTCCATTCTCCCTCTTCTCCTGCCGCCTGAGAATCAGAGCAGAGGCTGCTGAATCCTCAAGCTCAGAGCGAATCAGTGAGAACTCAGCCCAGAGCTGCTGCCCGCCTCCAGGCGCAGCACTGAGCCACAGATGCGGGTGCTGCACGGCAGAAACTTGGTCACGTTTAGACGAGAGCAGCCCTGCTAAAAACGGAGAAGCCTTCCCTTTTTCGTCTTACATGAAGAACAAAAAGCGCTGTAGTATGCATGCCAGGCCAGCAGGCGGCGGTGTAATGACATACCATAGGGACTGTTACAGTTGTCCACTTCCTGTTGCTGCTAAGCCCTAAACAGCCACAAATGAAAGAATTTCAGCCGTAGTTTGACTTCTAAAATTATTCTACGATCATCCAAATTTGCCTCGATACACTGTCATCATATTTGACTTGCTTTGGGCGCACTGCGGAGTGTCTAATCAGAGTTTGGTCGGGGCTACTGCGGAATGCGTCGACTTGTGCTAGCATTAGCATTAGCTTTGTCACCGCTGTCACAGGCTTTGCTTTTTGACAGCTTGCACAGCTGGAAAGACGGTTGCGTTTTTTTTTTTTTTTTTTAAAGATTACACTCTGGAACCTTTAGGATGCTTTTAGAAAGTTAAGACGGTCATTCGAAATCACTGGTTTTGACATTTTATAGATTCCAGAATAATTAATTAATTAGGAAATAGCAGATCAATCAGTAATTGAAACAGTAATTAGTTGTAGCCCCCAAAACGAAGGTTAAACCAAGTGAAATATGCTGTTTGGAAGAGATCATTAGACTTGTTTCCAATACCGGTGACTCACTTTTTAAGAGGGATGTTGAGTAAATCTAAAGGCTAAAGACTCGACAAGTGTGAAAAAAAAAGTCACTTGATTTAATAAAATGAAACCTTACTTGTCACGTTCTATAAAAAGAAGTTAAGACTCAAGGCTACTGACTAGCTGAGATGGTTTTAGTCTGTGCTGTCTTGACCAGAATATTTGAAAAGGCTTTAAATCTGAAATAGCTCTGCGTGCTCACTAAAGTTTTACAATATAGAATAATGGAAAGTGTTTCTTTAGGCATATCGTTTTTACCATGCTCAAATGGCTTTTCACAGCAACTAGGTTGTTTTCATTGAAACATTATGTATTGAAATAACTAAAAGATCCGCAGCAGGTTATTAATACCGATTTCGCATTTTATTAATTTAATAAACTGAAGCTATTTCGTACCAGAACTGGAAGACTCACACTTATTGTGCTTGAATAAAGCTTTACAAAAAGTAAAATGTAAAAACCTGCAGCTGGAGCAGAGGAGGTGACCTCCTGCTGGTCTCAGGAGACACAAACCATGAGCGGTGTACAGGTGGGGTGGGAGGAGCCTAAAGACCCCCGAGAGACCTCAGGGGCACAGCAGCAGCAGGACAGGTGGGAGTGGAGGAGAGAATTAGATTGGTCGCACAGAAGAGGATTTCTTGCAGCCTCGATTTTCCTTTCAGCCACTTTTGTCGCTCTGAAACGACCAAATCTAATTTAAAGTTTCGTGTTTTCTTGAAGAGAAAAATTCTGATCGAAATCACTCAAAATATTTTTCACGGTGCACCAAGTATAGAGGCGTAGTCAATTCACTTTTCAGAAATTTGTTGGTTAGAAAGCGCTATAACCTCGTGTCTACAACCAATGCTGTTGCAAGGCATTTTGGGAAACGTCTCTCGTTCACACATACAGACACAGAGTCCAGCTCTCTTTTGCTTCTCGTGAGCCTGAAGCTCTCTAGTGTGTGAAGCCCTGAGTCGATAATCTACTTACTTATTTCCCTCCAAGAAAATAAGTCGTTTCTGTGCTTTTTTAAAAATCCAAGTCCCTCTAGCGTGTTACAGGTGTATCTCAGGGGAAGCCAGTGACCACAAACTTCAGCTTTTTCCCTGTTTTGTTTACCTTTAAGCAGTTAATTAGAGTAGAGAACAATCCTGTAATAAAGCAAAATAAATGAATGTGACTGGTTGTTGCTCCCATGATATATATGAAGATATCATACACACAGTTAAATCAATCCAGATGTCACTCTTAGACCTTTAAATCTTTGACCATAGTTTACGCCGCCAGGCTTTAATAGAAATTATTAGCCAGTGAATTTATTAGTTAATTGACAAAACAATTTATTTGACACTAATTTGCTCATTGATTTTTTATGTGTTTTTTTTCCCCAAGCAAAATGCCAAATGCGTGATTGCTCCAGAGTCTCAAATGCAAAGATTTACGTATTATTCTTACTGTATTTTAAACTAAACATCTTTTATTTATGGGTTGTTGAAGGTCACAAAGAACCCGAGAGTTCAGATGTTAGTTTTAATGTCCCTGAAACAAATCAGATTATCGAGAAGTTAATTGCTGGATTATCACAGAGACTACATCCGCCTTGCTGCGTCTTTTATCGAAGACAGAGTCTCGAATCAAAGACGCTCCTCATCCACATGCGCGGTGTAAGCTCTGTAGCAGCTACGCACATGTCACATGACCACTCAGCGCCACACAGCACCTGTTCACTCAAAGAGTATTTCCCCCTTTGTGTTATCTAATCTGTGGAATTAGCAGGCGGTTTGCTTTGATGTGTTCGCAGTCAACAACTCCGAGGCACTGTGACATAATTCACCGATGACTAGCTTCTTCACCTCGGATTCTGTGCGCCGTGTTTGGATGAAACGTTAATGCGGCTCCAGGAAGACGATGACAGCCTCACAAACTTGCACAAGTCACATGATGATGGAAGCAACTTAAAAAGTATTGGCATTTTTCTGGAGTCTTCCTCAAGTAACGTTAATACAACGTGCAGGTCACCTTTGTGAAAACGTCCACGAGCGCCTGCAGTCTTGTTCTCTCCGCGTGTGGACGCAGGTTTTCCTTCAGGTCGACCAGAGCCGACGAGGACCGCCACGGGGAAGCTTTCTTGCCATTCCTCTGGAACTCAGTTAATAAATTTTACCAATCAGTGCAGGGCTGACAGAGCTGCAGAACACAGGCACCGTCACAGTTAGCTGAATAATATCTTTCCTCCTGTGCACGTAAGCAGTAGTCACTTGATAAAATGCAGAATTTAGCCGCGCAACAGCTGCTAGCAGACACAACAAGGTCAGCAACTCCTCTATTTGTTGAAACAAGGATAGTTGAGGCTCACAGATAGAAACATGCGTGACGTGTGCAGGCTAGTTTTCTTCTGTAAAGCAGCCACATGACCGGGGTGCGACCAATCACCAAACTCCTCCGTATGTGCGCGTCCATAGTGAGACTCCGAGATGAAAAATAAAAATAAAAATAAAACAGGGACTGGATCGTCTCCAAACTGCTCCGTCTGTGAGCTGCTAGCTGGTTTAGTGAGGATACGAGACTCAAATGTAACCTGGGCCCTGACTGGTCTCCTCCCCAGTGCCGGTACTTTAGCATCATTTGGTCTGAAATGAGCGTTAACGTTTCACAGTGTGTGAACCTGTCTGTTATTAACGATGCAGCACCGGGCCTATATTGTGATTTTGTTTACATCATGTGGATAGCTTTCCCCTCATTTATTTACTGGGATGTTATATTTGTTTCATAGTTGGAAAACTGCTGTCTCCGTTTTCCCTTCGTCACTAAGCGGGGTGGATGATGAGTGAAGACGTTAAGATGGAACAGAGGATTTGATTAGAAGATGAATTGAGACGTGGATTCTCTCTTTGCGTCTGCCCTCCATCCCGTGAGCTGCGGGCTCCATTCACGGTGCATGATGGGAGCCACAGGGATGATATACGACGCTCGGGGAAAAAAAAGGTGAAGGAGGGAGCCGAGGCGGAAGACACGTCCTTCGTGCAAATTAAAATATGCAGGTCTATTCAGAGCCCTTAATAAACTGTCAGCGTAGATTTAGGTTTGTTTGTTGATGCAGGAGAACATTAGCAATCGTCCTTTAGAAATCATGCGAGCAAATTCATGGCTGAGTGGAAGAGAGAGCCCGAGAAGCTGAAAGAAAGGGAGTGTTGTTATTGAATTACAGGTGATGGCTGCTAATTGGGCCCTCCAGAGGTTGTGTGTGTGTGTGTGTGTGTGTGTGTGTGTGTTCAGTGTGAGTGTGTGTGTGTCTGGCTCTAGGGATGCAGAGTTGATGAAGCTGTTAGGGTAAAGTGCGGGGCCCCAGTGAGTTCCCTGAGTGCTGTGCTTTAGAGGCTGTCCTGTCCCTGCAGAGGAGCACTAATGGAGGCCACCCGGCTCTGATGAATTACACCCAGGCTGGATGGATGGATGGAGGGACGACAGAACCGAGGGTGATGCTGCCGTAATTGAGGCGGCTGCTGAGCCAGAAGAGTGTTCGGTTTTTGATGAGCTGTAGGCAAGAAACAACACGTTTGCACCGGTGCTGTGACAATAACAGCATTATCACCTCACCGTGGCCCTCGGCAGGGTGTTGGCAGGGCCTCAAAGTCGTACTGCACAAGCTTTTTATACGAATACATGTTATTCCGCTACCAGGGGCTCATGTGACACTACAGTGACTCTGCCTATAGCGAGTCCATGAAATCGGAAAAAATGTGATTATTGAGGTCAGATCTCTGGCCTCTGAAGTGTTTCATGTTTACTGGCGCAGCAGTTCGTGCTTGTTTGGACCAAATAGAAGAAAAACTAGCAGCTAACATGATCATCAATAACTGATAGTGTTCAAATGATTCATGATTCGTAATGAATTAATAATAGATTAATAATATATTTAGTTTATCATTCAAACACATCAAGTATTTGCTGGTTTTAATTGCTAACTGAGGCTCTCCGAGGTTTTCTACATTTCACGGACAAAAGGTTTGATTTCCTCGACATCCTTTACGTGTTTTTCTGCTCCCGCCAATATCAGATATTTGCACGCCGGCCGACATGTCATTGTCCTGTGTCATCGTCGGCCACTTTAGTTACATAAACCCCGCCCATTTTCCCAAAAAAAGGCTTTATCTTTAAGATATAGTGTTTGTTTACATTTTGTCCATATTCAGTAAACGTTACAAAAAGTAGCTGAAAATGTGTGACAGCAAAAAAACGTCTGTGTCGGTTGATGTCTGACAACAATGTGATTTTGGTGCTTTTTGATGAAAAATAATTGCAGCAGTCCAACAAGGGTTCAGGTCTCATTTCCTTATGCAGTTTGGAGCTGAAACGATCTTCTTCACCTTCTCAGATGTATTGAACTGCTGTTATGTGATAGTAAATTAAATATTTTTGGACTTTAGACCAAACATTTGAACACGGCACCTTTCGCTTCAGAAAACGACAGCACTTTTTATTGACAAGACAATTTGTAGAGTAATTGGACAGATTAATCAACAACTTTAAAAAAAATAGCTGTTGCTCTGCAGTTTTATAGATAGTTTGCCCGGTAATAACACTGAATATTAACTGATATGGTTTTTAGCCAAAATGACCACCTAATCTTACAGTATTCCTGCGTTTCTCACTGCGTTATCACATCCAGTGTGCTTCCCTCTGCGACTGTGAGTCTTTTTCTGCTGAGCTCTCAGGATCTCGGCTGTGGCTGAGAACGCCGCCGTGCCGATCCCCTCGTATATTTCTGTTGATCAAAGCGGTTTTAACGTCCGTGTTGCTGCGTGCGGCGGCGTGGCTGCTGAGGCGTCAGCTGTTCCGTCTGCGAGAGACGTGGACAAACGACGCCGCCGGTTTCTCATCTTTTTGTTCCTGTGTTCGCTCCGCTGCCACTCGGAGGCATTCTGGCTCCCTCTACCTTCACCGAGGGAAACCTGTGATGCTGCACACCTTCATCTGCGTCTTCCGTGCACGTGAGATCATCAAAGCACCCGTCTGTGACACCATTTGCTTCTACATGCTCGTCTATATTGTGAAACTGTGCTGTTACCAGACTAGGTCAACCATAAACAACAAAGCGCGTGCGTAAGACTAAGATTGTGGGTTTTGTTGACTTTGCAGATGTGTGTGTGTGTGTTATGTCAGGATGTGAGTGAAGGGCTCTGCTGTGCATCCTTACCTCTGCTGCAGCAGTCGTGGCCTTTTTGTGACCTTGCCTATTGCAACATTTCTAGCTTGTTTACTTATTTTTCAGCAAAAAGCTGATATGTTGTGCAGCCCTCACAGTGATGTTTCTTGTGCTCGTGGTGAGTGAACGCAGGGGAAACTCTTATCTCTACACCTGTGAAGGTAAACTGTCATCTTCACTGTGCATGGCGAAGTACAAACGCCCGATATCAAACCACATAACCAGGCTGGAAAGGTAGTGACAGCATCCAGAGTGAAACAATGTGGAGTTTTGATCATAGATGGTTAGTCTCAGTATTCTGTGTGTGTTTTGGCAGTCAGATTTGGACAGAAGTGCTTTCGACTCACAGTGCTGAAGTCATACCTTCTTTTTTTGGCATAAAAATGGAAGATTTTTAACTTGGTCTTAAATTGTTTGATCAAATGAGCCCAATTAGCAGTTGACCTTTGGAAAGCACCAGCCAGTTGAATCGATGGGCAAGAAGTTTAATTTCCTGCCCTCATCAAGTATGAAACCTGAGCAGAAGTCTGGCTTCGCTGCAGTTTTCCTTTTTTGGGTTATCAGTAGAAGAATTGGCACAGGTGCAGCTCTTGACTGGGTTTCATCAACACTGTTTGTTTTCCCCTCTGGTCTCATGCAGCAGGCATCTTAATGTGAGCTCAGAGATACTTGGAAGTTAATCTCACCAGCCTGTAGTGAGCTCGTGTGGCGGCTCATTAGTCCCGGGGTCGCTCTGCCTCAAACACTCGAAACAGAAAATGCACAAAGACGCCCAGAACCCGACAGACTAGTTTTACAGCAGTCTGTCCATCGAGCTGCTCAACTTTCCGACTCGTACGCCGAAAGGTGGCAAAAATTCACGCAAAATCTGCAGGTCTTAGCTCCTTTTGACTCTGAACAGATTCACAAGTTCACAGTGTTAGTTAACATAAAATTGTGGGGATACTTCCTACTGTTCAAGCTGCTCAGAAAATTCCTCTTTCATTGTGTTACTTTCGTGCAGGAAGATGACTGCGAGATGCTTTCATAAAGCACAGCTGCTTACTCTCACACATCTTTGTTCTTCTTTTTCTTAATGTCAATCAGACAGTAACCCTCATCATCTTAACCGCTCACCAAACTATTAGTTACGTTTCACCCGCAGCTCAGTAGGAAGAGGACAGGCGTCGATGGTTCAGCACAGCGTGCGGCAGCAAGAGTCTAAATATTCTGCTCCCATCCTTAGACACGAAGCCACAAGTCAGTTAATTTTTCAATCAACCTTTCTTCTCTTTGTTTGTACAGAGGCAGACTGAGTTAGTTTTTGGCTGAGAGCAAAACAAACAATCTAAATATGCCATTTTGGCGTCTAAAATATTAAGCAGGGCATCTTCTGACATTTTATTGATGGCATTGATTAAATAATCGGCCCCTTAACAGCTAATGAAGATGATCATCATTAGCTGCAGCCCTAATTTGATTAATGTCTGACTGCGCTCTTGAAATAAACTCCTGCTAATTTGGACATGGACGATGGTGCACGTAAATCTAATTAATCCAAAATAGGAGAGGAAGGTGGAAATATGTTAATGGGACATGACCTAAAATTTTCCTCCCTTGTCGCCTTAAGTTTTACTTCCTTTGAGGAAAAATTGTTAAAGCCGCCGTCTTTTTTTCTCCCACTCAGTCCGTGTCAAGACAAGTCCAGTTTGTTTATTTACTCGATGCCGTCGTCAGATTAATCCGGCAACACAGCACGTAAACAGAGCCAAAACACAAACTCAAAAAGAAGCATAAACAAGCAAAGGCAAGGATTTGCTATGAGTATATGTTTGTGTATTAATAAATGTGTGTGTGTGCGTGTGTGTACCCTTCCCAGCGTAGCAGGTGTGCCCGGGCTTCAGCCCCATTACAAGTCCCATAAATACCACCTGACACTGTTACAGCAGGCAGGCTTCGATATAAAACTCTCCTCCCGCGGCGTGAGCATGCAGCCTTTCAGCACAATTATATTATGCCACACTTCGGGGGGGAAAGCTACACCCCTGCCCAGAACCTCTTAACAGACCGAGCTGGTCCGAGCGCACATTCTCTCTCAAGCTGTGACCTCAAATTTAAGCTGTTTTTACTTCTCCATTTAAACCCGCTCTCTGAAACGTGAAAAAGGGATAAATACGACTTGCCTGGGCCTCAGTCGCCTCCTTTTTAGTTAGTTTTTAAAAGGGATCCCTCAAAATTATAATGTGTAATGAGTTATTTGCTGCGTGCATGTTCATTTAAGAATTTAACCCTTAAACACACAGTCACTCGAAGAGACCCACTTTCAGACGAATCTAGTTGCAACGAATTTAATGATCATAAAGGTCAAGGTGCTCTGGAGTTTAATCCGTCTGATTCCTCGGAACAGCTCAGACAAATTGGGCACATTTGTGTCCAGAAGGCGCAGCAATAATAAATATTTGTCTGGCATTGGCTCTGTGCAGATACACCTGTGCACAGTTTTTCTGTTTAGCCTCTTCGCCGCCTCGCCTGGGTGACATTTCAACGGGCCGGCGATCTGAATGTGCTTGACATTTTGCTAAAATGGATTCGGAAGGTTCTGCCTGTCCCCGTGTTTTCCTTCCCCTCCTCCCTGCATTGTGTGACTGTGTAAACACGCACACGCACACACACACACACACACACTGAAACACATGCGTACTTCCTCACAGACTGCCTATACATCTGGGGAGCTTGCTTTGTGTGCCTGCAGGCTTAGGATTATGCCTTTGTCTTTATTGCCTACAACGCACAGAGCAGCCCGAACTTGTTTATTTTTGATGTTTTCCCCCAAACACACCTGTACAAAAAAGTAGGCTAAAGCATCTCGTTATGCTCTTGAAACAGGTCAGGGTTTTTAGTCACAAAAGGTTTCTACAGCTATCTCTTTCCTTACCTAGATTTTGCAAGTTGTTGATAGAGCAAGTGCTTTAATGCACCAAAAAGGACTGTTTGATCAGTTGGCATGTAAGTAAATGGATAAAAGAGGATCTAAGACTCTTAGTGAGAAATGTTGCCAGATAGTGCTGGGAAAGGCAAACCTTTTGAATTCATATTGAATATTGTTGTCGTATAAGAAGGTAGCTATCTTTGAAAATGCCACCCCTGTAGATTTGCCTCCTCCAAGAGGTTCAGCTGAACTTTTAATCCAACGGATGAAAGCATATGGAGATTGTTTTCCTGCTCTGGTTTTGTGCCATGCAGACACAGACCCCTCCCTCTGCGCTACCATCCCTCTGGTTCCCGACCACAGTCTCCTCTCCCTGCGTGACACTCTCCCTCACTGATACTCGTCCAAAGCGAGCTAGCTAGCTGCCCGACATCCAGACGGCAGCGGCATGGTCTTCATTAAGTGAGGACAGAACTGCGATGCCAGCCGGGGCTCCGTGCCAGAGAGGTGCCCGCGGAGCTCCACTGCGGCTGCTGCCAACTCCTGACATACAGTAGACGGGCAGTTTTGGCACACGCAGTGCCAAAAATACAGTGATTTGATTAAGTAATATGATGTAAGATGGTGGGATGCTGTGAAGTAGCCTGCTGGGTTGGAGATGGAGACATCGTCAGCAGGGAGGGGAGGGAGCGGCTGCAGCTCTGTCTGCTCTGCATCTGTGCTCACATTATGAAATTAGGCTGCTGATTGGATACACAGGACTGTGAACTTACACAGGTAAATCAATAGAGTTTATACAGTATGTTTTTGTATTTTAAATCTGCAAAATTGTTGAAGTAGTGACATACTTTTAATGGTTCTTTGCAGGTGAAAGCTGCATATTTAGAAGTTTAAGTTAAAGTGTTCGACTGATACGAGATTTTTAAAGCTGATGCCAATACTTGTGTTAGGGAGCAAGAAAATTCCGATATCCCTAATATCGGCCGATATTCTCTCTCCCTATATGTTTATAATATCGGTTGAATGTGGTTATTAAATATTTCCGACAAAGATATGTAACGGAAGCAGGATGTCTCATATTTTAACAAACTTAATTCTAAACATCAGTGCACTGAGCAGCGAACACTTCACTTGTTTGGTGTTAAAGAACAGACTGGATAAAATACCTAATTACACCATTTTAAATCTAGAGTCAAGCCATTTTTTCCAGCCTTAAAAAGCAGTTTTAATGTCGCTGCATATCAGGGGACATATATGCTGACACTGATATATCTGTGATTTCCTGTTATCGGCTATAATATCTGCAAACTGATATATTGGTAGGGCCCTAATTACTATGGTACATATAAGGGATGGGCATTTGAAAAATTTACTTGATTGTTCATCAGGAAAATGAACGTTCTTCCAAAGTTTGTATCAAAGCTCCGGTGACTATCAGTCACATCTTTGACTGGACTGATGTTGTTACTCGGGTTGGGACGATTATCATTATCATTAATAGCGGTAAAACGCCCACAATAATTGTGGTGAATTTCAGTTGATTCCATAATCATCATAATCGTGAATTAAAGTGTGACTCTCACTGTTCCACGCTTCAGTGCAAGTTGGACTTAATAGGATAGACGTGCTCATATAGTATTTTTTTTTATTTATTGTTTATTTATTCAGGGAAACTGTGTATTTTTTTCTCATAACTTTGTTTATTTAATCATTTATTATTATTATTATTATTATTATTTTATTAAGATGTGTCCCCTATGATCATGATTCAGTAAAGGTTGTTAGGTAAAGTTAAAAATAAATTAACATTTCTTAATGTTTTCCTAATTTTTCCTTTATATATTTAAATTTGTCACTTTTTTTTCAGATTTTTGTTTAAATAGATTTTTTAAATTATTGTGATGATATTGTGTATTGCAGTTATTTGGGGCTCAATAATCGTGACATCTTGACATTGGCTAGTTGACTCACCTTTAGTTGTTACAGTTGACCTCAGTTTGCCCAGAACACTGACATCAGCACTGTTATCCCAGACCTTTTTGAAATAACAGTAACAGGCTTGTGTGTGTGTGTGTGTGTGTGTGTGTGTGTGTGTGTGTGTGTGTGTCTGTGCTCTTGGCGTATTCATCCTAAAGCTCAGACCCACATGAGTCTTGTCTGGTGTAAGCGTTAAGCCAAGTGTTTAGTTTAGCGTAGCCTAGCCAAGTGAAGCATTGCATGGATTCAGAAACTGCTCGTGGCGATGAACACCTCCCCCGCAGGCTAACTTGCGTCGCAGAGGCAGCAATCTCCGGTAGACACACAGCTAAACACACAGATGTCGTGTTTCGCACTTCACAATGCTCAGCTTATTCTGATACTCAGCAACTCCTTTTCTTTTTTTTTTTTTTTAACCAGTGAAAGTCTGCAAGTCTGGCCGAATGCATTTTCAGCCAGAGAGAGTGGGTGTGATACAAATACCGAGCAGATGAGAATCGGAGGAAAATGTAGAGGAGCTGGTCGACAGTATTAGATCATGTCATGACCACAGCAATACCGCACTACCTGCTGGGGAACAAATCAGGCTCGCAGAGATTATTATTGATAAGATGGAAGTGTTTTTTTCCTGTTGAAACTCACTGTGACCAGTGCAGGGGAGAGCAGTGAATAATTCTGCAGACAGGACTTGAAAGTGGAATTTCAAGCCAAAACGAGAAAACCACATATTTTTCCAAGCGCGCTTCTAAAAACAGGCAAAGGAAAAAAAGACGGCTGGCCTAAAAGCAAAACCTTCTATTGAATATAATTTCTGCTACCTCATGAACTTGTAGGTGAGATTTGAACAGTAACCATTTGAGAGCCGCTTTCTTCCAGAATCACAGCCGTCTTGGCGTCTCTGCAGGGAGAGAGGAGGTGGCAAATAGATAGATTCTGATTTATTAATCAGGGCTATGATTAGCTGAATGCCTCCACATTACTTGATTGCCTATAGGATGTCCTTTGTTTGGCACCAGTGAAAGAGGAAGCAAAGTTTAATGGAGTCCTCCGCTCTGCGCTGTGCATTTAAAAAGCTCAGGAGCTTCCGTTTTACTTCATATTTTCTAATAATCATAATGTAACGAACATTTTGAAGGTTTTAACAGAAGGGGGTTAATCTCAACTGGTTAGTGAAGACTTGAAGCTGAAGTGGACAACGTCTTGAAATCAAGCTAGCTGTAGCATGAAACTCATAAGGAAGCAACTCTGTTGCACCCTCGCCTTCATGTTTTGTTTTTTGTTTTTTGTTTTGTTGTTGTCGTTCTTTCTCTTAAGGCCGGTTTGCAACAAAGATTCACGACGAGATGAAACAGTTGCAGGGAAAGTTGCAGCGGTGTAAACTGGTCCGTCTCAGCTCGACTCAAGCCGGCTGACGGTGTCGCCTGCCACTCAGCTCGTCAAGTCGCCAGAGGCCAGTTTTAGAACATGAGGCACGTCACTTGTTTACAAGTCAGCTTGTAGCAACCTCACCTGTCGCTAAGAAGCGCAGTGTAAAGCAGCCAATAGAAACACGTGCTCCCTGGATTGACCCGTGATTGGCTGAAAGTCCCGTCATAATCTGAATACAGAACCAAGGAGAGGTGCAGAAGTCATAGTGTTACAATGGAATGTTAGCACGATGACACAAAAAATAAACTGCCTGCTTAGTGCTATTTCTAGTGCAACAACCTCAACAGTCTTAAAAGCAAAGGTTATTGGAGGCAGAATGAACATGTAGAGCAGAAACTGAGTCTCGTAGGGCCATTGTTTTCTACACCTCATGGTCTCTTTGACACAAGAGTCCATCTGTCCTTGGAGCTTTCCCAGCAGCTCCTCCTGAGCATCCTGTTTGCCGGTTTAATCCAGAGGTTTCACTCTCATCACCCACCGATGAAGTCAGGCTTGACTGAGAGGATATTAACCTTGTTGCACCTAAGACAGATCAACCCAGCCCCCACTCGCGGTATCCAGTGACAGGAAAGATCGAAGACCAAGAAAGGAGGCTGAGCCTTGTGTTAAAGGTCATAAAGCAGTACATGGAGAGTTAGGGGCACACGCGCCAGTCCCCTGAGCACTGAGGGCAGATCCACTCTGTCGCTGTGTTTTTGCAATATTGTCCAATCTAACACTTGATTGATGCGCGTTGGAAAATTCTGCCTCTTGCACGTGGAGGTCGCAGGTCAGGATGAGCTGCATAACAGCCCCTCTGCAACAAGACGGGACTGACTGTCAAGGACAAGGTCGCGTGCTTGCTAAGTTTAACCCAGTTGTTTGGTCTCAACAGTGTCACTCCACTGTCATCGGGCTAGGACTGTGTTATGAGCTTGAGCAGCAATAAGACTATATATTAATTAATCCGCTAATTATTTATCAATAAAGGAGGTATTCCAATAATCAAATAATTAGAAACTTCTTGGATAATCTATTGATGACTGGAGAGATTTCTCCGGCACAAATCCCAGAGTTTTGGCAGTTCTCGTAGGGGCTCGACTGATATGGGATTTTTGAGGCCAATGGCGAAACCAATATAAGAGAGCAAAAAATTCCAATATTCTATATATTGGCCGATATTACAAATATATAATATCGTCTGACTGTTGTTATCAAATACTCGTGACAGAGATATGTAATGGAGGCGGGATATCTTACATGTTGGCAAAGACGATTCCAAAGAGCAATATACTGAACAATAAACATTTCACTT
>JAQLOL010000004.1:22641096-22655608 GCA_029783665.1 Naso thynnoides
GAAACGTATCGACTCCGTCGCCGTGTCGGAGCCGTTCCGGAGCCGTTCCGCATCCAGTGTATTTTAGGGGTAACTGTCTCCATGGGAGACGTGACTCCGCCCTTAGGAGACAGGAAGTGCACAGTACATACCATTTCACACCACTGGCACAGTGCAGAGTGGTGGATCTTGTCCTAATAATTGAGCATCTTTGTCTGTATCAGCTCTCATGAAAGGCCTCTTGTCCAATCAAACTGCTTGGTAGAAACTGTAATTGCACGTATTTCCAAACTTGCTTCTCTTATGGACCAAGGACATGAGTGGCAAAGTGTGTGAGCAGAGAATGTGTGCAGGTACTCGGCCTGTCTGGCCAAAGTGGGCTAATTAAGGCTCTGCTGTGCTGCTTTTTATGGATCCACCTCTCCTCTCATTGATTATCAGGGTTCTGTTTACTCTCGAAGCACAGGTGCAGGCTCTCCTCTGGAGGAAATTACTGTTAGGATAATTGCAGCTGCCGTAATTGACACATTTCTACATAAAATTTGAAATACAGGAGCGAAGGTCTGCTCGGTCAACGTTGTGTTTTTGTCATCATACCGTCCACTTCCTTTATCACCGCCGTAACTGCATTTTAGAGTTTCTTTAAACTCAGTTATGATGTTTTCACACACAGACTGTCAACATAACTTCATGCTGCACTGTGATGACATTTCCTTTATTGTGTATTCTTCTATAACAGGCTGTTGGTGTTGAGGGTTTAAACGTTTATAGGTGCTACTTAATGCTAAAAATGTATGAAGAGACATGAAAGGGGACAGTCAGCCTGGGCTCCTTTCAGCACACGCTGGTCGTAACGATGTTTGGCTTTCAGTAATGGAGTTTATTGTCTTCAGTCTGCATCCCAGATGTGAATCCATCACCGATTACAGCAGCAGGGCGTCGACTCCTCAGCAGCGGGAATCAGAATACGCAGAAAAGGTCCGTTCATCTTTCATCTCTGTGTCTCTTGTCTGCAGTGACGAATTTCAACAATGGCTTGGAGGCCAGTTCAGACTCTGACGACGAGGACAAGCTACACATTGTGGAGGAGGACAGCCTGCAGGAGCCCGAGGTGGCCAACGCCGACGGGGCTGCGCTGGCAGACGGCCATGATGCCGCCTCGACAGTATTACCCCACAATGGGTCCTTGAACGGAGGTGAGATGTCAGCGAAGAAACACAAAGAGTATCGTCAGTGTCCGTATGTGGCTTTTTATTCCAGCCATCGTCTGTGAAAGCAAATACAAGTGGTTTTAAACTGAACTTTAAGGATTGATCTCTACGGTCGATTTTGGGAAGGTTCGCTGAGTGTGTTTGTTCTCTCTCAGCGGCGCCCTCTTTCTGATCCTCGCAGTAACACACACACACGCTCTGCTGGGAGCTTCCCAGTGCACACACAGGCTGTCACACAGCTCTGCAGGGAGACGAGCGGCAGTTTTAACCCAGGAAGGTTAGAGTGTTACTTTAATTGCGTGGATTTTATCTGCGTTGATTCGCCGTTTCTGAATTGAAAATGAAATTTATTTCTTTCTAACATCTACAAAAAAGAAAAAAGGGAACGAATGTGCATACAAACATATGAAACATGCAGACTTAGCTGAAAAAGAGCGGAACGAAGTGTAATCTTAAAAAAGTCCACCACTTTCCTCATCAGTTATTCTGAAGGAAGTGACAGAGAGAAGAACTGTCGCCTTTCTCTGTGACATTTAGGGATGAGAATTGACAAGATTATGTCGATATCGACGCTGATACAGATTCTGATTGATTCCCGATCGGGGAATATTTTCAGTGTCAGCGCATTTTTATTACCTGAATCGTCAAAACCGTGTAAAATTTCTGCTCAACATTTTAACACGTCAAAATAAAATGCTCCTTTAATTAAAAGGATATAACTTGGAAACTCTCGAAAAACCAATAAAAATACAAAATTCTTCTTCAGGACAACGACAATGCTGCTTTTCTCAAAAGTTGTGAAAATTATATAAAACTGACTCATAAAATAAACACTTAGAACGTTACAATAAATCAAAATACTGCATGAAAAACAGGATAAGCTTGAACCAAATGTAAATAAAATATCAAATCCGCATATTTATTACATTAGCAGATGAGTAACAGAAAAAGATGTCGACGTCGATAAGAGGGATTGAAAACATTTGAAGCTCGTGATTCAGTTGGACTGAAGATTTATGAACAGGTTCTCAACTGGAACCAGTTTTCAATTTTCAACCCCAGTGACATAAACTATGATCAAACTGGATTCTGGTAGTCAGTAATTTATCCATATGGCTGGCGTGTAATTTATCTCAATTTCTGCTGTAAATTAACCTTAAAAGGTGTGTTAACAATGAAGTGAAACAGCTCAGTGTGCGTTGGTAGAATCGTCTTTATATGGTCAAGCGTTGGCCCTTCTCTTTCAGCAGATACATTAGAACAGGTGGTGAGATTATCCACGCAACTGTTGTCAAGTGGAACAAAATCAGGAGAGCAGCAGACACCGTGCTGTTTGTGTATTACTGTGCCACTCAAGGTTGAGAACATACACAATGCAGCAAGTTCATAATGTAATGGCAAGACGCAGCCCGGATATAAACACGTAAACACGTAAACAAAGCATTCTCCTGCCAGCTTAGGCGTGTGGAGACGCTGGATGCGTGAGTCAGCGGAGCACGATCGCCGCTCAGTTCGGTGTGAGATTTTCAGATCATCAGAGAAGGGGAGAGCGATCACAAGGCAGAAAATATGAGCAAACGAGAACATTCGAAAGGGAAAATGTGAAGTATGCAGAGAGAAACCAAAAAAAAAGGGAGGGAAAGAGAAATGGACACGCTTCAGTGGAGCCTTAAAGTGCTTAATCTCACCAGTCATGCAGAGGTTTTCTGTGCAATATCAGCTCTCACATCCTCACGGGCAAACCCAGTTCAGTCCCTTACAGTCTGCAACATTCTAACACACCTGTAGTGTTCAGTGTTCACAGTCCGTTCATACAACACAGCGCCATTCACACGCAGAAGAATCTCTTGCTTTTTTCTTTTCAACTCACCGCAAATCGTTCCTGTTACTTTTATAATCTGTGTTATTGCAGCTGATAAAACGTCTGAGTCTGTAAACAATGATGCAATTTTTACACCGACGACCCAAAGAGATTCAATGAAAAAAAAAAAACAAAACGGAGGCATACTCTGTTATGTGGGTCAGCCGTCTGATTTAAAGACTCAAGCTCTTTTGCTCAGTTGTTATTGTTTGGTCCGACAGCAAAATGGGATGCGGCCGCTCACTGCTCTGCCTTCCACAGCGGAGCGGCACAATGCAAATACAGGAGATGCTCGGATGAGGTTGAAGATGAAAGTGATGGCCTGTCAAGTGAAAGAGCGAAACTGCAGCTCCAGTCAAGCGGAAAGCACAGCTTACGCAACATACAGAGAAGATAATGGTCGTGTTTCGTCAAAAAGGCTGATTTGTAGCGCATCAAAACCGATAAGATGTGTTATAAGGACGCTCGGTCGGATCCGTCCCGCATGCACTGAACCTGCAGCATCACATCTGTTTCCACCCGCCGTAAAGGAGTGTTTCCTTTACCGTTGATGATTTAGCATCTACCTGCTCGCTCTTTGATCAGATTAGTTCAGTCCCGCTCTCGGCCTCGGGGAACGCACAGCCAGATGTTGTGCTCTCTCTCTCTCTCATCTCCTCTCTGACTCTCCGCACAACACAACATCCTAAAGGCTAATCTGCCTCCAGCACACAGACACGCTCACACCTGGATTCTCTCCGCCACCTGAGCTGAATCTCCGCGTCTTCATCTCTCTCCCCGACGGCGATGAGCTTCATCGTCTCTCTTCCTCATCTCTGTCCTCAGGTAGAAATCTAATAGTTTAAAGTGTCCTAAAAAGAGTTCAAATCGGACTTAACAATCAGTAATGTTGTCTTGATGTGTGGTTGTCCACATGCTCCCTCTGGATTCATAGTTTTTAATCTTCTTAGCAGCATGAATTAACATGCTAACAAGGAAAAACAAACGCCTACATAACTTTCTTTCAAATGCATCGAATATTTTTATTGCAACATCTTTGATTCGGGCTCCAGCTGTTATAATAATAATCATTGAATCTGCTGATGATTCTCTTAGTTATTTGATTCATCATTT
Source organism: Naso thynnoides (assembly GCA_029783665.1). NCBI lineage: Eukaryota > Metazoa > Chordata > Actinopteri > Acanthuriformes > Acanthuridae > Naso > Naso thynnoides. The sequence continues at coordinate 22,645,261 of JAQLOL010000004.1, forward strand.
GGTCTGTAAGATTTAAGGGAGCTGAGGCCGAGACCTAAATCTGATACATCAGCAGATATTTTGTATATGTAATATCAGCTGGGGCTGCGCAGTTAATCAAAATTTAGTTGATATCACAATAATGCCTACTGTACTGTTCAATACACATCTGGGCACAGTTATGTTAAAGGAGAAATTTGTGTCAAAAATGTCATTTAATTCAAATCGTGTGGTGCTGCTGACATGTCCTGGTCCCCACATCATTTTCCACAGACTTAAGAAAACATCTTTGTTTGGTAGAGATCCCTGCAAAAAATCACAATATATTCAGTTTAATATTTTTTTTTTTTTACAGAAAATGAGAATGATGTGCTGTAAAAATTGTTATTTCCTCTTATATGGCAGATCAATCGCAGTATCAATCCAGATAATCCCAGTAAGATATTTTTTCAAAGTCATGCAGCCCTAATGTGACAGAGGCAGCATATCTGACATCAAGACAAACTCCACTCAGCAGCAAACTGGACAAATACATAATGACACCATTTTAAATCAATAGCCCGAGCATTTTACGCAGATAGTGATATATCTGTTCGGAAAATATCCTCCGTGATATTGGCAAACCGATGGATCAGTCCGTCCCCACTTGGATATCAGAGGACAGGACGAGGCCTTTATAAATTTTGTTTCACCTGATCAGCCGTCGAAAAACATAAACACGTACAGTTAACCCTCAGATTGGACAAAGAAAAACAGCAAAACTTTATGCTCGAAAGCTGTAGTGATATTTCACATAATTTGCCTGAAAAATGACTAAATCAAGTCGGTTACCAGAAATGTCGCCGTTTTTTTTGAGTTTGTATGATTCCAACTAGGGCGGCACAGTGGCTCAGTGGTTGGCACTGTCGCCTCACAGCAAGTGGGCCCTGGGTTTGAATCCACGCCCGCTCATCTAAAAGGGTCCTGGGTTCGATACCCGGCTGGGGTAGCACCTTTCTGTGCAGAGTTTGCACGCTCTCCACCCTCACCCAGATTCAACTCCACTGCGACCCGGCAAGAGGTTACGAAAATGAATAAATGATTCCACCTGTATTACGTAAAGACAGAAAGACTTGACTGGGGTACGAAATAAAATAATGCGTTAATGAGTTTTCTCATTAGCACTGCTGATATTGTTTGACTGTGGGGAGTTGAGTCAGCTGGTCTGCCTCTTGTTTGTCTGTCCCGACAGCTTCTAATTTCATTGCACATCCACTTGTAGATGAGCACAGACAGAGTCTGTTCATGCAAGGCCGCATCACATCTGCTTTGTTAACATGGTTGTACCTTAAGTCGCTTATCAATCAATTTCCTGCCGCCCTTCCTCTTTTTCTGCCCATTTATAGTTTGAGAAGTTTCGCCTGCTGCAGGAAGTGCCGACACAAATAGACTTTTCGGAGGCTTCGTGTTTTGATGTTGTTTTTCCAATTGGCTTTCGTCTCACTTCCAGACTTGCGAAAGCTCTTTAAAGCTCTTACGTTTAAACCTCCGGATCACCTCGAGAAAGAAAGTTTGCAGGATCAGCGTACACTTTCAAAAACACGACACACCTCGGCATCCAGACGAAACAGCCAGAGTACCGTAAGATTTAATAAGCAGAGGCAGAACCGACTCTGCATTCAACAGCAGAGATTGATTGGCTCGTGTTTACGCCGCTTCAATGCCCTTTTAATCCTCCATTCCTCACAAACAGCTCAGCCTACGCAAGCATCTGCCTTCATCTTAACAGCAGTCAGTTACAGCCAAGCAGGAAATACTAAAACCATGGAGACGGCGAGAATGTGACACTCAGAGATATTGCTCTCAAGGCTTGTTTCATTGTTTCGGAATAAAGCCTTACATGGTGTGAGCAGTGCTGCGTGCTTTCCTTCACTTTGTTTCTCTCCCTCTCTCAGCTTTGCTCCTTTCTTCTCTGTGTACCCGCGATTTTTCTTCAGTCACTGATCCTTTTTCATCCCTTTGTGTTCTTTCACCCAGCCTCACTTTTCCCCTCTTTGCCTTTGTTTTTGCTTGTTTTCTGTCCTCTTCCTCTCATTTTCTTCTTCCACTCAGAATCCGACCGCAGATACTGTATGAAAGCCTCTCCTCAGTGTTTGGAGTGATAGCTGCTGAGCTCGTTGTTGTTCAGTAAACCTTGACAGAAGCTTAAGAGACTTTTTTTAGGACCAACCAACTTCTCCAACTTTTTCTAGGCCTCGTGCTCCCAATGCTGGAGCAGATCTCTCTCGCTCTCTCTCTCTCTCTCTCCCTCTCCCTCTCCCTCTCGTGGTCCATCATATCTGATAATGACCGTCTTCTCCTATTTGTGAGTCCGTTGGTGGCTGAATCCCGGATCCACAGTTGCGGTTACAGATCGAGCATGTAAAAGCGGTAACGGGGGGGGGGGGCGTGCCTCTTTTCCACCTTTGCTGCATGGTGTGTGTGTGTGTGCTGATTTTCCATATACTCCACTTCCTGTAAGGAGTGAGAGCATCAGAGTGGGCCGCAGGAAGCAAGTTCCTCCAATGAGAAGGGTTAATCCGGCATCTCTTCAGTGGGGTCCTCAACTGACCTTTCGCTAAGCGCCGCCCTCTAACGTAAACGGGCCAATCAGAGCATAGCATCTGCCAGCTCTGGCCAAAGGTCCGAAAACTACACGGCTGTGCTCCATTGAAACTCATGAAATCTTTTCAGATTTTCGTCATTTTCAGGCTGATTCTGTGGATTTTCAAGCTTGTCGTGTTTAAACGTCGTGTTTGAGGCACTTTTAAAAGTGGCGCTCATTATTTATGTATTTTTTGAAGAAGATTAACAGTCTTTACCTTTCCCAAATCAAACGCTGAAAAGCGTATTTTACGCTCTGAGCAAAACTGTGACACGTCCTCATTAGCTGTTGAACCCTTCATAGTTTAACAAGCACAGCTAATGGTACATCTGCCTCGGTAACACTTAAATAAACATTGAGGCCATGTTACATTGTTATTAGCAGATATTAGCCATTTAATTTGAGGGATTTATAGCTATTAGGAGCGTTAGCAAGCCTGACCAGCTAAGCTAAAGTCTATAGTTGGTGTCTGGAAATAGCAGCTCTCAAAAGTTTGTAGCGTTTAACCTGAGCTCAAACCCGACCAAGAAGACTAACTTTACTTTTAATGTTAATATACAAGGAGACCTCCGCTTGCTCTAAATGTGTGTGCGTGTGTGTATGTGTGACATTTTAATGTGGAAATGTTACATATTGGAAGTTCAGTTAAGCTTGAGGGCTTGTGACAAGGAACAGTTCTTTTTTGATGTTCAGTGGACTTTTAACTGTTTGTCAGCTGTTGAACTTTTACTATCATGATGAAAACGTCAAAGATTACACTGTGTGTGTACATGTGTCCCTATTTCAGTTATTCTACAGTAGACAAGAGCACTTAAATACCCAAAATGTCAACCAAAGTGAGACTAATGGTTACACTTTGAATAAATTCAGCCCTTCATACCAACAGACACAACTTTGTGAAAATGTACACTCATTTCATACAGGGAAGGGAAGGAAGGCTCATTCGTTGGAACCGTCGGAGGGAACCAGAATGGACATGACTTGAGTCTTGGGTTCACGACATTATCTGCTGCTTTTCAACTGCACCTGCAGTGAAAACTGGCCCATTCGCTGCTTTAGGAAAACATTAACAAACCAGGAAGGAGTAACACGTGTTCAGTGTGTGTGGAGGAGCTGGACGGTGTTGGAGAGAAGTGGTGGAAAAGTCATGAAATGGTGCAGCGCTGTAGAGCCACGTCGGGAACCCTTCAAAGGCTTTGCTGGATATTTTTGGATTGTCTGACTTTACTCTTTTCTTTCCTCCTCCGTCTGAGGTGAGAGGAGAAAGTGAGGAGAGCAGCTGGTGTTGAATTGGTCCTATGGTAAGAGATTAGTGTCTGCTGCTCCCCCTGCAGTCCGGGCCGCACTGCAGCTCCAATCCATCCTTCCTTATAAATTCACCACAGGCTCACAGTGACAGGTTCTGGCAAGGTATACAAGTGCAGAGCTCCGTGTGTGTGTGTGTGTGAATAACTCTGCAGGCGTGCGTGCATGTGTGTGTGTGTGTGAACACCATGATTTCCTGTTTTCATTCCATTCTGATATTCCACATGTGTGTGTTGCGAGGTCCTGGTCGTCATTACCGCGTGGCTTTTTTGTGAGGCATTAAGTGTAATTGTAGAGTGTGGTGGGAAAATATGCAGAGAGGTGTATCAGCCAGAGCAGAGGGTGAGGAGGAGGAGGAGGAGGAGGAGGAGTGATGGAGGGAAATAAAGCAAGAAAGTAAAGGAGGGAAGCGAAGGGTAGAAACAAAGAAAAGCATGGGAGCAAATTTAAGGGAAAGATTAAGGAGCAGAGTTAGAGGAGAAAATGGAGAGATGAGAGACGAGGAATAGTGAGGAGGGGAGGAAGAGAGGGAGAGGGTGAAAGAGTGACTGAAGAAAGGGAAGTTTGCAAGAGGTGAGAGGAAGAAAAGAGAGGGGAGAGAGAGGGAGGTTAGGGAACAAGAGAGACTAAAAGTAAAAGTGAGTCTTTCAAAAATGCTACTTGTGTGTAAAAAAACAACCTACACTCCAACTTTTGTTTTCAGCTTCCTTGTTTTCACAGCAACCGCCAGAACAAAAAAAAGCTTCAACAGCTTAATCTCTTCTCGGCAAACAACAAAACTGTATTTCACAGCTAAAATCGACAGTGTGAGATGCCTGTATGATGAGTGAGGAGATACAAAATCCATCTGCAACTCTTGCCTTTTTATCGACGGTTATTTGAACATTTAAGTCACTTTTCAAGCAAAATATTTCCAGTTCCGGCTCCTTAGATGTAAGGAAGTCTGTAACCTGAATATCTGAAGGTTGTAAGCTGGATGTCAGAGGGGTTTTGTACTGTTAGGAGCAATTTTCCATAGTTTTTCAACTTTTTAAAGACTAAATAAAAAAATCCATAAAAATAAAGCGGCAGCTCCGGCGTGAGATGGACTTTGTTCCTCTGCAGATCTGAGCTGGTTAAACATCCGCACTCAAACATTAATTAATCAATCAGTGTCATTACTAATTGGGCAGTTTCACACACATGTTCTGGCGTGACTTTGCTCAGTTTGACTCGATGCGTGAGCCGAGCACGGCGGGGATTCGCTTCTCAGTGTCAAGATGTAGCTGCCGACCGGCTTATCTTCAGTCGAGCGCTTGTCATTTCTGCTGCAGGTGATTTTCCGTCACGCAGTCAGCAGGTACAGTATAAGAAGTTTTTTTTTTTTTTTTTACCTGTTGGAGGTGAGCTGTTTGTCTGCAGCTGTTCATACAGTGTCTCACTGTGGCTGAGTCCACTGGTTCTCCTCCTCCCCGCAGTGTTGGTCAATTTGGTTTTTATTGAGTAATGGCAGGTAGCAAAGTTGCGCTAATTCTTCAGTAAACACATTTTATTTCCTATAAAGTCTCCACAATAAGATTCCCCATTATGGTTAGTGAGGTTTTTCCAATGAAGCAGCAAAATAAGGGCGTTTTGAGTTTTATTCGCAACAATACAGGAAGCAAACATGATGAAACAGTAAAATAAAGCAGATATCTGAAGTACAAACATTGGCAACAGAGAGTGAGATTTATATTGACGTTGAAAAGGGGGAAATACTAAAGTGTCTTTACTCTTTGGATAAAATCCTTTTGACATCAGATTGAAATGTTAGAAGATTCCAGCTGAGTGCAAAAGACCGAACAGAGAGAAACAGACGTGGTTTTACATTGAGCCTGCTTACAGATTGTATCCATAGGAAGTGTTTCAGCTGCCTCACATGTCACATGTATGCTTCTGTTCTCACTTTAGTGCATCACCGTGTCACAGCTCATGTTTCACTCGGGACACGAGTGGAAAACTTTCGCGCTTCAGGTCTATTTTATTCCATTTTAATTTTTAAACTACAGCGAATGTTTGTCGGACTGAGCCTGGCGAAAACACAGGTGACGTAAACTCAATAATGTGACTGAACACTGTGCGTGTGTGTGTGTTTGTGTGGACACAGATGGAGCAGTGAAGGTGCAGACATGTTAGTGTGGATGGATTCTGTGATTAAGAGACTGGAGGGTGGAGTGGAAGGGAAGAATGAGATGAGAAACAGACAAAAAGAGGTAAAGACGAGAAGAGAGAGGGCTGGAAAAAAGAAGTAAAGACAAGCAAAGTAGGGCAGAGAAATAAAGGAGGTCATAGGGGAAAAAGGGACGAGCAGAGAGAGCAAGGAGCATGAGAGGTAGACGAGCGTCTCCGAGGGGGAAAGAGAGATTTGGAAAGCGTTTGGATGAGGTCATGGGAAGCAGAGATCTGTGTGTTTAAAATGAGGCTTAACTGGGCTCGGCCTGGTCCCTCCTCCTCTTTCTGAACACACACACACACACACACACACACACACAGCTGCACCTGTCTCTGACAGGGCTCAGCAGGAAGAGGCGTGGCCTTTGGCACCATTCTTGCCTGCATTTAAAAATTCTTGATCGCCATGGCAACGCTGGTCACAATTTCACAACGCTGCTCAGCCCTATCAGTGTTTTTACACACAGAAAGTGAGGTAACGTCTCTGCCTCAGATGCTTTACTTTTTGTAATGATGATGGTTATATAACAACAACAGGTTTTAAACAAGGCAACATCCACCGTTGTCGTCATGTTTGCCGTCAGCCCAACAGCCAGCGACTGCTAACATTCCAATTAATTTCAGCTGGGAGATGTGAGAGCAGGGAGTCTGCTGCGTTTGTTTATTAGTGTTATAAAACAAACCAAATAAACTCACCTAATGCCAAGCAGTGAAATGTTCTTTTTGCTGTTTCCTCGTTAAAAAAAAAAAAAAAAACAAGTTAAACCTGTGACTTGAAGCTTCTCTCCTTCACCAAACTCCAGTGAAAAGCTTGATTGCCTTGTTACCCGTAAAACACTTCATTTAAACTCTACAAAATGAAATTCTCCAGAATCTTTTTTGTTTCATCTTTCCTGTGTTCCAACAATTACAGACTGTGGTTTGGTTGCGATAAAATCTCAAAATCACTAAGTTAGATGGCAAAATCATCTACTTTTTTTTGTTGTTTTGTTCTGCATGCTGTTGATCCCCGCTGCTCCTGTCTGCTGCTGGGTTATCAGCCGAATGAGTCCGTCAGTGAGCAGCAGCTCTCTCTCACTCTTTGGAGGCAGATTATCAGCAAAGTGACAGAGGAGAAGATCGTCTAGAGAAAACACCTGAAAATGGGCTCCGTTCACCCCGCAGAGCAGGCCAGACGCAGTTTCTGGTGAAAAACAAAGTCCAGACATTTAGCCCGATGTCTGAGTTTGTTTGGTATGCATTCCTTGCCTGTGCATCTATGGGTGTGTTTCCACCAAACCGGCTCCGGTGCTTAAACCGGTTCTGTTCAGTATTCTTGGAACCTTGGTGCTGTGTAGCCATCCAGCCTGTTTTTCCACCAGTTTTGAGCGGAATTACGACGATTAAGGATGCGTCATCAACTGAGGGTGTTGCTGAAGAAACGGGGACCTGCAGAACTTGACACAACCACTTCGGTTCCCAAAGAAATCTGCTTTTAGGTTCCAGCTGAGAAATGACTTTTTGGGTTCCGAAGCAGTTTGATTTTGGTCAAATGCTTAGAAAGGTTCAAAATTAGATGTGCAGACCGGAAATGAACCGGTTTCATGTTGGTGGAAACAGCCTACCTGAGTTTAGTCAGACAAAAAAGTTTTTATTTGCTTCAATGTGTTTGTTTCCTCTCTGCTGTGACACAAAGGGAGTGCTAAGTGGAGGATAAACTCGAGTGTTGTGGTCCAGTCCGCTAATTATTCCTCATAAGGAAGCACATTTGGTCTCTTTGAAAGAAAACCAGCAGTTTGAACCCAAACATCAGGACAGTTGTGCCGTGGCTGAATCACGATACGCCAGTTGTACATCAGAATGATAAAAGGATGGTTTTGTTCCTGGAATGCCGTTTGGGAAACAGAACGCTGCGCGGTTAGCGGGGCTCAGTGCTGGTTCCTGTGTTACGGAGGGTTTTTCAGCAAATATTTTCCCACAGGTCACAGGTCACAGGCTTTAGCACAGCGCAGCCGTTACATAAACAGCAATTTCAGCGTTTTCCTTTAAACTCAGCCATGTTGCACTTGCAAAGGTCAGTGAAAGCTGTGATTTTAGTGATAAATCTTTTTCTGTGAAGTTTTGAAAATGTCAGTTCTGGTTTTGGTTTTGTACAGAAATGTGTCCAGAAGAGTCAAGCAAGCAGAGTTAGTGGTGCTTTTAGTTGAATGTTTCCTTTCTTTGGGTTTTTGGAAAGACTAGTGAGTGTTTGTGCCCCTCAGACGGGTTTTCCCCTCAGTTGAAGGTGTAAAGAGCTGTCAGGTCCAGTGCCGGCAAAAGCTCCTGACTGACTTCCCTCAACTTTCTTTACAGCTCACTGACGATCAACCATGTGGTTGGTGGAATTTTTGAGATTACAACGAGGCCTCCAGGGTTAACAAAATAACCTTTAAAAAATTTCCCACAGACATTTGTTTCATTTTAGAGATTTTTCTCAACAGTTTTTTTTTACTAACTCAACTCAATTTTGCTCTCTACACTGATGTTAAAAATAGAACTCGCAGACTTTGGGGAAAGTTAAGTTAAACGGCGTCTGTCTTGGTTCAAGAGTCGAACATGCTCAGTTCAGTTTATTACAGGCCCTGTGCTGCCCTCTGGTGGTGATGCTGCAATTTGCTTCAGTCTTCTTCCAGTCTAGCTGAGAGTAAAACAGGATCAGTCCTTCATCCCATGAAAAGTAGCAGCAATTCAGCAGTCTAGCTAGGAGCTTTACCGTAAGGCACGGCTATTCAATTACAAACTCAACCGTGCCGGATTTTAAAACCAGGAAATTTAGTTGGGCCAGGCATTTTCAACGGCTGGCATGCAGCAGGTAATGAAAGTTTTTAAACCAACAAAAATAAATGAAAGACAAGCTATGTTAGTCCTTTTTACCCTTCTATATATGGTAACGTGCTCACTGCAGATCGAACACACTGGTTTAGCGTTTGGATTTGGCAGTAAAATGAAATAAATTTGTCAGTCCGGGCGGGGCTAGTCCGATGGTTTTCACTGTCAGTTTTACATTTTAAGGGCTGAGAAAGGTCGCATCATAGGACTACCACTGCTAGACACACATTTTCACAACAACGTGCTGCATCGGGGGTTAAATGTCGCCAGGCTTGTGTGAAGTGTTGCACTGAAGGTCTGTAGGAATTTCTGCGGTCTCACGCAACGTTCTTTCTAAGGTTGCCTCTGTTTTTCTGGCTGGGCCACTCGTTGGTTGCTTCTGGGCCGCATGTGGCCCGCGGGCCGCCATTTCAGCAGACCTGCCGCAAAGAGTTCTCAAAGAGGATCGGAAAATCTAAAAATTTTAAAACCAGCTTTTAAAACAGTGCAGAGAGGATTGTCTGGTCTGTTAAAAACTGATTTCGCTGCTTTATTTGCTTAACTTTGTACCTGTGTTTGCATGTTTTTAGTGAAAGAAGAGTGTGTGTCTGAAGAGGAGGAGGAGGAAGAGGAGGAGGAGGTGAAGGACGCTCTAGTGGAGGAGATTCTCCAGCAGGGAGACACAGCCATCATCTATCCTGAAGCCCCTGAGGATGAGCAGAGTCCAGGAGAGACTGGAGGCGCAGATGAAAATGGTAACTTCTTTGTGCTCTAATTTTCTCAACACTGGAATCAACATGGTTTTCCAGATTATATTTGAGCTTCAATGTTCCAAATTTTTTATGTGGTTAAACTCTCAAAGACAGTAAAGAAAGCCTGTCCCAAATTCAGCTAGATTTGACAGGTGCTTCTGATGCAGCATTCTAGCAGCTGAAGTCAGATGAAGGATGGCAGAGTTGAAGCATCACCCTCGTGAACTTCTCTCCCTGTTGTGTCCACCGCAGGCACACCAGACTCCTTCTCCCAGTTGCACACTTGCCCCTACTGCTCACGGGGCTACAAGCGCAACGCCTCGCTGAAGGAGCACATCAAGTATCGGCACGAGACCAGCGAGGACAACTACAGCTGCTCGCACTGCAGCTACACCTTCACGTACCGCTCGCAGCTGGAGAGACACATGAGCCACCACAGGGGCAGCAGGGAGCAGGTAACGCCAGACCCTGAGGGGAGCGATTGCTACCAGGACAGGACACAAGTGGAGAGTTATGGTGTTGAGCGCAGGATCAAACTACGCCTGAAAGAGCAGTGACCACTTAAATTAACTTTTTGGGGATTTGCAAGTGCTGATTAGCCAGGCTAGCGCCCACTGGTGGTCCGCTTAATTATCTTAAGCTACCACACAGTCAGGGAACTCTCAATACACTT
>JAQLOL010000004.1:22670296-22687783 GCA_029783665.1 Naso thynnoides
TTTTTTTTTTTTTTTTTTTTTTTAAAGATGATTTCACAGCGATGTCATTTTGATTAAATCTATTTGGGCTTTGAGATTGAAAACTGGGTCATCGAGTTTGAACTTGACCAAAATATTTGGGGAAAATGGGCCTTTGCAATAAAAGATGCTCAGTGGCGGTAAAGGAAAAGGAGGATGTAGGTTCGAGCAGATTTGTAGCTTCACTCTTGCACAAAGTCAGTAAATCTCAGTCTGAGCTGCTCAAACTTTGACTGTTCTTCCTCTAATGTGTCTCTCATAAGATTTCTCACTTTGCAAAAGATTGATAGAGTGTTCCTTTAATGGAGGAGGAACCTATGGGTGCATGTTAAGGATTAAATGTATAATTTTGTATAATGTGGAAGGGCTGTGCTAAAAAAATGGATTCGGCAATATATCACAATAATTATTTTTGTAATATCTGTATCGTATCGTGATTTGTATCGTATCGTGAAGTCCCAACCTTGAAGAACAAACAAAAGCCAGTCAAAAGAAAACTCATGCACTTTATTTTCACGCTCTCAATTTCTGTGTCCACTGTCAGAGCAGTTAGAGTGCAAGAGCACACTTAATTTTATTTTTTATTTTGATATTTTGGCAGCTACATCAGTGTGTTTGGTAATTTTCCAAAACTATTCAAATAAATTGGAAAGAAAACTTTGAATTAAATAGTTTTGACTCAATTTTTCAGTGAAATTATCAGTATAATGAGATGTGATGTATGAAGAATACCCAGATCGTACACTGTAACTTGCATCTAGAGATTATTTTTCATTATCTATTAATCTTTCAATTGTTTTCAGTGATTAATCGATTAATCGTTCATTCTATGAAACTTCCCAGAGCCTAATGTGATGTCTTTTTAAATTGCTCATTTTGTCCAAACAGTCCAAAACACAAAGACTCATCATTTATTCCTCACATTTAATAGTCTAAACAGCAACGCTTTCTGACATTTTCATTTTCAAAAAATGACTCAAACGGTTAATCGATTATCAGAACAGGTTGGTGATGAATTTTCTAACAACTGATTATTTGATTTATCGTTGCAGCTCTACTACGAAGACAAAAATGAGTCAGTGTTGTTACTATGTTGTAGAAGAAGTGGCCTCATTATGCAGTTGGTGCTCCAGTTTGTTAAGCGGCTCCTTTGGACTGTTTTAAATTATGCGTCACAGCTGATGTTTCATTCTGCTTCATCTGAAAGCTTGAAAAGACGCTCAGTCTTCACCTTTGATCAACACTGATTCCCTTCTGCATGTCGTGTTAAGTGCTGTCGAGCACACACGCCGATTGAAATCTCTCACGGAGATCAAACAAGGTCGGACCTCCTGTCTGAATGTGAAATGAAGCGGTGGTATGTTTGAGCCGAATCATCCCACCCCGTGCTAAACTGAGACTCCTCTTCTTTTTACTGGTCATCAGAGGACGAGTTCTGGGAGCTCTCTGACATTTAGGCAGTGTTTTGGTGTTTTGCTGTGGTGTGCTATTGGCTGCCGTAACCTTTTATATAATCCCGTATTTGTCCATAAACATTCATGTGAACCTACAAACGTCTGGGAACTTTCAGCCGAGCAGTTGTAGAACTGAAGACTAAGCAGCGGCTAACACCTGCATGTGGACGAACATCTGATAGCAATCGTCTTACACGCTACCCTGTTTGTGCAGGCTCTGCGGGTTTCTAATGCTGGTTATGACTGTGAGCAAATAGTACGGTGTTTTTGTGGCTTAGGTGAGATCAGTGTGAGTCTCATTGGTGTTGTGTCACTTGTTTGCGTGCGTGTGTATGTGTACATTCACCTTGTTGTTTGGCCATAGAGGCTCTGCTGCTATTTTTACCTCCTATACTGCCCAGCCTGACCCTAATGTTGTGACCAGTAACATGACTATATACAAATTTGTGTATTTGACCCGCACCTGTATATGTTGGAGACACATGCAAGGCATTTGATGGTAGCCGCTCCCTCCGTGTGAGTGTTGGTGTAAACCTTAAACATGGTTTCCCACCTCTACCCTCCGCAGAACCCGGTACAGGAATGGGGTGAGGAGTTTGAAGATGGGGCTGTTTACGGAGTAACTCTGCGCCGGGAGCCCGTCCCCTCCTCCAACCCCAAAGAGACGAGTCCAAGTTGTGCATTTGTCAAGTACCGGACATGCAAGGTGCGCCGTCTGAAGGCTGCTACCCTTGACCTGCTTGTGAATCACCTCCTGGACCCTGGCTGCCAGGATCAGGACTACAGCAGGATCTTCCTCTCCACATACAGAACCTTCACTGGTACCACAAATCTCCTAGAGCTGCTCTTCCAGAGGTACAGTCACTTTTTGGAGCGAATGTATGCCTGATTTGGTTTGTTCTTTTTTATTATTTAGCTAACAGACATTAGCATTAAAGGGATAAGCCAACTTTTACTTATTTGCCTCCCTCCTGAGTTCCAGACAAGAAGATAGATCCCATTCTTTTAACTCTGCGTGCAGTAACAAGGAAGAGACGGGCAGAGCTTGTCCACTGCTAATTAGCTTAGCTCAAACACAGGTAGTCAATGGGAAGTGCTAGCCTGTCTCCAGGGCCCTCTCTTTTGTGTTTGATTCTGGGAAAACAACTTTGGGTGTTGCTCATACAAAGTCATTGTGTTACGTCAGGATCTTTTTATACATTATGTCCCTGACAAAGCAACTATCTCCTGCCACCTTTGATGTAGTAATAAGTACATAGCAGGTGCTCATTAGCTTGAGGCCTCCAACAACAGCAATTATACACAGAGTGGTTTTAGGCTGTGGTTGGCATGCACTTAGTTTGCTGCCTGCACAGCAGGAACAAATAATAGTTTATAAGCATACCTAAAAAAAAAGCCTGAAGTCAGTTTTTTGTCCCTGCAGAGACAATGCTGCCTCAGATCTGGATGACAGTGAATGTTACAGGAGGTGGGTGGATGACTTTGAGTTTACAATTCAGTGTGCTTGTCAGTTTTAGTGTGCCACTCTTTTAAAAAGTCACTCTATAATGATTGTTCCGCTGCCTCCTCAGCCCTCTGTTAGCCTTTGTCCAGACATGGTTGGATGAATACAGTGAGGACTTCAGGGATCCTCCCCTGCACGCCGCTCTCAGGTTGCTGCTGGATCACCTGAGGATCAGCTCTGCCGTTTGCGACAACTTACACAGTCAGCCCAACTTCTGCTCACTGGCGGCACAGGCCGAGGCGCTGCTCAAGACGTTACAAAAAGAAGGTGATCTTCCATCAAATTACAGGGCAGAAAGTGATGACAGTGTGTCTTACCAGAGGTCAACAGTGTCCAAATCCACCTGCAAAACGCCATGCTCACTCTTTCTTGATTCCTCCTCTGTGTGTTCCTTCAGAAACGGAGACAAATGTCAGTCCTGCGCAGTCACACCTGGAGCAGAATGACGAGGGTTCAGGTGATGAAGATTCCGGATGTGACAACTCCATGGATCAAGGTGGCATCATGGATTTCTCTGCTGCAGCCATTGCTGAACAGCTCACCCGAATGGACTCTGTACGTGAGAGGATGTATTTTTTTTTTGTTCCACATCAACATTTCTATCGTTGTGAATTTGTGATTAAATGCCGATGATTGACTTTTATGGCATTTCAGGGTCTTTTTGCCAAAGTGGTGCCTTACCAGTGTCTGGGCTGCGTGTGGTCACAAAGAGACAAAAAGGAAAACATGTCTCCCACCATCCGAGCCACCATTGCACAGTTCAATGCCGTCACCAACCAGGTCATCATGTCCCTGCTCTGCTGGCCGGCAGACGCCAGCTCCAGTCCCACTTCCTCCCGCCGGCCTCTCACCACACCAGCCCAAAGGGCCCGCATCATAGAGAAATGGATCCGAGTGGCTCAGGTCAGCCAAAACTAGCTGAGTGATGAATTCTGACTGTCAGAACACACGTTCCTTCCTGTAGCCCACCGAGCCTTAAAGAAGAAGTTCAGTTTTTTGCACATTAAGCCTTATAATAAGGATATTTACTATCATACCTGATGTTCCACAGCATTGATATGATCAAAGACGCAGTCCTGAGAGCTGGAGCTCATTGCTGACGTCACCGCTGGCTGAAAACAACGGAGGAGCATGTGCACTCAGGCAATCTGTCTAAAATTACAGTAAATGATGGCAGCATGTCCTCCGTCATCACCTCAAATACAGGCTCTCCACAGGGCCGTGTCCTCCCTCCTTTGTTATTTATCATGTACACAGACAGCTGTAGGTCTCTGCAAGAGAACAGCTATCTCGTTAAGTTCTCGGACGACACTGTCCTAGTGTCACTTCTTCAGGGGGCCCAATCAGACCGCGGCTGTGCACCTTCTTTATTTGTGAGCTGGTGTGATGCGAACTTCCTGGATTTAAATGTAACAAAAACCAAGGAGTTAGTAATTGATTTCAGGAGGAATTGCCCTAAGCCAGTAGCCAGCACCATCGATGGGAATGATGTTGAGGTCGTTGAAACATATAAGTATTTGGGAACCATGTTGGACTCCAAACTTAAGTTCAACACAAACACAGAGTCCATTGTTAAAAGGGGTCAACAAAGGATTCACCTGTTGCGTAAGCTGAATTCTTTTAATGTCTCTAAGAGCATCTTGTGCAGTTTTTACCACTCGTTCGATGAAAGTCTTTTTGACTTTTTCTTTTATCTGTCAGTTTTATGGTCTGTCAGTAAAAGAGAAGAATAATCTCAGCAGCATAGTTAAAAGTTGCTCCAAAATCACTGGATTCCAACTAACAGACCCGAGCTCTCTCTGGAAAAAACGAGCAGTCCGGAAAGGCAGACAGATCATGGGCCACCCTGACCATATCCCTAGCCGGGAGTTTCGTCTAATGCCTTCCGGACGGCGGTATCTTGCCCCCCCAAGGAAAACAAACAGATATGCTAGTCAAGCTGCTTAATGCTGCTGATAGTAGATATTAGACATTAAGCATTTTTAATCCAGCCATGTGGAAATGTATGTATTTATTATCATTATTATTTATTATGGCCTGCCCTCCCTACTCTTATTTTGTTGCAGTGACAGAGGGAATTGTGTTGTTGGTATGTGTTGTCCTTGTTTCTTGGGTTGTTTATGTGCTAACCGACTGGAGACTGCAAACTGAATTGCCCTATATTGGGATAAATAAAGTTGTTTGATTTGATTTGAAACTGCTTACCCCTCTCCTGTCCCCTCGCACTGCAGGCGATCCATGTTTGTTTTGAGAAAACTCCCAATTATTAAAAAATGCACAATATTAAATAAAAGAAATGTTCTGATGGGACAGAAACAACCTTGGAGACCCTGCAAGTACTCTTTTTTTTTTTTTTTGTGATGCAATGCATCCTGATACATGTAGGCACTGCAAGAATGGCTGCATGAGCAGGACAATTTAGAAAACTCAGCTTTCTCTGTCAGTATAGCACAAGCTGAGGAATTTATTGCTTCAATTGAATTACCATCAACACTGATTTGACGTCCACCTGAAAAGTGGCTTTTCCCCACTAAGGGAGGTGACTGCAAACTAGGCTCACAACCAGTAGCTTGCCGTTGGAAGCCCTTACACCTCTATGTATGAAAAAATTCAACAGCAGCAGCCCACAAGACAGGCTTGTACTAACACTAGCTAACAGCACTACACTAACAGCAAAAATGTTGACACCAACTATCCAAACCTGGGTAATTAAGGTTTCTGTAGCTGTGGGTGAAATGGTGAGAAGGATCAGCTAGACTCGCCTTTTCAGGCTTAGATAATGAAAGAGCAGCAGCAGACTTTCCGAGAGCATCGACTGATTTCAGTCTCACAGATCACGGTGCCTGTTAAAAGCAGCGTCAATGGGTGTCACTTAAAATTTGAATTTTATTCACCAACAAAACTTCAAGTGTTATCGTATGTGTCTTTTTTTTTGATTGTGCAGCAAATTGCAGATTGCGCAAACAATACTTTGAGTTGCAGTTGTAGATCTTTGCATGGAATGTGAAACAGATAAAATAGGAATCACTCAACATCTGGAAAAAAAAACAAAACACTTTATTTTCATCAAACAGGATTTTGTCTAAAATCAGACAACCAGAATACGCTTAAAATCTTTTTGTTTTGTTTTTCCTATGGCATGTCACTCAAACTCACTGACATCACTGTTATTCACCAGTTACCAATACTAAAATACCATTACATTATTATAGTTACAACAAGAACCAGCTTTACCACAAACCCTGTGAGAAGAGAAACTGTATCCCCATCATCCAAACCTGATCTATTAAATTTCATGCCAAAAATGATTTCAGGTGTTGAGATGCACTCACCCAAGTCAGAGTTTGCAGCTGTTTTGATACCTTTTTTTTTTCCTGTCTGTATTCTATAAATGGCCTTGACAGGTTTAGGGACTTAAAGTAACGGTGGACTACTGCCAAATTTTCCTCACTTTGTCCTCTTAGTGCCCAAAGATGTAGAATTCACAAGTGATTTCTATTCAGGAATCAGTTTCCAGTTACAAGATTATGCAAGTGCTCATGTAAACGGCATGAATTTAGATGCATCATCAGATAAAAGTCATTATCGGATTATGGAAAATCTGAAACACACTGCCATTTTTGTTGCCTGATAATCAGTTTTCTTCAGCGCATGTATACCTTGAACGTGATTTTTTTTTTCTGTCTTTTACATCTATCTATGTACGTGTCAGTAAACATGGCGAGCGGCAGTAGTAAAGTATTTTTGCAGCGATCAAGAAATAAATTTTATGCAAAACAAAACAAAAAAACCCCCTTTAAAATCCATATTTTATGGAGGGATGAAAGTACCGAAATGGAGACATACTGAAGAAATTTTTTTTTGAATATGGCTAAGGCGGCTTCACAACGAGCGTCCAACAGATTAGATGCAGTTGGAGGTCTCTTAGATCAGATTTTCACAAAGTCACAAAATCACAAAGTGAAGAAGAAGAGCATTATTCATCATGTTTTGCAAGCCCAACAACTCCCACTTAGGACAGCCCTGACCGATGGAGACACCATAAGTGTACAGGATATTATGACAGTTCTACGTCATGTACTTTGGAAGAAATCCAAACAATTAACTGAAACATGGAAACCCGTTTTTTTTTTTTTTTTTCAGTTATCGGATTACAAAAGTGCATGTTAATGCCTCAAATCAGATTATTACCATTACCTGATTATTCCCAGTTATTGGATTACTGTATTGTGGTCATGTAAATGGACTCAGTGTTTTCTGCGACCATATATCAGAAGATAAGGAAAAAAAATCATCAATCATTACTTGAGTTCGTTGGCACCCATCCCCTTTTGTAGGATGGAAATTTGCTGACCTAGCTGTTCTGTTACCCCCGTCGGCACGGTTACTACTTCAGCTTTAAAGTTATGACCGAGCGGCTGCTGGCACATCGGAACTGATGCAGCAGAGACACACCAGCAGGTACTTGTTAACACCAGTGACAGAAACACAGCAGAAAACAACCTCTCCCTTGTAGTGGGGTTAAAAAAAAACCCCAAAAGACAAAAACAAATTCACTTTAAGGATGCACTTTGAAGTTTTAACAACTTTTGTCATTAAAATCCCATCTGTGTTTCGGAGTCTTGCAGTGAGACGGCGGTGGGTGCGTGATAAACAGCTGCTGTTGATCCTCTTTCTGCTCCTCATCCTCCATCAGCAGCACACTTTACACATGAGCTGAATTAACACATTTGGGGATTTGCTTCATTTTCAAGTGTTGGTATAAGTCTGTTTGCTGCATCCGCGTCTGCTTGACTCAGCCCCTCGGATTATCTTTCTGATCATCTCTCCGCTTTCCATCGAGTCACAATCCACCTGTCAGACTCGAGCAGATTAGCATTTCAAAAACACATTAACTGCAGTGAACGAGGTGACAGACAGCCACTGTGCTTCTGTCACTGTTAAAAGCCTTTGTGTTTAGAGACACGTGGAGAGCTGGGAGAGAAAGCTCCCAGCAGGCGACGTACAGCAGGGAGAAGAACTTTTAAGTGGAGTAGGAATAAAGCAAAGTGAACAGGATGTGAAGGCTTTTAAGGGGAGCCACAAATGCGATAGAAGTGATCCAAGTTCAGGGACAATAATGGGTTTGCTGCCACTGCCACCAAACATGGATCAAATGCATGAATGCATGTTAATCCACCACCACCCTGATGGATATCTTCACAGCAACAAACATTCACTTACTCATTCACGTTCAAAAGTTTTTATGACTGAATCCAGACTCCAGGAACCCGTTTTAAAGAGTTTTAAAGAGTGTTTTAAAGAGGAGAAGAAGTCACACTCGTGTGGCAGTCTCTGTGGGTGAAACTTTTTGCCTTCATCTTGTGATTTAAAAAATAAAATAAAAATAAAAATTCTAAGGCTGCATTACATAAAAGGCTCTGCTTTCGATATACCTTTGTAGCTTCACATTTTAATGAAAGTGTCTGCGGCTTTAATGAAACTTTTTGGGGCGATGTTCACGGGGTAAAGGTTAATTAACTGTCACGGCTTTCCTGCTGACATTCTCATTTCTCTTGGTGACCTCTCTTTACCAGCTTCAAGCAAAGTTTTATAAAGGTCTACAGACCCCGCTTGGCTTTTAAAAGACTGTATGATTGGCCATTGGATGGATACAAGGGTCCTTGTGTATAAAGTCACCACTGTCACCACTGTCACCACTGCTGTGTACCTCCAAAAAAGCGTTCGTGCTTGTAGTTACATTTACATTCATTAAAGTGAAAATCTGCCACATTTTATGTGGATGTCTGACCAGTGTTGATGTTGAATAGTTCGGCTGAGTGCTTCTCCTGCAAAATCTAAACCTCTGACATCCGTCATTTTTTTTTTTTTTAAATTCATCCTATTTCAACTCGGGTCCCTAGGGGGCGTGCTGCCACTCAAACACACCTGACTACCAGCCTACTGGTCAAAACATGTTGATTCGTCACAGTTGTCTCTGTTTTTGTTTGCTCAGTGGTCGTCAGCTCATGCTCAATGCATCATTGTAAATGTAGGCACTGCTGGCAACGCCCCCCAAGCAGGAAAACTCAGCTTTTTACATTGTTACATTGTTTTTAACCCGAAGGATTTATGGTAACATTTATATGTAGACGAAAATAGACGTCTGCAGAGTTTAGAAGGCTGCAAAGTAAAAGTATCACTTTTCATTTTTGTGACACAGTAAGAGAAAACGCCGAAACCTTCAACAAAAGGGGTTGAAAGCTAAAATTGGACAGGCTGGTGGAGAAAGAAAATCCCGGCCGTTAAACACGTGTTTATCGATATCCTTCGAGGGTTACAGGGTGACCTCCATGCAGGGCGCGCAAAATCATCGAATCACAAACTGAAGGTCTGATGACTGAGTGACCTGCAGTTAAAACGTCCTGTCAATTCAAAAGCTCCCTTGTCTCTTCACCCTGTGTAATTACCCAGATTCTCAAGGGCGTAACTTCACATTATTCATTCACCACATACATACTAACACCTTCATTATTTACAACATTTAGTATTCCAAAGTGACATTAGCCAGAGATTGTTACAAAGACATTAATTAAACATTTACATTTTTTCAATATTTACAGTTGCAACAAGGAAATCAACACCTCCATAAGTACAACACTGTTGCCTGTTTGAATCAGTGTATTCACAATTTATAGTAAAGCAACAGAAAGACAACACCGTGTGAATTGTTCTCTTTTGCCTCCACGTGCTGCAGAGCCACTCCTGCCAGAAAAAGTCTCCGAGAGGCTCTGAGCGCAGCGTAAAGTCCGGAGGCGTGACGGGACACCCGCCCTGTCTGCGCCTGTTCATCAGGTCATCAGGCCTCCAGTTAAATGAAATACTCCTTTGTGTTTTCATCGGAGGCGTTCTGCAAGTCAGCCTGGTTGTTGAAGGGGAAATCTTGGCTGTCCTCCTGTTTGACTCCCTTCACTTCCTTGTTTCGATACGTTTCTTTTCTCCGGTAGAGGAATCGGGCCGTTATCGCCAGGCCGGTCACGATTACGAAGATGACCACTGCTATGACGCCTGCAAGGAAGACACATTCTAAGATGTAAAAGGCTCACATATCAGATAACTCTTTTCAAATTTCAACATGCATGAATGCTTCAAAAAGCATTATTTCCCTTTTGTACTGCCAGTCTCGCCAATCTAACTTTCAAGTACATTAAATCCCATTTTTAATCTTTTGAATCTGGCTTTTCTGCCCTTTGGGAATATGAGGGCGGGTTTCATTTAACTGGAAATCTAAAATACGTCTGAAATCAATTTTCATACCACATTATATTGTAAAGAGAGCACTCTTTTTTTTAAGATGACACCAAAAAGTTCTCCCATCAGCCCTGCATAGGTTTAATTAGGTGAGCTGCCCTTTGTGCACTGAGACCGTGCAAGCTAGTTTAATGGACAGTTTTAAATGACTTTTCTCTGTCTCACCTTTTCTGTCTACACGATTATAGATTGAACCTTTTCGCTCTTCGCTTTGAATCAATCTGTGCTGGCAGAGCAACAAAGTTTTAAATGAGTTTTAAATGGATTCTTGTCTGACACATCACTTTACTCTTTCTGTGACTTCAACATCTGTCCACAACTTTGTTCACCCCAGCAAGGGTGATGTGTAACCTTTTGAACTTACTATTTCTCACTTTGTGAAAATTCAACCAACAAATACATTTCATTTGATAAAAGTGTAATTGTCAAAAGTGAAGCAAAAACCAAACATCCTGGTGTGATACCATCAAAACAAGAAAAGACAGGTTAAGAACACACTGAAAAAGATTCAGTACCTCCGATCAGAGCCGAGTCAGTCCTGATGGCATTGACTAAAGGTTGACCTGAACTCACTGAACCCGACTGGTCTACAGCAGGGAGAGAAAAGAAAAGTGATAGAGGAGAGGAAGGCAGACGGAGGGTAAAAAGATTTAAAGAGAACCAAAAATGAAAAACCAAAGGCCACCAAGAAAGAGAGCAACAAGAAAAGACTCCAATTAGGGTAAGAGCAGGATGGAATAGTAGAAATAAAAGGATTATGACCAAAAAAATAAATGGATGACATCAGAAAGATAGATGTAAGAAAAATCCAGAGACAAGATCAGAAAATATCATACGGAAACTTTTCCCTCTGTTCAAATTAAAGCGCTGATCTCACCGTCATAAGTCTCCAAAAACAAGGAGGATACTAAATGTGGTAAGGTGGGAAAGCAGCTTTCATACAACTTCAACACACAGAAATGGAAAAAAAAAACAGGAAATGCATGCCAACCGCGCTGTTATCATGCTAAATGAAAAGGAATCACTAATATTCCTATGTACGTACATACTCCAGTTAATGTAATGATACATGACCTATTTAAGGACTATGGTAAACCCTTGTTGCTTTTCTGCAAGTGTTGCATTTCTGCTTAAGTTTTGCTAACTGTTGGCTGGTTTGTTTACAATGCACAAAGCTGACCATAGGCCATAAAAAGACGAGTCGCAAACAAACACGGCTAGAGATTAAGAAAGCTCCTAAAAACAAGAATAATACCGGCACATTCCACATGTCTTACTAGGAAAAATGCTTCATTTGGAACAAGAATAATTACGACTGTCTGACCAGAATATGCTGTTTACACGGCCCGTGTCAAATCCTGAATATTGCCACAATTGGAATAATATTGGAAAACTATTTGCATGTAAGTTTACTGCATGACAACCACAGATGATGTGCTGCACGCTCTGTGCTCTCTGTTCTTAATGCACTGTCAAAAAAACCTGTTTTTACGGCGCAGCTATAAGTGTGCCAATTAAGCAAAGACACAAAGCGAATGTGAACATGTTGCGCTGTGTAGCTTGTCATGCTACATAATAAGAGCTTCATGCTTGACAAGTTAACCGAAGATACTTTAATCACTCCCAATCTATTATAAAACGCTTGTCGGTTGTTGTCACTGTCAGCTGCTCTGACTCCTCCTCTGTGGTGCCAAAAACGTGTAATATGTCGCGCATTTGTTGCACCAGCTTCAGTGGCAGGTCATTAAACTCTTGATGCTGCAGTGAATGTTTTTGCCAGCAGAATGTGTATGTGGGAGTTTTAATGTGAGTATGTGTGTGTGTGTATGTGTGTTCATGATAAATAACATATCTCTTTATACAAGTCTGTTTTAAAGGAAACTCTTTTCTGACTATCATCAAGCTAAAACTGACTTTTTTAAAACCTAACTAACTCCTCCCCTCTCCTACCTGACAGGTGGTGCGTGTTCTCTGCTGCGTAGGGATTCCCCAAAGTTGAGGAGCCGCAGTTGGACCGAACCAAAGGTCCAGTGATGATGACGGGGCTCGTGTCTGGGTGGAGCAGAGCAGCTTTAAGAGGGCTGATGGAGTTGAAGTGGACTACAGAGAGACAGCCGGTAAACCCGAGAGACGCCAACCTGGCCACGTCTGGATCCAGATCACCAGAATCTGGAAAGAGAAATGAAAGAATATACGAGTAATTATTGAAAATAAAAGAGCCACAAAACCAGGACACTAGATTAAAACACAGCATGAACTTTACTTCTTCTTTGTTTTGTTGTCTGAAACAGCAATTAAACATAATTTGGAGTTAATTTTCTAAAACTGAGGCATTCACTTCATTTCTCAAGTATCAAACTATGCTAAAAATACCGACACCATTCATACAGAAGCAAATAGAATTGAGGCGAAAAAGGAATAATGTCACGTTTTAAGCCAGGTGTGATTTTCTACTTCTGGGCCTCTCTTGGAAAATACAAGCTGTTTTTTGTGTAAAGCAAATGTTCCTATGAAATCAGTACATTTAATAATACATTATTGATGTATATTAGCCTGGGCCCAGACCAGAGACTCCGCCCACTTCACTGAGTGGACTTGATTCTCTTGGTCCTTGTCCACTACCACTTAACTACCAATTGTCACTCCAAATTAAGTTACACTCACAGCTGTGGAGTGTCCCTCTACTGAAGGGGGAGGGTGTCAGTTTCTATAGGCGAACTATGGGACACCCTTTACACTCAACCTGAACACGGACAGAGCCGTCACCATGGCAACTGATGGACACCCTGCTTGCCTGCTCATGCGTTATTTACCTAGTATGCCATGACAGCTGCTGCTCGTAGAGGATGAAAGCATCTCAGAAGTGTCACAGCTTTGCTGTAGCAGCAAGAAGGAACTACAATCACTGTTGTGTGTTTCAGTGGCTAAGCTTAAAGTCAGACACCCTTCAATGTAATTGAGACTCCTTGTAGAGTCAGTTACACGTGAACTGCAACAAGCAGGCAGCCTGTCAACTAATTATTATTATATTAATTGTTTGTCACTGCTGCGACAGATCTGGTTTTCCACAGTTTGGGTGATTTTGTTTGTCGGCCTGACAAAAGTACAAGTAAAAAAGTTCTACTGCACAGAGGAGAAAAACAGAACCTCCCTTTGTCTGTTGTTTCCACCTCCATTCTTTTGTTGCACTTCCCGCCAGGACTGCCGTAAGCCTGCACTGATGCAGGCTCTCTACTTAAAGGTTTAATGGTCCACTTACACTCCGCGCTACTTGGTTTGGGACGGCCCTTAATGTGGCCGACCCTCCGAGAACGCGCAAACGGAGGGAAAGCGGATAGAGCGAGGGGACAGCGGTCGGTTTGGGATGGGGGTTGCCTTCACTTGGAGCGGTTCTTAGAGGGAGGGGATTAGATTTTTCCAAACCCTTCCTCATTGGTCATTGCCTTTTCAAATTTAATCAGAGTGAAAGATCATTACGTTGCCAGGGGACGTTTCTCCTACTGTGGAGTGTGTGTGAGGGGGAAGCCTGGCCAGGTGAGACAAGTGAAAACTTAAAAATGTCTCCACAATTCATTCAATAATCACAGATGCTGATATATTGTGTATATTGTACTGTGACCTACAGCTGTGCTTTCAGACTGGGACAGACTGACATGAAGGAGCATCAGATTAAATAAACATCTCGCAGCTACTCTTCCACATATAAATTCAGCACTTTTTAAAACTCAAAAAACCACCATTACACCACGTACAAACACATTACTGTTTTTGGTCCTGTAACGTGGCTCTGTTGGTTGAAATGTTGGATATTTCTCGACCGTCAACTTAGGCCAGCTCATGGCTTCCCACCTCCAGCGCTCTTCGAATAATCACCTTTTTCAACCAACCAGAGTTTCGGAGCGTAATGCCAGACCAAGAAAATCAAATCCACTCAGTAGAGTGGGAGGAGTCTCTGGTCTGGGTCCAGGCTAGATAAATACGTCAAAGTCATTATTGTACCATTGAAAAAAAAAAGTTACTTCTTTAAATTCAAAGCACTTGCAGACAGGCAGAGACGCATTCAGGCAGTTGGCAAAACACTGACTTCAAATTGTGCCGCTGTTGATGCAGTGACAGAACGTCTGATTATTCTGCAAGCAGGTTTAGTTCGGAAAGGTTTTGAGTGTCTTGTTAAACAAAAGTCATTTTAAGAACAGTTTGATCTTTCTTCCCTAACAACCCCCACAAACCTCAGCTTGACTCCAAACACATCCAACACCATGACAAACACTAACAGGTTAATTGACTGGGCTGCAGATTATCTCCTCATTAGGACGTTTGGTGGCAGCGCATTGACTTTAACTGATAAAGCACCTGTGAAGACGTTACTCATTCATTATGTGAGGTACAATAGTGTTAATACATGTATCTGTTTGTTTAGTGAAAGCAACAGCAGGACTCAAACCTACATCAAGCCAGGATCTATAATGCTAATCACATCCAATCAGAAAGCCAAACAGACCCTCAGCAGCCTCATTACAACAGACAGACTGTCAATGACAATCTATCACTCCTCAAGACACTCTCGCCTCGATCTGTTCTCTTTATTGACATAAATCCCTTCATCATTCACGTTCACTCCTTCAGAGCAGTGTAAACAGCAGCTGTGAGAGCCGACAACGCTGCTGTAAACAGCTGCATCAGTGTCTGTTCAGATGACTGAGAGGTGACTGCGGCTTCACCGGAACACATCTGCATGTTGATGAGAGCAGCAGGAAACATTACTGCAGCCTGTAAGAGCCTCTTAGCTGAAACACTCCCTCCTCCATCAACTCTCTCTCCCGCTCTCTGTCTCTCTGCATTCATTCCAGTTCCATTAGTTAGGCTGATGGATGACAGGGCTGGCAGGAAACGACAGAAAATCCACTTTCCTTCTGCTTTCCTGACCCTGATCTGACTCTCTGCCTCCTCTGGTTTGACAGAGGGGAGGACCGGTCGCGCGCTGACATGACAGGGTTAAAACACACCGAGCTGAGTTACACCAACCTGCAGCTTTACATCCAAAAAGAAGAAAAAATTCTGTATTTGTCACCCGCTCCGTTATGTGGTGTGTGTTTGCTACAACACATAGATTTCATTATTATTGTACATTTAGTTGTTTTGAATTATTTAACAACAGACTTGGACAAAGTTGGGTGTTTATAGGCAGAAACTAGAGGCCAGTGTGATGAAAGCAGCTGCTGATGATAACTGTTGTAATTATAGAAGAGGATTTTCAGGTCGTAAAAGGCAAGTAATGACAGTTTTCTAAACTAGCAGTGTAGATATCTCCGAGATGAGAAAAGAAAAACTGAGGATATCCATTTAACACATATTCACGCATGTCGGCATGCAATTCATATGAAATCTTCTGAAAGCAAACACTGATAAATGAATTTCATTTATTTCATTTGGAGCATCGCAGGGCACCAACTGCTACTTTCCTTCACTGCCTAATAAAAAAAAAACAAAATACAAAAATAATCACAGGCATCAACAGAAGCCAGTATAGATGCACATTACATATCAGGCAGATAATTTACTGGCCTGATGTATATATTTCGTGCAATGGGAAATTTATATTACAATATATGCTATATATATTATTTTATACACCATATTTATTAAGTATATATAATGTATAAATTTAAAGGTGAAATAGGTAATCACTGGTTATCGCATTGGCAAAAAAAAAACCTAATACGGCAATATATATAAAAACAACAACATCCGTGCAATCCGTGCATCATTCATTATAGTTTGGTTATTACTTTATATTTGGTGTTACCTGGTGCATGAATCTGCCGAGAGCCATTTCCAGTAGCAGACTCAAGCTGTAGTTCTTAAACTAATGACAGATCACTGATGTCTGATCACAGAGCTGTGACTGCAGCCCCCGTCCTCTCAGCTTCTGATGTTATTAACAGCTTATATCTCAGTCTGCCTCTGATGGAGCCACTCAAAGGGAACAGAACTAAATCAAGACAAAGCTAATTATTGTCTCACCCAGACTCTGTTACGGGTCCAGCACCACACACAGGAGATGAATGAGGATGTGGTTTAATCCTCCCACAGGGTGACTATCTGTCTTACGGGTGTTTGACAAGAGAGAGAGCAGCTCTGGTTTAACTTGACCTGCACACATTTACTGATGCTACACATAAGCGCACTTACTGAGGCTTCTGGAGGCTCGCTTACATGTTTCTTTCTTGTTCATCTCCTGGTTATGATGGAAAGTGAAAGGTGCTGCTCACAATAGTCGCAACAACTAATCAGTTATGCATCAAACTCTTATTTTTGTTGACAGCTAACTTGACACCAGCACAGTTCAACATAATTTAAGTACGCACAATGTGGGGAAGGAAACACATTTTTTTAATGAGACGTTTATGCATGTTTTCATTGTTATTTTGTGCAACTGATTCATCTTATTTCCCTCCATTTGCAGATATTAAAACTAATAAATCCCTGGATGTATTTCTGTTGTTATTTAACAGTGGTACATAATCCTGACCAGAGAATCTGCTTGTCTTAAAGAATGGCACAGTTTGATCCTGATATTTAATCTTTTTGCTGTCTTGTGAAGCAAATAACTGTGTTTGAAGCTACATAAATTTTCCTAAATATTCATAAGCTGTGTGTCCGATGAGGCCAAACAAGCTGTTGTATTCAAATAAGTCAGAGTGCTCTCTAACTAAAGAGGCCTTCCCTCTGCCTTCACTGCCTCCTCACTCACCGTGCACTTTGCCCAACACGAGCGACTTGATGCCGTTCAATTCTCCGTCGGATGTCAGGTTGAAGTCTTCTCTGACATTTTCGTCGATCTGAAAGAAAAGAAATTTTGACTAATTAAGCTGGGGTCATCAGCAAAAATTCCATAATAACCTTTCAGCATATTAAAATCCAGGTGGTCTGAAAGAACACTGGACTTCTGCACCTCTCCTTGACTCTGTATTCAGACTGTGACGGGTATAATAGGTCAATCACGGGCAGTTTCGGAGAACAAGTGTTCCTTGGCTGCTCTACACTGTGCTTCTTGGCAACAGGTGATGGTGCTATGAGCTGATTGGCTGTTAAAACATGCGATGTGCCTTACGCTCTAAACTGGTCTACTCTGACAACGGTGTCTGCAGGCGACACTGTTAGCCGGCTTGAGTCGAGCTGAGATGGACCAGTTTACACCGCAGCAACTTTCCCTGCAAC
>JAQLOL010000004.1:22711613-22726655 GCA_029783665.1 Naso thynnoides
GGCGGGGCAGGAGCTAAAACAGAGCATCTCAGACAGAAGCAAAAATCCTGGAAAAAACAGGACTGCTGTAGTCGGCTGTATGAGAAAAAAGATGAGTTTTTTTTAGCATCAAAACATTTAAACCTGTTCTAGTAGTAACCAAGAATAAAATATGATCCCAAAAAATGAGATGAGCATAAATGTCCCCTTTAACTGCTGTTTTTTTTTTTTTGTTTGTTTTTTTTACCTGAGTACAAAAAGTCTGGCCAAATGTGGCCTGGGATTGTCAATGAGAGCTGCCTTTTGCTGTGGTTCATCTATCATCATCTTACTTTGTGGTCAAAAGCCAAGGGGGGCGGTGCTTATTCTTCCAGGCTAGCAGCGGATATCAGCACCTGCAGTAGAGGTGTCCTCGGATGCAATCTCTCCTGACACTCAACCCCCAAACTGAGTAGACTAGACATTTAATAACAAGATATAAATGGCAAATGTAGCGAAGCAAAAGGTAGATTACTGTCTCAAAAATATACTTTAGTAAAGAGTAAAAGTACAGTTTTAAAAAGGGAAGGTGAAAAGTACTTGTTCCTTAAAAAAAAAACTCCTTTTTTTTAACCTATGTGCATTACTTGTAACATGACAATACCCTCCCCTGGACATGGGCCCTAAGTTTTGAGAAGAAAAATAGTTGTTTTATCTTTTTTCACTGTAAGCTTTAACGTCCTTTATTATGTCCCCTTTTCTGTGTGTTTGTTGTTTTGGGTTGGTGTGTATATTTCTGTAGATGAGGTGGGTTGTGTGGATCCAAAGAAGTGTTTTGAAGTGTGTGGAGCAGAGGTTGGTTGCTCCAACATCGCCTACCCGAAACTAGTGGTGGAGCTAATGCCTATGGGTAAGTTTCACATACGAACACATGCGCTCTCTTTCTCTTTCTCTCCCTCTCTCTCTCTCTCTCTCTCTGTCTTGTTTACTATACCTCATGCTATTTTGTATTAATAGAGTTTCAAATGCTTCTTTAATGGAGACAAACTGCAATTTTAATTGCGTACACATTTGTCAAAAAGCTTAAACTAAATGGATCCTAAATTGAGAGTTCTTGCTTGTTTAATGAATGAGGGGAAGCACAGTTTAAAGCTGCTGCACTGTGATCTGTAGGCTTTAGCATGTATTTTTATATTCGTAAATTAGTTGTTTTTTTTTTAACATTACATCTGCTTCGGTAACCCTTTAATAAACACTGAGGCTATGTTAAGTTGTTATTATTAGATATTAGCCGTTTAATTTAAGTTACTCAGACTACAGGTATTAAGGGGGCTAGAAATAGCCAACTAAGCTGAAGTCTATGGCTGGACTGTGGAAATAACATTGATATATAAAAAGAAATGTTCTTCCCTTGTCCTACACGGGTCCTAAACCAATTGTTACAAGAGTCCTGGCTTGCTTAATGAATTAAATGAAACGCAAGCTGAAGCCACTGCACTGTGATGTGTGGGCTTCAGCATGTATCTTTATATTCGTTACTCTAACCTGTTTTTGCTGTTGAATCAGTTTGACATCCTGTATATATCATGCAAATGCATATTACAGACCTTCTGTCTGAAATCACTTTTTTCATTTTTCCAAAAATTTGTTAATATTTCTCCAGGCAGTGCAGTTAGTGACTGTGAGCTCCATGCAAGCTCCGAAAGCTTGTTGGATATAGCATCAGCAACTAAAGGGGCCATGGCTTAGCAGAAGGTCAATTGATACTGTCCCAACAAAAACAATCCTGTTTGATTGGCAAAATAGCAGACATCCAATCCAATAAAATATTTAGTCCAAAACACAATACAACATCCATAAATACCAATGGACTGCTGTTGTGTCACTTTAAATTACAGAATCTTTCTTCATTGTTCCAGTTTATCGTCCTTAAAACATGAACTATTTGGCTGCAATGATTCCGTGATTAATTATCCACAATGACTGCTGCACCCAGAGATGTTGACTCCTCATTTAACTTATTAGAAGCTTCCATTTCCTGTCGTCAGCCTATAACAGTTAACAAAAGTCAGCACTGAAAATAAGGGACTGTCCTCTTCCCTCTCTGTCAAGATAGTCAGCTGCAAATGATGCACTTGACTGCCTTTTTGTATAGCTACTGAACTTTAAAAACAAGCATAAGTAGCTTTGTTGTTGGTTTTTTTTTTGTTTTAAGCATTGTTTGAAATTTAGCTACATTTGTGTGTATATTATTTCAATAGCTGTGTGTAGCAATAAATGACCTATAGAAGGACCTAAGATTTGATTTCACCACTAGATGGCGCCAAAAACGACACACTGCTTCTTTAAGCATTTTTCTTAAAAGTGTAATTAGCAGATAAAGTAATGGGTGGTGATAATAGGTCTGTATGTGACTTGTTTAGAATGAGGAGGTGTACATATGTACAAAGTTTCTTGACTCTAGATCAAATGGGGCATGAGATATGCCTGTTCAAAATTTGCATTTTCAGCTGTCTGCTATGGAACCTCCCTTTTGGTTTATCAATGTAAGATTTGCACCTTTGCCTTATGGCAGCCACCTTTTTTTTTTAAAAAGCCACACCCTCTGCAGTTTATATTGGCTCATAGTGGTTGTATTTATACTTTTATATCTTTTGCCGAGATTAAATTGTAAATACTGTTCTCTAGATTGTGTGCACCGAGTTTCATGCAGATAGGTGCAAAATTCTAGGAGAAGTTGGATTTTAAGTGTAGGATTTTAAGTGTTTTTCACAAAATTCGAAAATTACGGGTTCTTGAGACAGTTTTTGACTTGTGAGGAGTAATGTGAGCAAAGTTTCATGAAGGTAGGTCAAACAGGGCATGAGATTTGCCTGTTCAAAGTTTGCAGTTTTAGCTGTTTGCTATAGAATCTCCCTTTGGCCAGTCAACATCAAATTTGCACCATGGCCTCGTGGCATGACCCTCTACTGGTGTGCCAAATTTAACAACCTTTAATCCTACAGTTCTATGGGCTGCCATAGATTTCAATGGCAGAACTAGATGGCACAAAAAACTTCACATGGCTTCTCTGAGCATTTTACATAAAAATGTAATTTGTAAAAAAACAAACAAAAAAAAAAACAGTCAAACAGAGATATGGCTGTTCAAATTTTAATTTTCAACTTTTTGCTATAGCGCCCCCCTTTGGTCGATTGATTGTGAGAATCCCAAAATGGCCTCATGGCATGACCCCAGTGACTTTTTTCTTTTACTCTTCAAACTTTTGCCCAAATGGAATTGTAGAGATTGTTCTCTAAGGAGGAGTGGGATTTTAAGTGTTCTTGACAAATTTCAAAATGGAGGAAAATTCAGTGACAGGAAGTTATGGGTCCTGAGATGTATTTGTTCATTTATTGGTGGAAATTTGTGAGTGAAGTTTCATGATCCTAGGTCAAACGAGGCATGAGGTATGCCTGTTCAAATTGTCATTTCCAGCAGTTTGCTATATTGCCCCCCTCTGGCTGATCAATGTGAGATTCCTGCCATGGCCTAGTCGCATGACCCTTTACCACTCTGCCAAATGTTTTAAAAGATGGCCACCTTTTTCTGAAAAGTCACACCCTAAACAATTTTTATTGGCTTGTAATGCATTTTTTTTTTACTTTTGCCAAAATGGAATTGTAGATATTGGTCTCTAGATTGTGTGTACCAAGTTTCATGTAGATTGGGGAAAATTCCAAGGAGTGGGATCTTAAGTGTTTTTTACTAATTTAAAAATGGCAGAAAATCAGGAAATGGGTCCTTGAGACAAATTTGTTACTTTATTGATTAATGAAATGTGTGAGCAAAGTTTCATGACTCTAGTTCAAACAGGGCATACGATATGCCTGTCCAAAGTTTGCATTTTCAACTGTTCTTCGGTCAATTAATGTCAAATTCATACCATACCTTTGGCATGATCCTGTACCAGTGTGCTATATTTCACTAATTTTGACCAGGTTTACAGTTTCATTTGCTGCCATGGACTTCAATGGCAAAATAGAAAAATATTAAGAAGGAGAAAAATTTAAACACAGCGGGGGCTTTGCTGCCTGGCCCCCAATAAGAAGACGGAAATCATTTCTGTGTTATTGTTATCATATTAATTGATTTTAGTGTAACAATGACTTTATACTGTGGTAATATTGTATTGTCCACCTTTTAAGTTCTATTCATAGTCATCTGTAGGCCTCTGTTTGCAAAAAATAAATTAAAAAATCAGGGGTAATAAAAATCTTCTACCTCAACATTTTAATATTATTACTGAAACCCAGCAGCATGTTATGATGTGTGATCCCTGGGATTTTTTTCTTTGCTCTTTTATTTTTTTGGAATGGTACACATTGTTATATTTAGACTTATTAACTATCAGGGACCAGCATGAGACCTGTTTACTTAGTCAGCCATCTTTAATACTGCTCCTCCCCCTGTGGTGGCCAAACCGTATCATTACCTCTCACCTCTACAAATTAAAAAAAAATTAAAAATTTAAAAAAATCACTGATGAAACACGTGCATCTAGAAGAAGATTAGTGGGAGCAAGAATTTATGAATAAAAGGATTACCACACTCAGCCAGTGTTTGCTGTTCTTTTATTTGCTTAATATTATGATTGTGTTTTTCAGCAAAACTTAATTTTAACAACAAAACAATATTTTGACAGAGTTAGTGCAGAGTATTCAGAGTCTTTATGGTAGTGGGGAAAAAAATCCGTTTTTGAAAATGACTCGGTGGGTATGGATCTATAGCGCTGTCTAGAGGGCATCAGTTGAAACAGGTGGTGAGCAGGGTAAGAGGACTCAGAGATTGATTTTTTGTGACCTTCTGAGTGTGCATTTGTGACATCATGATGCACCTGATAGGAGGGGGGTGCAAATGATCTGCCATAACAAACCAACAGGGATGAGGTGAAGATGTTTGTGATGATGATTGTGTAAAACTGGATGAGGAAATGTGAGAAAACTTAATTGTTTTTTTTGTTTGTTTGTTTTTTTGTTTGGGTTTTTTTTTGTAAACATTAAAATGATTCCCCTCATATCTCACCATTGATTTACCCTTTTCTTTGTGCAGGTGTTCGAGGTCTGATGCTAGCAATGATGTTGGCTGCTCTGATGTCATCTCTGACCTCCATCTTTAACAGCAGCTCCACTCTGTTTACATTAGATCTCTACTACAAAGCCAGGCCAAAAGCATCAGAGAAGGAACTTATGATTGTTGGAAGGTAGGAATAAAGATGAACCAATGCTAATTGGAAAACTAAAAATTGCCTCATAGCTTCATAAATAAAAAGTAGACCTGGACGAAATCCTGCACTAAATTCAAATAAATGCAGAAGTCCAAAGTATTCTTTGTCACATTCTTGCTGCACTGCTTTAAGCAATTAAGTAAGTAAGTAAATGAGTTAGCCTTTGGAGCACAGAGGCCCATATGCCTGGACCCTAACTCCTATTTCATCAGCATAAGGCAGCTTGGTGTACAAGTACATCCCATTAACATGACGCTAGTATGTCACGGAGACTTACTGCCAATCCAGCCCTTGATGCCAAGTGCCAGGCAGGGAGGCATCAGGTACCATTTTTAGAGTCTTTGGTATGACTTGGTCTGGAATTGAGCCCCAACCTCTCAATCTCAGGGCAGACACTCGAACCACAAGGCCACTGAGCTGGAATGCAGTGCCAGTAGTCTATGTTGGTGTGGGTGTGTGTGACTTGCTCCTCTGTGGCTCGCTATTACATCTCTCAATCACGCACCTGTTTCAAGCCATACACTCTCAATGAAATGTTGGTAATGAGTTCACTGCCGCTTGGCATTCACAGTATATTGCACTTACAGTCTCCCAAACATTCAATGATGTCAAAGTATGCCTTGGATTATTTTAAGGCATGGGCATTTTTCTACTGGTCATCATTTTATAATGTTGATATTGTCCAAATCACTCCTTACGGCACTGACTGTTTCACAAAATATGACTGGAGAACTTATTGGCAGCAAACAGCTTGTTTATGTGTTATTGGGGATAGCTGGTATTGGATATCATGAATGTTAGAAAGATGAGTAAAAGAGAAGTAGAAGTGTACAAGAAGCTGATAAGCAGAGGCCAGGTTGGGTCAAATTTATAAGATAGTTTTGTTTTTGTTTTTTTCCCCCAGATGTACGCTATTCTTTGAGGAGATCCAGCTTGTAATGCTCACAGATGTTTTTGATTTGTGGTTCATGAGAACTGTTTTTTTGACATTAGAAAGATTAGACAGCTTTCACAGCTTGGGAGGAATATTACATAAATGCCTAAACGTGTTATGTTGCTGATATATTCATTCCAGATATTCCAGATATCTGTTTTTAAACAAACGTTGCCTTCATTTTGTCAAATTATGGTTCTGTCTTTTGCTTTTGTTTTGCAGTGACTCAACAGACCTTTCTCAAAATTTTCTATCTTTTCAACCACATCATAAGCTGGCATACTAACAATATTCTGTATATTTTCAGAGTATTTATCTTGGTCTTGGGCTGCATTAGTCTGCTATGGATTCCAGTTATCCAATCAGCCAATAGTGGACAGCTGTTTGATTATATCCAGTCAGTTACCAGCTTTTTAGCCCCACCTATTACGGCTGTATTCCTAATGGCTATCTTCTGGCCACGCGCCAACGAGCAAGTATGTCCCTCTCTCTCTCTCTCTCTGTCTCTCTTTCTCTCTATCTCTCTCTATCTCTCTCTATGACACACACACACACACACACACAGAAATGTAAATCATCTTACGTGGCATTTTTCCTAACCTTAACCTGGCAAGAAAAACATTCACAGGGCTAAATGAGGTGAGTGCACATCTGCAGATGATCAAAGATTAAAAATGTAAACGCAGGCAGAACTGTATACGTAGCACTGTGCAGGTCTGATATTCCTGTCTGTCAGGCCACAGATTCTCATCCACATTACAATAGATTTCTTCCCTTTCATTTGTGGAAGTCAAGATTCACTGGAAAGCAGGTTATTAATTCAGGACAGATGTAAATTTTAAAAAAAAGTACATTTATAAAAGAAACACACGCTTGACTGATTATGATAACTAATTAAACCGTTTTTCACATAAAGATGTTGCAACAAAGGAATGCCTATGTTTTGGGGTGGTAAGACTATTCACCAGAGAGCCATCAAAACACAATTTGATTGATATCAACTCCTTTGTGGTCCATATTTATATTAAGAAATATTTATATTAAGAATGGTGATCAAGACAAAAAAATTGCAGAATCTTAAAGCTCTTTTTACTTCTGTGATGTCGTTTTTTTGGAATGTGCCATAAGTCTCTGCATCTGTTGTTTTGTGTATGTTTGTCTCAGGGTGCATTCTGGGGCCTGACGACTGGACTAGTGGTGGGACTGATCCGCATGATTCTGGAGTTCTATTACGGAACTCCTTCCTGTGGTCAGGCTGATCTCCGGCCTGCCGTTGTGGCGAAAGTCCACTACCTGTACTTTGCTCTCATCCTTTTGGCTTTCACCTTCATTGTCGTTGTTGCTGTCAGCTTGGCTACTACCCCAATAGCTAAAGAACATGTAAGGAACATGTCATACATTCTATCTGGGCAATTAAATCAAAGGCAACTGGACTTGGTAATATGTCTGTGAAGACGTTTCGCCTCTCATCCAAGGGGCTTCATCAGTTCATGCGTGTCTGACATGCATGAACTGATGAAGCCCCTTGGATGAGAGGAAAACGTCTTCACAGACATATGACTTAGTCCAGTAACCCTTCGATTTAATTTCAGAGATAACTATGACCAGGATGAATGAGAACATTCATAGACAAATCTTTATGATAAAAACAGACGTACAGATACAATAAAAACACCCTCTAAAGTGTTTTCAGCTACTGATTTAGCTAGTCATTGGCCTTACTGGCTGGTTTCAGCACGTGCTAGTAGCCTGCTGGATCAGGTACTCCCTAGCTGGTCATTACTTTGTACACACTTTATTGTGATACTCCATCTGCTGACACTCAACTGACTGTCGCTAGATACTCAATCGCATGTCACACTTGTGTCAGTTAATATTCAACAAAAGTATCTGTTGACTGTTAATATGTTTTGTTGCAACAGGATATTAACCAGCATTTAACTATTTGTACACTGAGTCAACATTTTCTAAGTTGACTATCAACTGTTGTCAGTTGAAAGTCAACAGTGCGATGTCATCATATGATCAAAAGCATGATAATATTCTATAGTTAAAGGGCATCTCCAGTCATAATGAATGTTTGCCTCATAAATCAAGTCACCTATGATCAGTTCATCTCATACCATCCACACACCCAACTGCAGCGTGTGGACGTTTATATTCATTTTTGTTCAAGAATACGGCGCTGAGTTAAAAGTGCACGAATGAGCACCGGACATATTTTAAAATCACTCTGTGGTTGCACATTTCCTCATTTTGACCACTGCTTCAATTTAAAAATTCGTTTTAAAAAGATAATTTAACGAAATTCAAACTTACCGGTATCCGCGTTGCCCATACCCGGGTCAGAGGACACAGTACTCTCAGACGGAGGCATGGTAAAACACTGCGTTAGCTGAGTGCTGAGTGGCAAGCATGGGCAAGGTTTGTTTTAACTACCAGACTTTAGCTAGCTAGAGTCCGCTAACACAGTGTCTAGGTTTGGTAGTCGTCATCTTACCCAGGTATACAGGTTACATACCTGGGTTCCCAACTAGCTAGTCAGACTAGCCTAGTCTAGTCAGGCACGCATGAACTGA
The DNA here is from genome assembly GCA_029783665.1 of Naso thynnoides. Lineage (NCBI taxonomy): Eukaryota > Metazoa > Chordata > Actinopteri > Acanthuriformes > Acanthuridae > Naso > Naso thynnoides. The sequence goes on from JAQLOL010000004.1 coordinate 22,720,351, forward strand.
TGAAGGCCCTTGGATAAGAGGTGAAAGGTCTTCTCAGACATATTACTAAGCCCAGTGGCCTTTGATGTAATTGCCTAGATATCTATGACCAGGACGAATGAGAACATTCACAGAGTAGCCAATCGTGCTGAATGTGAATTATGTCCCCACAAAATTTAATTTTGACAGCAGCTAGCAGCGTAAACATGGTTTACATGCTCTCTGCTGTGGAGGACTTCTTGCCATAACCATCGCCAAATCCAGCTGATTTTATTGACTCGGACAGGGTTGAAAGGGAGGAAAAAGAGCCATTAGGTTTTGGAGTGAGGCCATACTATACATGTTTGAGCCACTCTCTTTAGCCAGTAGTGCTGCTGAGCTGGCAGAGAGAGAGAGAACCGGCTCATTCCCGCAATGTGTGGTCCTGTACGACGGTTGATAACTGACAACATTTATATCACGGAGGAAGGGTAGGGCGGGGGGTATTTGAGAAAGAACGCAGTTGTAACAACCTCAGACACGAAACTGGTGGACTCAAATGCACGACTCTTAAGTAGTAGTAGTAGGTATAACAAAAATATTTTACTTGGTGAAAATTCAGTCACAACAAAAAAACACTCACAACAAGGATCAAAGTATAAAACAAAGAATGCTCGCTTGGAGGATCAAAAAATATCACACACTTAAAAGTTCAAATACAGAAAAACGCTCACTCGGAGGATCAAAAAATTATGCCTAGGAATGCCATGGAGGTGGAAAACATAGTTAACATGAAGATGAGCAGTTCCTTTAGCTGAGAGTAGCTTGGGCAAGACCATTCTTTACAGAACAGATCATGATGGTAAGGTAGCAGAGTTACCTTGGAACTTAACAGTTGTTGCTTTTTTTTATTAAGTGCATAGTGGTGGGATGTAGCAATTACTCAAACAGGGTGACCCATGTCTGTCACCATCGTTTGCCCATTGGAGATCCAGAGTGATGCAAGCTGTGGTTGCTGGCCATAAGATATCCTGATGTCAATACACCGTAGACTTGGGTGTCCACTGGCTCAGTTGGTGGAGCTGGTGCGCAATATCCAGAGGATACATCCTCGCTGCAGTTGCCCCGGTTTCATTTCCACCCAGGCCATTTGCTGTGTGTCATTCCCCTTCTCTCTCTCCCCTATTTGTCCATATCTTCAGCTGTCAGTAAAAAAAGCTCAAAAAATATATATTGGAAAAAAAAACTATGGGATGTTCAGTGATTGTTTTCTTGACAGTGACTGTCATGGTAGGATCCCCTTGTAGGCCAACTAATACTGCTCAAAATAGCATGAAAAGGAAGGAGCCCAGTTGAAGATTTCTTCCAAGAGTTTGTTGTTTGTGGCAGTTTGGTCCAGTATAAGATATTACTTCCAACCACGTAGTGAATAGTTTGTAAAGTAGTTTGTAGAAATCTTCAACCGGGCTCCTTCCTTTTGGATTAATTCGGTGATCGACTAGTATGGACTTTCATACGAGAGGAGCGAGGTCGACCGTAGTTAAGTCTTCAAAGTTTTTAATATATTAAAAATTATTATATAGAACTGCGCTGGACTTACTGTCTCCATGACAACGTAGCGCTCCCACCCTGTAGGCGGCCTCTGACCCAGGCCTCTGGATGTCACCCAGCACCAGAGACCAGACGGGGAGGTTCTCCTTATGGGTGAGCAGGCCCGAGTCTTCAGTCCTGCAGGAAACGAAGAGAAGAAGTCAAAGTAGTTTAAGTAGAAGTGTATGAAAAAGAAGTTCAACAAAAAGAAGCAGGAGGCGAGGGAAACAAAAAGGAACATGTAGGAGGAGGATCAAGAGAATGTTAATGTGTAGAAGAAAGTAAGAAGGTGGATGTGGAGAATTAATGAATTCACGCTCACAAACTTCAAACTGTGATCTGCTGCACAAATGAACTGCTGTTTGTTTTCAATTGTTACATCACTTTGGGGACAACATTACATGTTGTGACTGGCTGATGTAATCATTGCAGTGTGTAGGTGAATTCTAACCATCCTGACAGTTTCTGTAACAGCTACTCCTAAAACAAGACACCTCCTGTCCGACACCCACGTGCAGCTTTGTGCACTTAAGATAATCCGCCTGTTAGCCTTGGTGCTGAGAAAAAACCAGCAACATAAAAATACATCCAGGACGGGAAGGACTGGAAGCGAGGAGTGTATACAGCACTTTGTGAGTCTGATGAAATATTGAAGAGTGGCGATGGCAGCTCCGCTCTGTAAAAATAGAGTCGATGCTGCACAAACAGTTTAAAGTCATAAAAGATGGAAGGAAGTGAGGCGAAGGCAGGATGGCTCACAACATGAGGAAAGGTTAAAACAGTTTTGTTCTTTCCTCCGCTCAATTTATCCCAGTCCATTTCCTGTTTGCCTGACTGCAAAAGTTACAAGTCAAACAGAGACAGTTTGCTGAAAGTGTCTGCTGTCACACATACTCATTGATCATGCTTGGTATCCTTACAAAAGGGTCAAAGAAGTTCAATCTGGCAGACAATGTCTCAAAATCATTTAACTTTTTTTTATCCAGTCTGTATATTTTCTTATTTTCTTAGTTTATTCATCATCTTGTCAATTTAACTTCAGAAAGGTTTTTGTTTTTTTTGTTTTTTTACACCAACTCATCTCCAGATCTGCAACAACATCAACACTTTCCAACGTCAGACAAAGTTCTTCAGTTATACAACTACATGACAGTCATACATTCATAATGAGGTCTTTCTGCAAAAATGGCACTTTCCTCATAAATAAAATATCTTTAATAAAAGTTTCCTTTCTCACTAATGCTTAAGTTAGTTTTAAACAATTATTCTGTGTTTGTTTACACCATAAAATCCATTTCTGACTGTGTTATAAAACAGTATTAATGCAAATCATGAACAAAAAACACAAAAATCACATCGAACTTAACTGACGTATTATTGTCATACCTCAACTTTTTCTATCAACCTAAAACAAACCTGTTTTTATAATATTAGAAGAGGCAAAAAATAGGGATGTCCTGATCACATTTTTTTGGCCCCCAAGTCCGAGTCTGAGTCATCTGATTTTGAGTATTTTTGCCGATGCCGATACCGATCCGATACTTTGGCAATGCATTAATGCTGCTCCCTCCCTGTTGGCGCTTGACTTCCGTCTTCAGATCAATCTGGATATCTTCCAGACGTGAACAGGCCAAGAGAGAATGTTTGAAATGTCCTATAATCTTCGTCGAGTTAACTAGTGTGTCAGTGACGCTGCGCTGAGAGAGCAGACCCTCGTGCATGACAAGTTAAAGGGTGTGTGCAACACAACGCATACTCAGTGCTCCCATATCATCCATGGCTTTCTTCATATTTCACGCATTGTCCCGCAAAATTACATGGACCCGTTGCTTCTCTATTCCCCAACTGTCCAGCATCCCCTCGATCGCCTGTTTCATGCACTCTGCCGTATGAGATCTGCAGACGTGCTAAGCATGCAAGGTCGCACGTTGTTAAATTAAAACTGGAGTCTACCCACTGTGCAGTGACGCTAAGCAGTGACATCAGGCAAACAGACGAACTCCATATGTCTGTGGTAAACCCAAAAGAAGGCATGTGTTTTAAAAGGATTAGCAGGTGGTCATGTAGCTTGTTGTGAAGGGCCGGCAGAGCTGTGTCGGTAAAGTAGTGTCGAGAAGGCGACTCATACCGTGGCTCCAAGTGCTCCAGGAGATGGTGAGATCCCACGTTTGCAACCACAGACAGCGGCTGGTCATCCAACGCAATAAATCTGAGCTATCTTGGCTGTGATCTTTTTGGCCTTTTCGCTCTTTCTGTGTCAGTTGGCTCAGTGTCTTTGCCCGAGTTGCCGCAGTGAACTCGGAGTACTGTGCAGGGTGTTTGTTTTTAAGATGGCGTATCATATTGGTAGCGTGAAACACAGATTTGTCCTTTCCGCCACACAAAGTGCCCAATTTGCACAATATAAGTGGCTGTTGCACTGCCTTTGCTGTCCAATTTAAAACACTTCCAAACTGTAGACATTTACACTGCCCCGAGGCGCCAGCTTCACGTTTGCTCTGCGTTAGCCTTCTAGCTACCAGCTCACTACTGCTAACGTTAACTGAGTGCTAGGCCTCCTCCATGCCAACAGTAAACTGTGTAATGTTTACGGCGAAATGTTACATTTTAAGAAATTCAATCATTTCCACCCGATCCTGATCAGTTGAAAATCACGTGATCAGCCCCGATTTCTGATCACATGATTGGATTGGAAATCACTAGCAAAAAATGTACATTAGAACAAATGACTGATGTCAGTTTCCATGACTTTTTTTGCCTGGAGTGCAAAACTTTTTTTTTATTATGAACTGTACAACTGCACAAACACTGATGGAAATAATTGCTACTCAGATTAAATAGTAAAAGGATGATTTGTACAGATTGCTCGTTAAACTGACCTCCATGTTAAAATGTTCCCTTAGATAATGTTGCATCTTTACCTCTTTTTATAAAAAAACATGGTGGCGTTGAGTTGATGGTAGATGCTCAAATGTAAATGAGAAAAGACATAAGTGTGTGTGTGTGTGTGTGTGTGTGCGTGTGTGTGTGAATTAATCTGAATACCACTCCATGCGGTTGGCATCACAGTTGCAGTAGTGTTGTGGGTCCACACAGTCGCCCTGCAGGCCGCAGGAACACTGCTGGCTGCCCGGCTGAGCTCCTCCCCAGTAAGTCTGAACACGACCAGGACCGGGACCACCGAGCCACCAGCTGAACGGAGAACCCTCTGAAACACACACGCGCACAAACACACATCAATGGCAACTGATACATGTGTCACGTATGAAAACAGAGTTTATTCTTCAGAGCATGAAATGGGTTTTTCACTCGTAATCTTGGAGCAAAGCGTTCTTTTTGGGTGGGCTAAGAGAAAACAGCTGAATGCAGTTATTCGATACAGCAAAATAACCAAAATGATACAAATACTTACTACTTCCATAATTTTAACCAAAAGACACTCTGAAAAAGTGTGTACACACTCATCATTCAAGGATGGTACTGAAAACAGATACAGTACTTAAATGTTTTTCGTTGTAGTGTTGAGCTGCAGAGTTTATCTTACATCAAACTGTGAAAACTCTTTTTGGAAAAAAATTCCAAAAAACTCAACAAAACAACAAAATATTGACGCCTCGGAATGAAAATGTCTTTTATTCTGAGTTTGGAGTTTGGTTTATAGGAGAACATGGTCAGTTAGAGTCTGCAGAGGTCAATCTGTTCCTTGATTCCCCAAAAATCATCGAAGTCCATCAACATTGCTTTTATTTCATGCATTTTTCTGAAAGCTCTCCTGCAAAGCACACACAGTGTGTCTGTAAATACTGCTTTTACTTTGTCACTGTCAGCACGTACTGCTCTTTCCTTGTCATTGTGATGTACAGACTTTGATGTACAGATGTTTGAACAACAATAACACTTCATCATAAGCCACTAACTGGCAAGAAAGTGACGCACTCCCTTCACCCAGCCATTTGTCTTTGCCCCTCCCCTTGTTTTCCTGTCAGCTGTCCTCACTGCAACCAGACGGCAGATGGAAAAAGGGTTATAGTGCATAAGATAAATGTATGACCAAGTCCAAACATTTATTCAGAGCTGTTTAACTGACTTAGCGTCATGGTCAATTAATGACGAGAACTTAATGGAGACAGCGAGACATCACTAATAAACACTTGAAAAACTGAGACATTTTTTTTTTAAATTGTGAAATCCATTTGCCTCAATGTCAAACAGAAAGAAAATCGTCGGAGCCTGATTAGGTTTGAAGCACTGAGCATAACAATTATTTTGTCCTGCTCTCAGGGAGCGAGAACGATTTGTGGAGCTGCAGGGAGTTAGATTGTCTTTTTTTCTTTTTTAGAGCTTTTGTTATCGCACAAGTGATAAATGTCTCATAATACACTCTGATATACATTAAAATATAAAAAAAGCATAGAAAGTAAAACAAAGATTTGCAGCATTCAGTGTTTACAGCTTGAGTAAATCAAGTCTTTGATAGACGGAATATTTCAATCTAGATTTCAAGATGACCACCATCAAGTGAGAGGTAAAGCCCTTTTCCCTGCTGGAGGCAAATGAAGGACAGAGGATGTTTTTTGACTTCAAATATTTGCTAAGAAAAAGATTCCAAACACACAAGCTCTCACCTGGAGTGTTGAGGAGGCGGGACTTCTGGCAGTGGTATGACAGTTCCTGTTCGCAGTGTTCTGATTGGCTGATGGCGGCCAATAGCTGCTCCTCTTCAGTCGAGTAGTCAAAGTATACAGACTGCTTATTTC